>CM022951.1:21795660-22386300 GCA_012931725.1 Litsea cubeba | reverse complement strand
GTCCAGCGATGGCCGAGCTCAGCACTTGCAGAGCCCAGCGGTTGCCGAGCTCAGCATTAGTGCAGCTCAGCAACTGCCGAACTCAGCACTTGCAGAGCCCAGCGGTTGCCGAGCTCAGCGTTAGCGCAGCTCAGCAACTGCCGAGCTCAGCACTGGCCGAACTCAGCGATGGCTGGATTCAACACTAGCCGAACTCAGAGTTCTGCCGAGCATAATGGTCAGGCTGAGATCCGCGTTCTAGCCGAGCTAAGTGTCTAGGCCGAGCTCTGTGTTTAAGCCGAGTTCAGTGTTACGGCCGAACTCAGTGTTATGGCCGAACTCAGTGTTTTACTGAGCTCAGCGCCAGACCGGGTTCCGTGCCAGACCGGACTTTGGGCTTAGCCGAACTCAGTGCTTAACCGAGCTGAGAGCTAAACCAACCTCAATGCCCTGCCAAGCCCAATGCATTTTCCCGAACTCAGCTGGGTGATCCAACTGAGCTAGGCCCTTTGCCGAGCTGAGCTGGGTGGCCGAACTGAGTATTCAATTGAGCTCCATTGCTTAGCCGAACTCCGAGATGGATTTCCAAAAAGGCGGGATTTCAACAAAGGAGACTAGAACCTGGGACATTTCCTCCAGCCAGAATTCCTAGTGCGCACGGCCAACCACCCAGGCCAGGGGGTTAGCCGAACTCACAGGAAGTCCTGGACAAACAGGCTTTGCCTGCAGGGTGTTTTTCCTTCTCTGGACCCAGTGTGCCTGTTGACACCAAAAATGTCACTTTGCCTTTTCAAGATCCAAAGAGCTACATGAAGTCGCAACCTGCCATAAATAGGCAATGCTGCTTCCAAAAATCAAATCTTGTCAGAATCAAACAAAAAACTGCAAGATTCTTCCAGACAGCCAAAAGAGGAGTACACAAGAAGTTTCAGGCCATTTCAAAATCATTTGGCCTAACTTCGCTTCTCCGACAGCCAAATCAGGCCTCTCGGCGGCAAAGCTCTCCGGGACCATGGTTTCCAAGACAGAACCTATGGATCATCTTAAAATGACTCCAATAGGTTCCCTGTCAAATTTCAAGTCAATCGGACATCGGTTGACCACACATCAAACCGCGACATCTTCATCGCGACAAAAAGCAAGTCTACAGGTGATAGGACCCCAAACGGCTTCAAAACTCAAACAAAAGCCTATGGTTGATCTTATTTATTGCTCAGGAGGCTTCACACCAAATTTCAGGTCATTCCGACATCGTTTGGCCCAGTTTCAGCTTCTGACGGAAAATCGGCAGCTCTGCGCGACAAAGTCTTCGGCTTTCTCAGGAAATTGGAAACTTTGCAAAATAAAATGCAAGGATTCTCATCAGGTTTCCTACAAAGAAATCAGGCCAATAAATGGTGAAAATGTCAAGGAAAAGTACAGAAGAAAAAAGAATCGAAAAACAGCAAAAACGGACGCAAAACGGGACACGAAAGGGGGAAAACCCCCCCAGGGTCGCAGCCCCCTGCGACCCTGGGCCAGGGTCGCCGGCGACCTTGGACCCCGGGGTCGCCGGGAAAGCCCCGGAAACCCCGGTTTTCGCCGTTTTTTCGCGATTCGAAGGGCCCAGCCTCTGGTACTTTCCAAAATTCATGCTTTTGAGACACCAGGTCCTCTGACATCCATCCAAAACACGGGTAAATCATCAAGAGTATCGAAGACAGTATTGATCGCCACCCGGTCAACCAAAAAAAAGTGTGCTTTCCACCCGACCGATCGAGAAATCGACAGGACAGATGGCACCGACCCGCTGTTGGCAACAAACACCTGAAATTACATGGTCATCTGATGTCGATCTACATGAAGATCCATCAATGATCATCGACAGAAGAATTCCAAAAGACGTGGCACGGCCCGCGACTCTTCAGCTGCTCGGCGACCACTTAATGCGATTAATTGACTAGCTTTATTACAGTCATTAATCCATTTCTTTGGACGGCCCAATCAGAAGCAAGCATTCGGGAGTTACAAGTCAAGAGATTCATGGCATTTAACCCATGAAACTCCTCCCATCATGGCGATTAAAGGCGATTAAATGCCCTCAATCTCCTCCGGCCAATCAGAAGCCAAGAAAAAGGAGTTACAAAATAAACAATTCAATTTTGTAACTCCTCCCATTATGTGGCTTAATGACAATAAAAGCCCATAAACCCACCTAAAAGGCTACCTAAAAGCCTATAAATAGGAGGGCTCTCCAAGAAGAAAAGACATCAGAGAGCATCAGAAAAATCAGAGAAAAAAGCACAAGCACACAGACAGAAATCCAGAGAAAGGAAAAAGAGAGAAAACTCTGCGGAAATTCTACACCGGCCACCACAACAAGGTGACAAAAGTCCCTTAGGGGGTACCCCCCCCAAGGTCCTTGCCTTCTCCTCCTGCCTCCAATGGCTTAGATATGGCTTTTCAGCCCGTCTACTCGGTTTTTTATTGGACATAGGACCTTCCTTTGGTCTTTGTCTTCTAAAAACCCGAGGTTATAGCCAAGCCAAGCGAATCAAATAGCATCCTCTGTTCTCATCTGCATGGATGATGGCGAAGCCCACATATGGCTTGCGACCGTCAATCTAAACGAGTCCCCCACAATCTCCTAAGAAGTTAGATCCCCTTTTCTTGCTTTTCATTGTAGTTTGTATTTTTTTAAAAGAGACAAAAATCACAATTCTTGTCTTTCATTATTGATAAGGATTGTAAATCGGCTATAAACGCCAAAAATCGGCTATAAACGCCAAAATCGGCTATAAATGCCAAAAAAATCGCCTTTCACGGCAAACTAAGAAAAATGTCTCTTTTCTTAAATATATGTGCAATGGAAAACTTGAAAGAAGTTGATTTCCTTTTTACTTGCGAAGGTTGATCCCCGGATCACCACTTGCAATTCCAAGTAAAATAGAAAATCTGGCACACCCACAAAAAAAGAAATGTTGATGCACGCCCCTGCCCCCCGGTTACGAAAGGGTCGGACCAAACGGACTCCCACGTCCGCCGACCTCGGTAGAACCAAGCAGGAGCGCGGTCCATCAAGCTGGCACACCCGGTGGGACTCGTTTATTTGAGAACACGATGCCAGAAATGAAATATTTGCATATCATATATTTTGCTCTATGCTTATATTTCTTTTCTCAATTCCTTGGCTACTTTATAATTGGTGGCCTATGTTAAATTCCGCATCTAAAAAAAATGAGATGAGATTTTTTGTTTGGGAATTTCTAATTCTTTGAATTTATTTCCACTCTTTCTCTTTTCAAAAAAAAAAAAAAACAAAAAAAATCAGATTTGTCATTCTTGGATTCAAAATTGAGAAACCTTGATCCGTTCCTATCGTTCATCGCGCTTGCAGAAATGTTGAGCCTGTTCGACTAAGGTTTTGGGCCATGGTTTCTCTTCGATGAGTTCATTAAAAATCTAAAAATATATATATATATATATAAAATTTTAGATTCTCAATTTGGATTCAAAATTGAGAAACCTTGATCCGTTCCTATCGTTCATCGCGCTTGCAGAAATGTTGAGCCTGTTCGACTAAGGTTTTGGGCCATGGTTTCTCTTCGATGAGTTCATTAAAAAAAATATATATTTATATATATAAAAAAAAAATTTTAGATTTCTCAATTTTGATTCAAAATTGAGAAACCTTGATCCGTTCCTATCGTTCATCGCGCTTGCAGAAATGTTGAGCCTGTTCGACTAAGGTTTTGGGCCATGGTTTCTCTTCGATGAATTCATAAAAAAAAAAAAAAAAAAGACATAGACCACTAAGGTTAAACCAACTGTGTTCTTTGATCTTGGTTGATTCAAAGAAAAGCCTTGTCCAGAGTGTGGAGACAGCTTGACTGTTCTAGGCAAGGGTCCTCCAAACGGGTTCATTAAGTAATCCTACCCTTACCTGGGGGCAATTCTATCAATCAAGATTTCATAAGACCGGGTTAGGAGGCCTATGTGTACTCTCTCGTCTTTTAAATAAATTTTTTCAAAAATAAAATTTTTAAAAATAAAAAATTTAAAATAAAAAATAAAAATAAAAAAATTTTCAAAAAAAAATCTTAAAAAAAATAATAAAAAATAAATAAAAAAATAAAAAATAAAAAAAAGATTTAAAAAAAAAAAAAAATCTTCAAAAATCTTCAAAAAAAAAAAAAAACTTCCGTCATTTTGGGTTTAGATTGGAGAAATCTTGGTCTTCTTCTTTCTGAGCACTGGCGCTCGCGGAAATCGCTGAGCCCGTGTTCAGATTGGAGTGCCTTTTGCTCTCTTTGATGAACCCGATATTGGCCTTTAAAAAAAAACTCGTCATTTTTAGATTCAGATCCGAGAAATCATGGTTCATTTCTTTCTGAGCACTGGCGCTCGCGGAAATTGCTGAGCCCGTGTTCAGATTGGAATACCATCTGCTCTCTTTGATGAATCTAATCTTGACCTTTCAAAACAGAGAATCTCATCTCATAGATGCGGTCTCAAAACATTTGTGTCTAGCGGTACTAGTACGCCCTTTCAGGGTCTACTGTATTGCGACCGGCACATTTGTAACTCCAACTTTATATTCTTCTTACTTCGAGCAAGCTCTGCTTCTCGATAAGTCGAATTTAAGTTCACAATTGCTTCTAGCAGTCACTGGGATGCCCATTCTGGGCTTACCATACCTGCGATCAGAACAATTGTACCCTCTATGGCATTTTGCCTTCCTCATATTGCTTGGGTCATCTACCTCGAGCAATTTGAAAAGATGAAACCATAGAACTTCCCATTTATGATCATTATATTCTTGTGATTACTAATGGATGTGGTCTTGTTTCAGAAATTTTCGAAAAACTAACAATGGCAGCTTCACTAACCATTACTTTCGACGAAAGCAAGCACCAACTCATGCTTCAACAGAAGCAAACCACGCGCACCTACAAGCGCCCCATCAGCTGCCGAAGTGTTAACTCCCTCGGCAACTCTGTGAACTCCGGGTCGACCTCGACTCCCCGGACTATCGTCTTTGGGACGCTGGGACCATTCCCACTTCCTGAGGAACAAGCTGCTCCCTCCAAGAAGCAGAAACTCGCCTCTCAACGTGTCACTACCGTGACACCAAAGGCGAGCACTAGAAGGCCTGAAGCCCGTGGCAGCCCCACGAAGCCTCAACCTACAAACAACCAGGTCTACCCCAAGACTTGGTCCCCAAGACCTTCACCAAAACAGAGAAGGTCCCAGGCATTCACTAAGCCAGCATTCCTGGCCCCACTCAAGGAGAACCAGTTCTATCCTCTTGCTTACATGAAAGAGGAGAGACCCATCTCCAACCCGACTTCAAAGTCAACCCAGCATGAGCCGGCTTGTTCCTACAAGCCCAAAATCAAGTCATGCATCACAAGGCCTCCACAAGCACCTGCTAAGGCCTACAAATCTGCAGTTCGACCCTTCATCTCTTCAGGGGCCGAACTTCACAAATTCAAAGCTTCGCTGCAACTGGCGAAGGATAGGGTTCGCATCCTATCCTTGCCCAGCTACAAAGAAGACAGGCTCGGCTGCTGCGCCCGAGGGAGCACATCCTTCATTGTCAAAGCCCAGTCAGAGCTGACCGAAGCTCAAATTGCTCGTACCTGTCCATCTCTCCTATCAGTGTTGTGTTCTGTTACAGAACCCAGTTCTGCGACAGGACACAACTTCTCTTCATTAAGCACAGGATGGTGGTCCACCTCTGATCAAAATCCAGATCAAGTAGCACCCCATGGTCGCACAGGCCCCCTCACATAGACGTAGGGTCCTGATCTACCAAGGGTGGTCCTACTTCGATTCCGATCTCAATACTGCGAGATGGGTTCTTGTCATTCCATCTCCGAAAACTCATTCCCGTGACCCAATTCTTCTGGGATTCTCCATAGACCATTACAGAAGCAAAATAAATCATTCCTACATCATCCACCCATCATCAACCGGCCATTGATCATCCAAATGAGGTAATCCCATCCATCAATGGCCAAAGGAACCAAACAAACATGCTCAAGGATCGATCTAAACATATATATTACAAATTGGAATTCTACTGCAAATCAAAGGAAGGAAACATGCAATCTAGACTACCAGCACAGTGCACTTGCCTTGATCGATTGAAGGTAGAAGAAAAAGAGAGAGAAAACCACAGGGAAACCAAAAGGAAGGGTCTCGGCAGTTGCTCCTACGGTGCAGGTCGATCTCGGCTGGCCTTCTGTCAGGGATTTCTGGGGCGAGGGAGAGAGAGAGAGAGATTGGAGGAGAGATGAGGGTTCGTTGGAGGGAATTGGGGAAGAAGAAGAGAGAAGAGATTGGAACTTGAGAGAAAAGGAGATGAACAGTAGTTGTTAGGGCAGGGGAGGGTTTAGTTTATATAGGTTGGGTTTTTGGGTTATGGACAAAAATGCCCTTAGGGTTAGAATAGGATTAGGGTTAGGGTAGAGGGTATTTAGGTCTTTAGTTGGGCTTCTAGAAGATTCTTTGGTGCAAACTCCCTAGAGTAAATACAAAACTCTAGCTAGGGCCTCTAACAAACTCCCTAACTCTAAAAATAACAAAAGACCCCCTATTGACTCTACTAATTACACCACTAGGCTAACCCTAGGAAAATACATAACTACCCTCACTAAGTCCCATAATTAATATAATTAAAATACTTAGGCTAATATATAGTATTCAAATTCACATTGAGGGCCCACCAGGGGTGGGGTCTCACACGTATTGCTATGGACGATCAACGATCTTCCAGCCTATGGTAATCTTTCTGGGTGCACTGTTAAAGGCTACTTTGCTTGTCCAGTTTGTGCCGAAGACACATCTTCGTATAGGTTGAAACATTGTGGAAAGAATGTCTACACATCCACTAGAAGATTTCTATCTCGGCATCATCCATATCGGAAGCAACAAAAGGCCTTTAACGGTGAGAAGGAGTAGAGGGAGGAACCTGAACAATTGAATGGGCAGCAAGTACGAAGCAAAGTTGAAGGGATCAAAGTCTCATGGGGGAAAAAGAAGTCAACGCAAGAAGTCGATAAAGGAGATAATGGTGTTATGAAATGCTGGAACAAGAAATCCATCTTTTTTTATCTTCCATATTGGGAGTACTCACCTCTCCCACATAACTTCGACGTCATGCACATCGAGAAGAATGTATGCGATAGTGTGATTGGTACTCTACTCAACATTCCAAATAAGACAAAGGACCACCTTAAGAGTCATCTTGACCTGCAGGAGATGGGTTTAAGGATGGAGTTGGCCCCAAAGGTTGGTGAGAAGTGAACATACTTACCCCCGGCATGTTACACATTATCTAAAGCTGAAAGAATTAGAATATGCAAAACCTTGCACGAGTTGAAAGTCCCTGAAGGATACTCTTCAAATTTCAATCCCTTGTTTCAATGCAAGACCTAAAATTGCATGGGTTGAAGTCACATGACTGTCACATGTTGATGCAGCAACTACTTCCTATGGCAATACGATCTGTCTTGCCAAGTCATGTGAGAAATGCAATTATTAGGTTGTGTCGATTCTTCAAAGATCTTTGCGCGAGAGTAGTAGATGTGAAAAGACTACCTGAAATTCAGAATGATATCGTGATCACATTATGTTTGCTGGAAAAGTATTTCCCGCCATCTTTTTTCGATATCATGGTTCACTTACCAGTTCATCTTGTTAGAGAGGTTGAAGTTGGTGGTCCTGTTTTCTTCTGATGGATGTATGCATTTGAGAGGTACATTGATTCCTTATCTGGTCATTTCTATTATGAATGAAACTTACGCACAATTTATCACTTAATTCTTTAGTAACCGTTTAGGTACATGAGGGTGTTAAAGAGTTATGTCCAAAACCCAACTCGACCGGAAGCTTGTATAGATTAAAACTATTTCGCTGAAGAAGCAATTGAATTTATGAGTGAATTTTTACCTGGGTTAGCTGCAGTAGGAGTTCCTACCTCCTTGGAAATTATTACCACTGATCTGGTAGAAAATGGGAAGCATCCGTCAGGTGGTGAACTCGTTGCACCTGATAGCAAAGCCTTGGAGCAGGCACATCATTATGTCTTGCAAAACACAGGAGTTGTTCAACCTTATATTGAGTAAAGATTTTTAGTTCTTTAATTAAACAAATTAAATAATATATTATTGGGTTTTGATAGCTAACAATGTGATTTCGTACTGATATATGATAGGGAGCACATGAGCTACCTAAAGGAACACAATCCCTGCAAGGCCAGAAAACCGACATGGTTACAGGAAGAGCATAACCGTTCTTTTAATGATTGGCTCAAAAGAAGGGTATATGATTACTTGAATGTCTTTTATGTATTGTATGCCTCAAACAAATTTGACTAAGCTTCTTAAACAATATAGGTTTTACACGAGCGGGGCATGGCTAATAACAGTGTGTCAGAAGTTTTGAGGTGGATTTCAAAGGGACCATTGCCACGTGTTTTGAAATAATCTACGTATCATTTTTGCACAAGAGAACGTGATGCTTGGCGAGCTAATCAAAATAGTGGAGTCAGTTTGATGGCGACAACCCCCCAAGTTTCAAGTTCAAAGGATCAAAACCCTGTATTTTCCAGCATGGGGTTTTACGGTGTAATTGATGAAATATGGCTGCTAGACTATACTAATTTCAAGGTTGCAGTGTTCAAGTGTGATTGGGTTGACGGTAAGAATGGCATCAAGACAGATGATATGGGCTTCACCTTGGTTGATCTTAATAGAGTTGGCCATAAGTCTGATTCCTTTCTTTTAGCATCTCAAGCAAAGCCAGTTTTCTATGTAGCTGATCAACTAGATCCCGATTGGTCAGTTGTTGAAGAATCTCCTGTAAAGATGTATCATGACGACGACGACCTTATTGAGGGCAACATAGAAGAAAACACTTGTGTCGAAGAATTGCCAAATATCGAGTCTTTTGATGGAACTGATGAATCTCAGTCAGCTTACATGCGAGTAGATTGTGAGGAGGGGATTTGGGTTGACAACAATAAATCTTGAGTTTCATTGTTTACTAGTACTCCATTATAACAAAAGCTATGACTTTCGCTTGACTAATTAATTACTTATGTTATAATTTTCATATATCTGTTGGAAATATCATTCTTTCTAACCTTATGTACTAATGTGTCTGCCTTTGTAACAGTTTTCTATGGATCCAGAAAGGGATATTCAAGCACCTAAGAAAAGAAAGACGAGACATAAAATGAAGAAATCTGCCAATGACGTTGAGCCTAACGTTAGAGGCCAGACAGTTAAACATGATTTAAATAAGGGTTGGAATGGTGTAAAAGTTGAAGTTGGGTTAGATGAACACGGTGTGCCAATAAATAAAAAGGTGCGAGAAGACTTTGCTAGTTGGGCAGGCACTCAAGTGAAAGCTAATGTTCCGCTTGCTGAATGGCCAACTTGGCCAAAAGTGGATAAGAGAATAAAAGCTGATGTATGGGAGGGCTTACTGGTAATCCTTAAACTTTCCTCTCTTTATAGGTAATCCTTAAACTTTCCTCTCTTTATAGTTTAAAATGCTTTGTGTTCTCTTACTTGTAAGTCAAAGTTCGACGACATTTTATTTGTAGGGAAGGTTCATTATAGATCTGAAATTTAGGAAGGCAGCTATAAAACAATGTGGTAAAATATGGAGGAAGTTTAAGAATTATCTGACAAGGGAGTTTATTAGACCTTTCATAGATGAACCTGAAACGCTAGTAAAAGAACCTGAAATGTATCCCGATATCAAGCAGCCAAATTGGGAAAAGTTTATCCGTATGAGGTTATCAGCAGAATCCCAGGTATATGTATTCTACATGCTTTCTTTTTTTTTTTCACAACCGAGACCGTTTGTCTTAGGATGAGAAAAGGCATCATCTATTGTACCTGCTTTCATTAGGATTTGTTGGCCAATTTAATAATATATGACTAACTAGTGTTTTTTCTTATGGAACTATTAGGAATTTAGTGAGGTTCAACTAGCAAGAAGGATGGTGAATGTATACAACCATCGACTAGGAAAGTCAGGCTATGCTGGCCTTGAAGATAAGCTGGTAGTAAATTTTTATAAGTTTCTTATATCATTTTTATTAAAATATACGTATACATTAACTAGTTTATTATTATCTGATTATTTGGTTTTGATTGAACATAGAAAGAAGCAGGGATGCCCATTGAAGAAATTGACAGATCTCAGTTTTGGCTGTTAGCTCGATGAGATAAAAACGGAGAATATGCAGATGATTCTTTGAGGGAGATGTCTGGAAAGATAGTAAGTTTGGGTTTAATGTTTAAGTCCATAGTTCTTCATACCAGCATATATCAAGGTTCTATTTCATTTTCTTTGCTTATATTGTAAGTAGTGATTAACATGATCGAGTAAGAATCACAAAAAATAACCGCCCAACAGTAGGGGCTACCTCTCTTGGAGTAATGTTTTTTTTTTTAACTTTTTATTGTTCAATTGACTCACGGGATGAGCTGAAAAAAAAAAAGAAAGAAGAAGGAACTTTGATTACAGAAGGAAGCAATGATATACTTACAATGGCCTTGGGAACTCCGGAGCAAAGTGGAAGCGTTAGGGGGGCTAGTATGTACTACACTCCAACTACATACTTCAATCTCCCTAGACGTGGATCAAGGAAACATACTGAGAAGTTGGAAGCAGAGAATCAAACACTGAAAGTAGTAGTAATAGAGTTGCTAAAACAAGTAGCATCAAGTGGCTCATCACCACTGAATGAAACCATAACTGAGCTTCTTAGGCAACAAGGAATGGACACGCCACGACAATCGGAAAATGTGGCATCTAATAGTGCTAAGAGTGATAACAGAGAGCATGTAATAATGACTTCTAAAGCACATAGATCATGTGGAAAACAGGTAGCAATTTTCTATTTTGTGTTCCCAATTTTATACGTTCTTTGAGAACACTCTTTTGTCATTGACTTTGAAATAGATTGTGGTATCTTCAAAGCCAAAGGCAAAGAAATGGATTGTGGCAGCTCGAAACCAAAAGGCAAAGATAGTTGATAAAGGGAAAGGCATTCTCACATCTTCAACACTTAAATCTAAAGATGGAAAGGTATATGTTTGTCAATAATCCAACTTAAGTGGTAAATAACCTATGAAACTAACAAATCCCTTATAAGCTTTCATTTTCTTGTGTGTTATAGACCCAACGTTGTAAGTTAGCGTTGCAGTCTATAGATAACATTGTTGCTGAAGGTAATCTTTGTCCGAGGAATGGGACAGAAGAATCTCTTCACAATGTGCCTTTAGGGGAGTCAAATGTGTGTGTCTCTATCAATACAGCTATATGTCATGATGCTCCTCTCCCCATTCTAAATGACAACGCTGGGCTGATTTATGTTAAAGATGCTATCAATTCATTTGTAGCTTGGCCTAAGGAATTTGTTATACTCGAGGATGATGAGGTACCTTGTAGAAACAATAATAGTTTTACATTCATATAGTCTTGCAATATAATGAGCATTCTTTTGCTTTATTTTATTAACTTTATCTTTATAGGAAGAGGATGATTCACTTGATTATGTCGGTAATAATAGTCGGTGTTCTAGTTTTGCTAAATCTGTGAAAAAACGGATGGGAAAGAACGATATTATAATTGTTCCAATGATTGTAACTCTGTTTGCGGACGAGACTGATGCTATAAGAGTCTCAAGGGATGAGTTGTTAGATGTTTGTTACAGGAGAGAATTAATTGCCAGTTGCATCATCACATACATGAGATACTTGTATACAACCGATTGCATTGGTCGAGCAAAGTACGCGTTCGGAAATCCAGCAGGTTTTAATCGTCATACAAAGAATGATGATAAGAGTCGATACATCCAGTCCTTGGCACAGGAACATGGTGACAGAGCTCTTGTAATTCCTTACAACCCAGGGTAAGTGCTCTACATATTTATTTGTTAGACATCATTTTACTTTAGTACAATAATAAAATATATTAATGTAATTTGTTTTTTCACTTGATTAACTGTAGAGGGCATTGGGTTTTGATTGTCATTGTCTTAACAGAAATGCAAGTCTATTAGTTGGATTCGTTAGGAAAGCAGCCAGATCCAACTTTTAAACTTGAGTTGAACACGTAAAGTATCTCTATCTCTTATTTTTTTCCCCCTTGTGTATATATTTTATTTTCCTTGACGATAATTTCTTGTGATTTTTAGAGCAATTCAAATATCAAACTTGTCTTCTGGAAAGCCGAGAAGGTTAAATCCGAACCCAAATTGGGAGTATGTGACGGTAAGCATGCCTATTTATGCAATGAAGATGCAAGGTTTGTTACTCTTACCATTTGTCTATATGACATTTGTCCACAGTGCCCACAACAAGGAGACAGAATTATATGTGGTTATTATGCGATGAGTTTTATGTGACACTTTTTTGCTGATGCCGGTCAATCGCTCAAACGCAAGGTGAAAAAAATAGTTATACACAAACAAATAAATATATATTTTTTTTGCTCAATAATTAAAAGTTCTATTAAAAAGAATGAGAAAAATAAAAGAATGGGATGGAAGTTTAATTACACTAGCTAGTTTTCTTACACAAAAGAATGAGTAAAAGTTCCTTAGCTAGTTTTCTTACATAATGACTACAC
Source organism: Litsea cubeba (assembly GCA_012931725.1). Taxonomy (NCBI): domain Eukaryota; kingdom Viridiplantae; phylum Streptophyta; class Magnoliopsida; order Laurales; family Lauraceae; genus Litsea; species Litsea cubeba. The sequence continues at coordinate 22,373,685 of CM022951.1, read as the reverse complement.
TAACTTGCTTTTCCTCGAAACAGGTTATGGAGTTGGCCAGCATAAAGACATACACCACCAACGAAATAGATAAGATCCGACTCGAGTGTATCGACTTCATCCAAGGATTTCTGCCTTTATAAAGGTATACCTAGGAGTTCAATATGTATAGTTGAGAAGATTTCATAGTAAGGCTTAGTGACGATACACTTAATTTAAAGATTTCATAGTAAGGCTTAGTGACGATACACTTAATTTAATGTGCATTTCAGTTTTTAGGCTTAGTGACTACCTGTTTCTTCATCGGACTATCATCAATGTGAATTGATTCATGCATTTTTGTCTGCATCATGCACTTGGGTAGGTGGAGTTTTTTAGTTCATGATGCATTTCACACTTCATCACATATCATTAGGAGAGGGGGGGGGGGACTGTCTGTGATTAACTTGCATAGTTTTTGGTACGTTAATGCTTATTGAGTGTTAGTTGTAGATGGTGATAGGAATACTAGGTCATCATATTAGTGAATTATTGATTGCTCCTAGTTTGCTTGCTTCTATGATCTTATGACATGTGAACTGCTAGTGTTTCAATTGCTCTTTCTCTAGTGACAAAATGTTTAATTTCTCTTTAACATGAATCCTTGATATTGTTGGTTAAACTCTCCTTCTTACTTGATTATATTATTGATACATAGTCAAATTGTTATTATTTTGTAGGTGAATGAAGAACTTAATTAAACAGAGATGGAATGCCTTTTGCTAAGTGGATCTATTGTTAAGTTAATTTTGGTTAGTTAGGGATTTCCAGAAATTGTTTACAATGTAGCTTGCCTTTTTTTGGATGCTTTTGTGAAGGTTTTGGATTATGTCGTGACGCTTTGGTTACAAATTCGAAGGTTAATGTATATAGTTTGGATTATGGATGGATTCAAATTGGCTATGTTTTGAATAATTTGTTTGATTTAGTGCGTTCGACGAGCAAGTACGTTCCTTAATGTGAATGGTGATTAATTTCCAATTAATGAGATGGTTCTTATTGAATGTTGCTATCTATATTTTTTTGCATCTTTTGTAAGGCAGGTTTAGTGATTTGAAAGTGTATCCATACTGCAGCAGGTTATTAGTAATGTATATATTGCATTTTTATTTTAAAAAAAATGGATAGTATCTCGCTTCTATGGAAACTGTCACAACTGATGACTACTTGTGTCACTTTTGGTCCGAAAACAACATCTTGATCACTGCTTTTGAAAAGCGAGACAACAAAGTTATCTTTCTTGTGACGCTTTTAAGTTATTTCAGTGTCACTTTTGGGTTTAAATGGACACAAGTAGCCATTTTTTTTGTGTCACTTTGATAACAGAAACTGATACAACAAATGTATTTCTTGAGACGCTTTTACGAACTTTTAGTGAAGCCGGCAGATAAGACGCTTGCATAGTAATCAGAAAAGCGACACAAACCACTTTTTAAGACACTTTAAAAGTGACTCATTAAGACATTTTTTTTTTTGTAGTGGCAGCCTTAGATAGACCACTGGGACCCTCGTGCCACTCTTGTTTGTGAAGAGTCTACAGCCCAAGATATACAATAGATATGCTCTGCAGCATGCCTAATGTGCTCTTCTGGATCCGCATCGATCACGTCTCCATATAGGTCCCTAAGCCACTCCAGTCTAACCGAAGAGCCCCGTACACCTACTAACTCTTCGTGTGCCTGCTGGGATGTGACCCCAAGACCATGCTCTACAAGTATCTTTGACCGCACAAATGACAGTTGCTCCACTGATACAGATTTTTCAGTGACCGGGATCCCTAGAATGGTGCTCACATCATCAAGGGTAATTGTCATTGCACCAAAAGGCATGTGGAATGTATTTGTCTCAGGCTGCCATCTTTCCATAAATGCTGACACCATGTTCCTGTTGATGGAACGATAAGATGTCAACACCAATGGAGCCAACCTCGAACGGCCAATGAGACGACTAAAAACAGTATTCTGCCTTCCCTCTGAATTCCATGCCCATTCACTGATTTTTTTGCCATGGCTTATGCATTTAAGTGGCGGTCTCTCCTGCAAAATGAAAAGAAAAAACAAATTAGTGGAGGTTAATAATAACTTAAAACATGTTTACCAAGATTAATCACAAACCTGCTGCTGCCAAATACTTGCAGCAATATGCGTCCGGAGACTAGGTAGCAGGCTCAAACTTGTAGGCCCCCCGGGAATTTCTCCGTCCTATCATGAGCAACAGTTGAAGTTCGTTCACGTACTTCTTCAGCCTTTTCGGAGACTTCGGTCTCCACTTCGGCTTCGGGCTGTTCTTCAACTACTTCTTCATTACCCTTGGAGTCATCAGCAATAAACCTCTGACGGAGTCTCCTGCTCGACGCTGTGGGTCGAATCCTAGAGGTCCTAGAGGTACTGGGCACATCCATATATCTGAAAAAAAATTCATCAAGACATAGTTCAGAATTGAGTCACAGCCCGTTTGGCCCTGACTTTCCGTGTGGAGATTATGCTCTCGGCGTTACATGGCCGTGAATGTACAAAATGATCGGACCCACAATGCCGAGGAATTACAACGTGGTCGGCGTTACATGTCAGACTAAGATTTTTTTACTCGGACCCATAGTGCCGATAATTTAATAATTTCACGGATCATCAGGTCCGAAAGTAATGACTTCTTTCAGACCCACAGTGCCGAGCGGGTCGACATTCACAAACACACAGAGACGGAAAAAACATTGAATGGCTGGAGAAATGGGGGAGACAAAGGCACATGAGGGAGGAAAAAAACTTTAAATAAACCAAATCTTTGATTTTAAAAGAATACTACAAGCATTTTTTAGCAAGCAAAAGGTATCGAAATCACTCACAGAGATAGGAAAAATAACGAATCACAGTAATGGACTTTGAAGAAGGCGGCACGAAGAACACAGAGACCGGTTTGAGAAGATGCAACGAAATCGTTGATATCGGAAATGTAGAAATGTTCACGTGCCTCGTCGAGATCTCGTTGATTCAATGAATGGGAGGGAAGAAATGCAGAAATGGGAGGGAACAAGACAGCTAAATGCAGTACGTAGAGAGAAATGCAAGGAGAAAGACAATGGGTTCTGTCCATGGGCGTTTTAGGAAGATTACAGTGTGTAGAGAGAAAACAGATGGAATATTTTTACTATAGGTCACTGTGTAAAGAGATGCAGTGCGTGGATATCAAAACGCAGTGTGCAGATAGCAGCTCTCTATCCGAAATTCTTAGTAGGAAAAAGATGCATCCCACCTAAAGATTGAATATAAGACTAATATTATTCATTACATGCATGCTCAGTCTTATAGTATAGTTGAACAAACTCTTACAAGATTAAAACTAGAGAAAACTCACTGATTTTTAATTGTTGGGCGGTTGTAGAGTTCCAAAACCTTTATATTTCAGAAGTGTTAGAAATTCATAGATATGAATTGATGACTTATTTCCTGACATTTACAAATGTGGTGATTCTTTAGAAGGATTTTAAAATTTCAGCCACCTATTAAATGACCTTTTACTTTTAGAATTCCTTCAATTACAGCCTCTATTTCTGTTTGCTTAAATTCTTAGATGTTGAAATGCGAAGGAGGATTCAAAATTTGAACATGTTGGAGAATTCTAAATTTTTTGGGACGAATTTGTCAAGGGGTAATGACCGACTCTTAATCATTCAAGGATCTTCATTTTGAATGTGGGAGTTGGACAAGTCAAACAACAAATTCTTATATTTCACTAGCCTGGGACAAATTCTGTGCGTTCTAATAGTAGCCGTTCAACTGTAGGATTGAGTTTAAATAAAGTACATTAAATACAATAGCAGCACCTTCCATGCATTTTTTATAACCAATTTTAAGGTTCGACCAAATCTTATCTCGTACAAGAGAAGTATGTTCAATAGTTTTGATTGATTTTATAGGAAAGGAGATGGTTTTGTGTATATTGGTAGTCAAAGATATATGTCGCATCCATGGTTTAAAATCTCGGTATCGGTCGCGGTATCGGCCGGGCCGAAAAACCGATACGTCGCGGATATCGTCGCAGATATCGGTCCGTCGCGGTCGTCGCGGTGTGAATTTTTTTTTTAATCCAAAAAAATTCGCAAAAATATCCAAAAAATCCAGAATATTAGAAAATGCTGGAAAACAATATTTTTTTTAATTAGTAACAACTATAAATCAAAATCTCGATCACCTTAAGTTATGAGTCCTGTCTGTGTCGCTGTTCGCTTTATTCTCTAATATTTCACATAATGCAACCATTATTGATGCTCATTATCAATTTATTAGTGTAAAATATAAGAAAATAAAGATAAGTAGATAACAAACATATCAATCATCATTTAATACTAACTCAATCATCAAATAAGTTGTGAAATTCATGACCATGAAGATAACATATTAAAATCTGAAATATGATAGTGAGATAGATAAATCATAAAGCACTTGAGCATCAAAAGGTTCATGGTTTACCTGAAATTAGAGGGGACTAGAGAGTAGAAATTAGAGAGAGATTGATGAGTATGAGTGTATGATAGTTGATAGATTGACAGCCTAATACCAAGTGGAGTGTCGCCCAGGCTCAATATCATCATCATCATTTCTTCGGTTTTGGTTAAAAAGATATGCTCCATACTGTTGTGCAGCACTACCATACCCATGACCATATTCAGATTGTTGTTGATAAGATGATGAACTATCTTGATCCCTTGTAGATTGTTCTTGGTAATTGTGCACAGATGGTATGTAAAAGCCATGAGGGGTATATAAAGGTCGTTGGGGATCATGTGGTGGTGGGGGAAGCCTCCCTTGCTCAATTAATATTTGTTCGATAGACATTATCGGTGTTGGTGAAGGGGGTACCCAATTAGGGTCATATGAATAATTCATATGCTGTCCATACATGGCACCCTGTTGGCCAACATAACCCCCTTGATGACCATGAGTACCTTCCCCCACTCCTTGCCCAGCAGCGTCGCCACTACTCCCTGTCTGTCCAACATGTCTGACATAGCCACGGCGAGGATCTAACTCGGTAGCTGCAGGAAAATGCTCAACTGTCTCATAAGTGACATGCTCATCATCTCTATAATGACCTTCATCCCCGGGAGAGTCAGGTGGGATTCCTGCTGATGATGAAGAAGTAGAAATACTTGACTCACTCTCCTCGTCCACGTTCAGTCCCCTTGGCTCACTTGTATCAGGCGCGCGCCCCTGTTGCATTGTCAAGTTTATTTCTTCCAACCTTTCTGAGGCCCTCACTGGCTCAGGCCTATCCCCAGTCAAGTCCTCCATCAACCCCTCTAACTCTGGGTCTTGGTCTAACACCGGTTGTTCTTGTTCCTCCAGCCATTGACCTAACACAGTATCCTCTTCTGAAAAGATATAGTCCAAATTAATTGGACAAAAATAATCCCGGTGATCCTCAAACTTTCTTCTCCTTCTATTTCTACTCCGGAGCCTGAGGTTGTAGTGGATGTAGACCAATTTATTTAGCTTCAGCATTGTTAATCTATTTCTTGGTCTTGTGTGGATAAAGGAGAAGGTGCTCCAGTTTCTTTCACAATTGGAAGATGATGTTGTTTGACTAAGGACTTTAATAGCAATCATCCTTAGTGTAGGAGCACTCTCTCCATAATTCAACCACCATTCAGCTGAAAAAAAATAGAAATGATATTAGAGTCAATAAAATAATAATAAGTCCTTGAATAATATATAAATGACATTACAAATTTACAATCAATACCGGGATTGGTCTGTATGATAGCTCTCCGCGCAGTCGTCGTTCCAAAGCTTCCAGCACGTACATTGTATATATCAATCTGAAGACATTAACATAATAAAATAAATTGGAGAAATGACAATGTTATACTTTTTCCCTTAATTAGCCTACTGCCTACCAGATTAGTAGCCCAAATGGCTTCATCTGTATTCGCTGCCAGTCTTTCAATTACATTTTTTAATCCCAAACGGATTTCATCAGATATACGTCCATCCGAAAATTATGGATTAAAAAAGTATCCTGTAAAAGTACCAATGAATTTTAGTCAATGATAAATTAATATAGTGAGGCCAAATTGAATGCAACAATTCAAATATTAAAGGAAACAGCCTTTACTTACCAGCAGTGTGTAAATCATGTTTCAATTGTCGTCCCCATCGATCGTCGATGATCTTCCAATACTTTTTGTAATATCTACAATCTGCTTGAATAGCCAACTTTGATCTCTCCATGGCCTCATGTAAGAAGCCCATTGTTGGCTTATCATCACCATCAACCAATCAAAGAACCTTTATTATGGGATCAAAAACATTCAAAACACCCTTCACATGAGGCCAAAATTTATTGGACTCAATTGTTTTACACACTTCTATTGTAATGGGACTTGGTCTCTTTCCCCATTTTGAATTCATGAACTCTTGTGATTTTATTAATTGCAGAAGTCCTTCTCTATACTTGTAAACACTTTCGATAGCAATAAAGTGGGTGGCAAATCTAGTGATGCCAGGGCGCAGTAGTTCATGGTTGTCTGTATGTGTTTTCATCATGGAAATGAGTCTATATGACTGATGAAAAAAATTGGTGATCTGCTTTATCTTACCAATCACTTGCTTCATGACTTTTCCTTTTGCAATATCTTCAAGCATTAAATCCAGGCAATGTGCTGCACATGGAGACCAAAAAATCCTTGGCCTTTGTTTCATAAGCATCATTCCTGCAGCCTTCATGTTTGCAGCATTGTCGGTAACCACCTGAACTATACAATCTGCCCCAACTTCTTCAATCACATCATTCAATAACCTATTAATATATCTTGCATCTTGGATGTGATCAGTTGCATCAACTGATTTGATAAACACCGTGCCCATAGATGAGTAGATTAGAAAATTCAAGAGATGACGATGTGTGATCGTCGTCCACCCATCGCACATTAGTGTGCAACCTCTTTCCTTCCATGCCCATTTGAAAGTTTCCACCCAAGCCTGCAACTCATCATACTCTTTCTCAACACATACATGCCCAATCTCATAAGGGGTGGGTGCCTTTATACCTGGACCATGTTCTGCAGTTGCATCTAACATAGTGGTGAAATAAGGAGAAGATGCCTTGTTGGGTGGAATGCCTCCATCCAAAAAAAACTTCCCAGTAGCTCTCACTAGATTATCTCTTGCTTTACCAAACTTGCCCTTTAGTGCTTTTATGATGCCTGGCTGCTTTGATGTTGGTTTTCTATAAGCAAATGGGTCAGTTGGCCCCACCACATCTGGCCTACGAGGTGCCTGTGTAGGAGGTCTTTCAACCTCCTCAATGTCTGGATCTTGACGGGGTTGTTTATGACTAAATGCCCGACGCAAACTCGCCCCCCCTGATCCGGATGAACCACCCTGCTCATATTGGCTACCTCTAGCTGCTGCTTCATATTGCATTCTTCTCCTTTCTTCCTCCACCTGAAGTGCCCTTACACTTTCCCTCCTAGCCCTTGTCATTTCCGGGTCTTCATCGTCATCATCAGAGGAACCAAAAACCTCTTCTCTACATGCTTCAAATTCCTCGGTTCTTCTTCTTTCTTGTACTACTTTTTTTTTTGTGCAAGTGTCTTAAGGAGCCCCTGCATTTCAGCTCTCACATTTGGTGGCACTTTCGGACATTTTATCACCTGTCCTGATACATGTGCCAAATGTTGTTTCAATCGGGTAATTCCCCCATTGAGAACCTTTTCACAATAATTACATTTTATTTTGCTTCTACTTCCTACAGCTTCACCGTGACTCCATGCCGGATCTATGTCACGCACCATTGTTCCTATAAAATAAGACATTCATATAATAGTAATACTCTAACAACAATTATAGATTTAATAAAATCATTTTCAAAGTCCTAAGCCTTTCGTAGTTAATGTATCATAAATATTAAATACACTTAAACAATTATTTTTAGAAAAAACTAAAGATTTAATAAAATCATTTTCAAAGTCCTAAATATATAGATCTGGCATAAAAGTATGTAAATCAATCATTTACATGCCACACAATGATCATGAATCATTAAAAGAACATATTTATGATGAAATCCCAAAAAAATGATATATTATAATTCAAAAATTATAAAATCCGAAAATAAATTAAATAAAATAAAAATCTAAATGATGTTTATGACAATGAGTAGATGTAGATCTATCATCTACACACTATTAATAAGCATTTAGTATCATAAATACTCTAACAATTAACAACAATTGTTTTTAGAAAAAATAAAAATTTAATAAAATCATTTTCAAAATCCTAAATATGTAGATCTAGCATAAAAGTATGTAAATTAATCATTTAAACATCATACAATGATCATGAATCATTAAAAGAACATATTTATGATGAAATCCCAAAAAAATGATATATTATAATTCAAAGATTAGAAAATCCAAAAATAAAATAATTAAAATAAAAATCTAAATGATGTTTATGACAATGAGTAGATGTAGATCTATTATCTACACACCATTAATAAGCATTTAGTATCACAAATACTCTAACAATTAACAACAATTGTTTTTAAAAAAAATAAAGATTTAATAAAATCATTTTCAAAATCCTAAATATGTAGATCTAGCATAAAAGTATGTAGATCAATCATTTACATACCATTATATGATCATGAATCATTAAAAGAACATATTTGTGATGAAATTTTAAAAAAATGATATATTTTTATTCAAATATTAAAACATCCGAAAATAAAAAAAATTTAAAAAAAAAATACAAAATCATGTGTATGAGTAGATCTAGCAAGAAAGTATATAAATCTAACTTAGTTCTCATGATTTCTCATGATTTCTAATTTTTCATGCTTCATCTAAAAAAAAAAAAAAAACACACATAAATGCATAATACCATGCTTTAAGTTGATTTTCTCTTACCTTAATAATATTTTCTTGAAGAAAATATGCAAGATGGGTAAGCAAATGAGTGGCTGCTGCTCTTAGAAGTTTGGATATGAGAGGAGTGGGGAAGAAGATAAAAAATGGGAAAAAATTAGGGTTTTAGGCTTTTAAGGGATCTCGGCCGATATTTTGAAAATATCGGCCGAGATATCGCCACGGTCGATATTTTGAAAATATCGGCCGATATATGGCGATATTTTGGCGATATTTTGGCCGTATCGCCGCTACCGATATCTCGCTGAGATATCGGTGCGGTACCGGCCGATACGTACCGGCCGAGATTTTCAACCATGGTCGCATCGCATGTTATGATGTTCTATTCAATAAAATTGCATGGGACATGGTACACATCAGTTCCCACTAGGGTGGTCCAGAGCATTTTATGGGTATGTTACTTCTTTAAATTGTTGTTATGTTGATTTTAAAATTTTAAAAATATTATTTCTTAAACATCTCTTTTAAATTTTTGCATGATAGTTTATCATAGATTCAAGTGGGCGAGTATTGACACTTACTCAAGTTTGACACTTATAATATAACTATTGTAGGTGCAGAAAATAATGACCCACAATAACTGGGGAGCCTTAGAGGACTTATCCAATGATGGTGATGACTGGGTGCCGTCCGAAAGCCTGAAAGGGAAGAACGCACGGTCAGAGGACCCTGGCCTGGGCGGCACAAGGCTCTCCGATGCCAAAGTCAGTGAAGGAACTGGAACAATGGAAGGAGAGGAAGAAGAGAGGCAGAGTAACAGCTCTATGAGTTGTATTGTGCGTACCTTGCATGTGAAATGTAGTCCTTTTTATAGACGATTTGAAAGATATCTTGGACGATATCTTGGCATAGGTCTCATGATTCGACTGGGAAGTCATGATCAGCCCACGTTGCAATTAATGCGGTCCAATCTAGCCCACTCTGCATTAAATGCGCGTCGGATCAGCCCACGTCGCATTTAATGCGCGTCTTGTTGGGCCAGATCGTGTTGGACGCCTTTGGCGGTAGGGGTGCCATCGGATCCGCCCTCGGGCCTTGCCCTGATGTGGCCTCAGCCGCTGGATGCCGCCCTGTCAGGATCTGGCGAAGATTGTGAGCGGCTGGATGTCGCGTCTGTCCCACTAGCTCGTGCCCCTATCCCTCCACGTGCCTGGTGACGTGGGGGATGAGGGGCGCAAGTGGAGGCTCTTTCTTGCTTCGGCTCCCGTCCCGGTTCTTTCAGCCGAGGTGGAGCTCTCTGCCGAGATGGACACACGAGGTGGCCGAGCTCGGCGCTAGCGGCCCGGAGCTGCTTGACTTCGGCCGGACCTCCTGTCCTGGCAGCCGGGGTGAGCCTGGTGCCACATGGGTCTCACGCGGATGGCACGTGAGAATGCTTAGACTCATCTGATGGCTGTGATTAGCGTAATCCTGTGGCTCTGGAAATCTCCCCACACAATTGCCCCCTAGCTTTTGACCCCTTAAGCGCCCTGGCCTTTAGTGGTTGAAAGCTAGAAGACTCGCCTGGGGATGCGACGGTCATTGCCTGGTGTCGCTTCAACTGTCCTGAAGTAATGAATGCTCCGTCCTGTCTGTACTGGGAAGCGAGTCGACGGTTTACACGCGTCGCCTTTTCACTGATTGTGCTGTCTTAGTGATGGAACGGGTGCAGATTGCGAAATCCGCCCTTTCGAATTTCGAAAGCAGCGCGCGCCGAGGGTTGGTTTTCCATAAAGAGGGTCGTCTCCTTCCCTTCTTGTTTCTGATCTCTTCTCGCCTTTGCCTTCATCTGTGATTTCTGCTCTGCTGCTCGAGATTTCTTTTAGCGAGGACGACCATAGGGCGTGTCTGGATCTGTACTCGAGTCGCCCCTTCTGTTTCTTAAGTTGCTCCGCGCCTCTGTGTAGCTTTTCTTTAGGGTTTCGCAACCTCTAGGGTTTTCTCTTTTGCTGTACCCTTCTTTCTAGACATGGGCACCCCTAGGTTCAGTTTAGATACCGAAGAGGGCATAGCCAGATTTAGGGCTGCCTTCGATATTCCGGAGCGAGTCCTGCTCAAGCCGGCAGACTCCATCGACTATGCCACAATGCGCTGGTCCGGCGGCTGGATGCCGTTCCCTCTGATCTCTGTGATCGAGGGCGGGGTCAGATTCCCCCCTGCACCCTCTACTTAGAGCTTGCCTCAGTACCTGGTCCCTTACCCCGTGCCAGCTGATGCCCAATGGCTATAAGGTCATCATGGGCACGGCGAAGCTGAATGAGGTTCTGGGGACCGACCTAGGTGTCCATGATATCGAGGACACCTATGATATCTGCAAGGCCGGGGAAGGGAAATATTATCTCCGGGTGAAGCCGCAGCGAAGAGGCTTCGTCCTGGCCTTGGAAGATTCAAGTAAGAATGCCGAAGAAGCCTTCTTCTGCGTCTCGGGGGACTGGGAGTTCGGCGCCGGCGAAAGTAGGAGGCTATCGGTCCCGCGCCGCCCCGGGACAGTCCCAAGTAAACATCGCTCCTTTTTACTCATCTTCTTTGTTTGATTTCTACGATGCCGAGCTGACTCCTCTATTATTTGTTATGCAGAGGCAGGTGCGAGACGACGCCGAGCTGCGAGTGAAGGCTGGAGGAGGAATCCCGACGACATCAACAAGGTCGAGAGGTACAAGGGGCACGAGACTAGGTCAGCTTGGAAGCTGCTCGGATACACGCCGAGATACCGCGGCCACTACCAGAGGACCGGGGTACCCGAGGTGGACGAAGCACACCCTGATCGTCCAACCGTCTCCCTTGCTGTGCCTACTGGGATCCCCTTGGACGATCCTGCCGCTAGCCGAGTCGCGTCTGGGTCCGAGGCGTCCACTTCAAGTTCGGAACCGTCGAACCTGAGGCAGATAATGGACGCTTATTCTTCTGATCAGGAAGAAGATATGGCGGGAAGGTCGAGGGAGCCAGCCGTCAAGGACCTAGCAGCCAAGTTCAGGCGGGGGTCCTCTTCCTCTGCGACACCATCTCCCGTCAGCACCCGAGCGGCCTCGAGCTCGGGAGGTGCTGGCGACACTTCCGCTCCTGCTCCTGCTCCTGCTCCTGCTTCGAATACGGGAGTTCGGCGACGTTCACCGGAGCGCCCGAGGGAGGGGTCCCCGCCCAGGAAGAAGTCCAAGGCGGGGGAGAAGGACCTGGGGGCCGAACAGCCTCCGAAGGGCAACACCCCTGCGCGGGCCCCCGGAGCCAAGGCCCCAACTGAAAAGAGTGCACCGGCCGAGAAGAGTGCACCAGCTGAGAAGAGCGTGCCGGCAGGCAGGCCGTCCGGCGGGACGACTCGCGAGCACGGCACCTCGGCGGGGCAGGGATCCGGGTCGTCCTCCGGACCCCGAACTGCCCCAGCGCCATGGAGGCCGAGGATGGAAACGCAGCCCGGCAAGCCTCTGAACGTCGAGGATCGGTTGCTGGGGAACGCCGACGTCATCGGGGCTCTCGCCAAGGTCTGTGCTCTGCCACGGGACATGGAGACGCACGAGAGGTTCGATAACGAGAGCCTGATGGTCTCAGCGATTCAGGCTAACCTCCTGGTAAGTGCTTTCAGTGTTTTCCTTCCAAAGTAATCTGGCTCAACTGCCCCAGCTTGACTCATCTTTCTCCATTTGCAGAACGTGCAGAGGCTCCTGACCGTGGTGGGGCGGAGTGATAGGAATGCTGCACGGGTCACTCAGCTGGAGTCCGAGAGGGACAAGCTGAAGAAGGAGCTGGAGGAGCTGCAGGCGGGAATGGAGCGGATGAAGAAGGCCAGCGCTGAGGAGGCCGCTCGGCTGGCGTCGGCTCTGGCTGGTGTCGCCGAACTTACGGCGAAGACCAACCAGCTGAAGGGCGAGGTCTGGGCAAGGAACAAGAAGACCGCCGAGCTGGAGTCGGAGCTGGCCAGGTTAATGGCTGAATCGACGGCCGAGGGGACGAGGCTGCGCGGGGAAGTGCTAGTTGGGCGAGCCGAGACGGCGAAGTTGAAGACGGCGAACGCCGAGCTGGAGAAGGAGAAGGCCTCTCTTCTGTCCGAGGCCCAGTCCGCCTTCCAGGATGTGGTGGATCACGCCACCGAGCTATATGAGAAGCAGGTGGAGGAGATCACCGCCATCCTATTCGAGGAAGGATGCCTGGCCGCACTGAGACGTCGGGGGTTCCCGAAGACCATCCTGTCTATCGGGACCTGCCGAAGTACTCGGACTCGGCTCCTGAGCCGAGCTCCGCTCCTGCAGCCGAAAGTGCCCCAGTTGAAGCTCCTGCAATTGCTCCTGCTGCTGACGACGCTCCAGCTGCCCCGGTCTTGAGCGATGCCCCGGTCGCCAGCGATGCTTCGGCCTTGCCTCAGGGTGAGACCTCTTCTGCCCCTGGTTCGGGTGAGGTACCGGTCAAAGCCTCCTCTGCCAGCGACGCTCCAAGCAAGGTCACGGTTTCGGCCGAGTCCACTGGTCCATCAGATACGGTGATCGACCTAGTGGAGTCGCCGAAACCATAGTAGCCGGGCTCCTCTATATTTCTGTCTTCTTGCATGTAATATTTTTGCTTCTTAGCCTTGTAATATTCTCTGTAATCAATGAAAGACGGGCTTCTTTACTTGTGCATTCTTTCTCTGCATTTGTTTCTCCTTCACTTCTGGATGTGCATTGAATGGTGTTGAATGCCTTCAATATAACGCGTGGCTCTTGAGGTAGAAGGAGTCAAACGGTCCTCATAGCTGTCTGTGCCGGTTCTCCGTATTCTGGAGGCCATGAATAGCAATAAACATGGTGGCACGGCCTATGAGGGAAACGGACGGATGTCTCCACTTGGCGTCATAGGGATCGCTGGTCAACAGTCGTGCATCCCGAGTAACGCGTGGGAGACTTCGCCCCCATAACTTCCTTCGAAGGCTGAGCCCTTCTTCTTCCTATAAGTAGGGGCGACAGGCTTGCCATGGGCGATGAAAAGAACAGAACGTAGGATAGTTTAAATCACGTAGACATAGGAGCCATGCCTGTTGGACATTCTGCAATCCTCGATCCGGGGGGAACCCTTGCGCCTGTGGACGGCTTTCTCCAGGGGGGAAGCCCATCGTGGCCTGCGCGCTCTCTGAAGGAACTCCCCGTGGACCACGCGCTCTCTGAACGCGGGTTCACGGCCGACCGTCCCTGGTCAGGTTGCGGGGGACACCTCTGCAACTGCGGGATGGTCGGGCCCAGGGTGTCTGCCGATCCTGCAGGGTCTTGTGTGGCATCGAGCTCGCGCCCTGTCAGAATGGTAAGACTAAGGGTGGAGTTAAGGCCCGCTGGACCTGGGGGCTCTTCAAACTTTGGTCTCACTGACCGGAGGGTGTTGAAGAGCTCGGCGAGGTCCAGGGCCTCCGGACTGGAGGGGCTCTGCGATCGCTTTGGTCTGACCAGCCAAAGTGTATTATAGAGCTCGGTGAAATTCAGGATCACTCAGAACCTCCAGTCCGTGATCCGGCATCTCGAAGTCTGCAGCCCGAAGAGTCAGTGAAGATCAGAGTTTCCCAGCTTTTCTTTATTTTCTGTTTTCAGAGGACTGCGATCCTCCTTTTTGTACTTTGCTTTCTGTTCTGTAACTTTTGTAATGAAGCAGTTTACAATGAATAAAAAGGAGTTCTGTGATCACCCAAACTGTGTGCAGCGCCTTTGCGTCCTCTTTTACTTTTCATGCACTGTTCTGGAATACTTGCATTTTTGTGTGTTTGAGTGCTGGCACAGCTCTTTCTCTTCTGAAAAGCTGACCTTGGCCGAAATGGCTGGCTTTGGCCGAGACGAGCTGCCTTGTGCCGAAGTGGAGTCATCATTCCGCTGGTCTCGGCTATGGGAGCGTGAGCTCGGCAATGATCTTTGAGGCGTGTATACACCCGGACTGTAGATCCTTGTAGAGAGGTAAAAACCCTGATTTTAGGAATTCGGCCGAGTGTCCGAACTCGAGGCCTTTTCCAGGGCTGTTAACCCTTGAGTGGGTTCAAAACCCGGGACTTTAGGAATTCGGCTGAGTGTAAGAACTCCAGGCTATTTCCAGGGCGTAGACCCTTGAGTGGGTTCAAAACCCGGGACTTTAGGAAAGGCTGAGTGTAGGAACTCCAGGCCATTTCCAGGGCGTAGACCCTTGAGTGGGTTCAAAACCCGGGACTTTAGGAAAGGCTGAGTGTAGGAACTCCAGGCCATTTCCAGGGCGTAGACCCTTGAGTGGGTTCAAAACCCGGGACTTTAGGAAAGGCTGAGTGTAGGAACTCCAGGCCATTTCCAGGGCGTAGACCCTTGAGTGGGTTCAAAACCCGGGACTTTAGGAAAAGCTGAGTGTAGGAACTCCAGGCCATTTCCAGGGCGTAGACCCAGTGCTGCCGGAATCAGTCAGGGAGAGACGAGAAATTGATGACAAGGCGAAAGCTGCTTTTATTGACTCTGAGATTCAATACATCCTTAGAAATAAAATTTCTTCAAGTGGGATGCATTCCATGGTCTCGGCAGTGGCTTGCCTTCTAAGTCTTCGAGCTTGTAGGCTGACTTTCCTGCCAGTGAGACTATTCTGAACGGGCCATGCCAGTTCGGGGTCAGCTTCCCCTCGTTTGGCTCTCTGTCAGCTGGCAGGGTTTTCTTTAGAACCAGCTCTCCCGCGGAGAACTTTCTTTCTCTGACATTTTGATTGTATGCCCTGGCTAACCGTTGCTGATAGTCGGTCAGTCGTAGGGCTGCTGCTTCTCGTCGCTCGTCTGCCAGCTCCAGCTCCATTGCCAGGTTTGTCTCATTTCGGCCTTGGTCGACCAGTTCTGTCCTTAGGGTAGGAAGGCCGATTTCCAAAGGAATGACTGCCTCCATCCCGTAGGCCAGAGAGAAGGGTGTTGCCGAGGTGGACCTCCTTGGGGTTGTTCTGTATGCCCACAGCACGCTCGGAAGCTCCTCTGTCCATCTGCCCTTTGCCTTGTCCAGTCGCTTCTTCAGGCCGTCCAGGATCACTTTGTTGGAGATTTCTGCTTGGCCATTACTCTGTGGATATGCCGGAGTGGAGTAATGATTTCAAATGCCGTGCTCTTGGCAGAAGTCTTTGAAGGACTTGGAGTCGAACTGAGTCCCGTTATCCGAAATCAGGGTCCGGGGGATGCCGAACCTCGTAAGGATGTTCTTCCAAACGAAGTTCCTGGAGTCCCTGTCCGTGATTGAAGACAACGGTTCAGCTTCTATCCATTTTGTGAAGTAGTCCGTAGCCACTATCAGCCATCTCTTATTTCCTGGAGCTCGGTGAAGAGGCCCCACAATGTCCAGGCCCCATTGAGCGAAGGGCCATGGGCTAGAGAGGGGGATCAGATCTTGTGCTGGCTGATGGAGGGAGTGGGAGAACTTCTGGCACTTCTCGCATTTCCTGGCGTAGACCTGCGCGTCTTTCTGCATGTAGGGCCACCAGTAGCCCTGGCTTATTGCTCTGTAAGCCAGGGATCGACCTCCTATGTGACTGCCGCAGATTCCTTCGTGGATCTCATACAGGAAGTCGTCCACCTTGCTTGGATGGACGCATTGGAGGTATGGACCTGTGAAGGATTTCCTGTAGAGTTTGCCTTCGGGAGAGAGCCAGAATCGCGCTGCTTTGAGTCTGATCCGGTGAGCTTCAGCCTTGTCCTCGGGGAGCTGGTCGTCCTTCAAGTAGGCGACAATTGGATCCATCCAGCTTGGGCCGAGGTCAGCACAGAGGACAAGCCGAGATGAATGGAGTTCTAAACTTGACCTTGATACTGACCCGACCTCGATGGTCCTTTTCTTCCCTGCTTCGACAGCGAAGGCCAGGCTTGCAAGCGCATCTGCGTGCGTGTTGGTATCTCGGGATATTTGCCTGACCTCGGCTTTCTGGAAATGAGAGAGCAGCTTTTTCGCAAGGGCTAAGTAGGCCGCCATCCTGTCGTCCCTGGCCTGGTAGTCTCCAGCGAGCTGGCTAGTTACCAGTTGAGAGTCGCTGAAGATCACCAGGTGCTGGGCTCCGAGGATTTGGGCGCTGTTCAACCCTGCAATCAGTGCTTCGTACTCTGCCTCATTATTTGTCGCTTTGAAGTCCAGGGTGAAGGCCTGCTCTATGACCAGACCCTCTGGCGATTGGAGAACTATGCCGGTGCCAGCTCTCTTGGAGGTGGACGACCCGTCGACAAAGATCTTCCATGCCGAGGTGGGAGACTGCTCGACCTCAGTTTCTACTGGCTCGTGCCCTGTGCCCCCCAGTGCCGTGCCGAGCTGGGTCGGAGCCGGGTTGGGGGAGACGAATTCGACAATAAAGTCTGCCAGAATCTGGGCTTTGATCGCAGTTCGGGGACGGTACTGTATATCATACTGCCCCAGTTCAACTGCCCACTTTGATATTCGCCCTGAAAAGTCAGCCTTCTTGAACGCTGAACGGAGTGGGTGCTCCGTGATCACCACAACAGTGTGGGATTGGAAATAATGGGAGAGCTTGCGGGAGGCACTGACGAGAGCCAACGCAAGCTTCTCCAATAGAAGGTACCTGGTCTCGGCATCGAGCAGGGTCTTGCTCGTGTAATAAATTGGTTTTTGAATTCCCTCGTCCTCCCTGATGAGGACGGAGCTCACTGCGTGATCCGAGACCGCAAGGTACAAATACAGAATCTCCCCCGAAGTTGGGGTGGAGAGTAAGGGTGGTGACATTAAATAGGTTTTGAGTGCGGCCAATGCCTGGTCGCACTCGGGGGTCCACTGGAATTTCAAATTTTTTTTTAAAAGCTGAAAGAAAGGCCTGCACTTATCTGATGACCGGCTGATGAAGCGGTTGAGTGCTGCAGCCATTCCTGTGAGCTTCTGAACTTCCTTCGTGGTAGAGGGGCTCTGGATGCCCTGAATTGCAGTGATCTGGTCCGGATTAGCCTCTATCCCCCTCCGCGTTACCAAGCTGCCGAGGAACTTGCCAGAGGCTACGCCGAAGGCGCACTTGGAAGCGTTTAGCTTGAGCTTGTACGCGCGAAGGATGTCGAAGACTTGGCCAAGATCCGCCAGATGGTCGCTGGAGTGTACTGATTTGACGACCATGTCGTCGATGTACACCTCTACCGATCCGCCGAGCTGAGCCTGGAACATTTTTGTGACGAGGCGCTGATAGGTTGCCCCCGCGTTCTTTAGCCCGAAGGGCATCACCTTGTAGCAGTAAGTGCCGCGGGGGGTTATGAATGATGTTTTCTCCTCATCAGGCTCGTAGAGCGGGATCTGGTGGTAGCCTCTGTAGGCGTCGAGGAAGCTCATTCGGTCGTGACCGGCGGTGGCGTCGATCAGTTGGTCAATCTTTGGAAGGGGGAAACTATCTTTAGGGCAGGCCCTGTTCAAGTCCGTGAAGTCCACGCACACCCTCCACTTTCCAGTTTTCTTCTTGACCATCACCGTGTTGGCTAGCCACACCGGGTACTGGACTTCCCGGATGGCTCCTGCCTTCAGCAGGTTGTCGATCTCTTCGACGACCGCATCTGTCTGCTGTAGCCCTGTCCTACGGGCCCTCAGCACTACCGGTTTGTGGTCGGGGTCCACATTCAGCTTGTGGCACATGACCTCAGGGTCGACCCCAGGCATTTCGCTTGGGCTCCAAGTGAAGACGTCGACGTTCTGCATCAAGAAGCGAGAGAGTTCGGCCCTCTCCTTGTCTGGCAGCTGGGTGCCAATCAGGAAGAACCTGTCTGGGTCTGCCGGGCTCAGCCTGACCTCGGCCAGGTCTTCGATGCTATTCTTTTCGGGATCGCGGCCGATTTCATCTAGGCCTTTTTCGAACTCGGCGAGGTTGACGCGCTCTGGCTCCTTCACTGCTGGGACTGCGGCCAGCATGCACTGCCTGGCTTGCTGCTGATCTCCCTCCACTGTGACTACTTCCATTTTGCCCTCCTTGTTCTCAAGGACGAACTTTAGCTTTTGATGGAGGGAAGAATGAACTGCTTCTAACTTGTGGAGCCACGTTCTGCCCAGAATGACGTTGTAGGGAGAAGGGGCGTCCACGACCAGAAAGTCGGCCGACACGGAGGCTCCGCCAACTCGGGTCCCCAAGGTGATCCTACCCTTGGGATAGACTGGCGTGGCAGACAACCCTAGCAGGGGTGCACGGACCTCCGTGAGGTCTGCTTCGGAGAGTTTCATCTTCTTGAAGCAGTTGTAGTAGAGGACCTCGGAGGAGCTGCTGGGGTCGACGAGGATCCTCTTCACTGTGAAGTCTCTCAGCTTCATGGTGAGGAGTAGAGGGTCGTTGTGAGGGAGCTGGATTCCCTCTAGGTCTCTGTCTGAGAACGAGATGGCGGGTCGGTCGCGGCGGGCTTTCTTGGATGCCGGAGAGTGCTCGGATTTCATTACTTCCTTCCCGTGCGAAGCCCGCCTGGCTTCGGCACGGGCCTGGGAGCTGCCCCGGGACGAGGAAGCGGGAGCTGAGGACGCCAGATGGATCACGTTAATGATCTTCTCTGAATCCTCGCTGTCTGGAGCCTGGGCTGCGCTCTGGTGAATCCGGCCCTCGCTGCCGCCGGCATCACCTGCCTTGACAAACTCTGGAATGTGGCCCTCTTCGGCCAGCTTCTCCAGGTACCACTGCAAAGTCTTGCAGTCCTCGGTCTTGTGCCCGTTACCCCTATGGAAGGAGCAGTAGAGCTTGCTTCGCTGCCGGCGGTGGGCTCATTCTTCATGGGCTGAGGGTACTTGAAGAACGGCTTGGACCTGATCTTGGTCAGGATGCGGTAGATCGGCTCCTTGAAGACGACGTTGACACTCTGACTGGCGCTGGAGGGAGGTCTGGGCTTCCAGGCGCCCCCGGACCTGGATGACGCAGGCTTCGCCGAACTGGAGACCCAGGCCTGCTTGGGCTCCTGCTTCTGGAAGGGCCTCCCGCCTCTCTGCCGAGGCTGGCTACTCTTCTGCTCGGGCTCCGGATGCCCGTCCTGATCCCGGGCTCGGATCTCGTCTTCTTCCTGGGCGATGAAGCGCTTTACCCGGGACATCAACTCTGGCATGGATTCTGGGGGGTTCCCGGCCAAGTCCTTCCGCAAGTCGTGGCCGGGGATCAGGGCATGCTGGAAGGCGTAGATTGCTATCTCCTCCCTGGTGCCCTCGATCTGGCTGTAGACCGCCCAGAATCGCTGGGCGAAGATGGCGAGGGTCTCACCCTGCTTCATCTTCAGGGCGAGGAGGTCCCCTTCTCTCTTGGGGACGACGCTGTAGGCTTGGAACTTCTTCAGGAAGGAGAGCTGGAGCTCCTTCCAACTCGAAACTGACTGCTCTGGGAGAGAACAGAGCCATTTCAGGGGGAGGTCGCCCAAACTGGAGGAGAAGATTTTGCAGTTCAGGTGACCCTCATTCCCCCAGATGGACATCTTCTGGGAGAAGTGTCGGAGGTGAGCGGATGGGTCGGACAGTGCGTCATAGGGGACGAACCGCGGGACGGAGAACTTTCTGGGCAAGGGGGTGCGCTCGATCTCTTTTGTGAAGGGTGAGCCCCCCAGATCAGTGTGACCACAGATCTGCTTCTGGTCCCGCACGTCCAGGTTGTGCTGGAGAGCCAATCTGACGCGCTTGTCAAATCGCTCCTGCTCATCGTCCTTCTCTGGAGTCTGGGCCTTTGGCTTTCGCTTGGAGTGGTTCGGGCTACGATGGCTGTGAGTTCGGCCATCGCGGCTATGATGACTCCGGCTGTTGCTCGAGCCTTCGTCACGAATCTGGCTCCGTTTATGGTCCAGATGATTTCTGAGATCCTCGCGGGGAGGCTGGGCTGCCCTGCTGGGGGCGTCCCTCTTCTTCCCTTGAGGCTCAGAGACCTGCCTCAAGGAGGCAGTT
The DNA here is from genome assembly GCA_012931725.1 of Litsea cubeba. Taxonomy (NCBI): domain Eukaryota; kingdom Viridiplantae; phylum Streptophyta; class Magnoliopsida; order Laurales; family Lauraceae; genus Litsea; species Litsea cubeba. The sequence goes on along the minus strand of CM022951.1, from coordinate 22,352,958 downwards.
TGCGCTGCCCTCAGCTGCTGCTGGAGCTCGCGAATCAGCTGCTCTTGCTTCTGGAGGAGAGCAGTTTGGGCTTCGAGAACCCCTCCAGTGGCAGGGGGTTGAACGTGGCGCGTCTCTCCTACGGCCACGGCTTTGTCCTTCCGAGGACATTCATGCTGACGCTCATCGCGTCTGGGTGGCATGACTTCTTCTGCTGAGATCGAGGCCTCGAGCCCCTCTTGGAAGGGGAACTCGACAAAGAGCTGAGAGCCTAAGCGGCCCTCGCCTGCAGACGTGCCATGCACCGTGCGGGAGCGCCCTTGAGGAGGGACGTCCGCCGACGGTGGTGGCAGCTCGAGCGCTGCTCTCGAGGACTCTACGCCCTTCCTAGCTTTCGGAGGCATGGCTTCTGAGAGATTGAGGTTGAGAAGGTTGGGGAAGGTTAGGATATTACTTTCCCACAGACGGCGCCAATTGTAGGTGCAGAAAATAATGACCCACAATAACTGGGGAGCCTTAGAGGACTTATCCAATGATGGTGATGACTGGGTGCCGTCCGAAAGCCTGAAAGGGAAGAACGCACGGTCAGAGGACCCTGGCCTGGGCGGCGCAAGGCTCTCCGATGCCAAAGTCAATGAAGGAACTGGAACAATGGAAGGAGAGGAAGAAGAGAGGCAGAGTAACAGCTCTATGAGTTGTATTGTGCGTACCTTGCATGTGAAATGCAGTCCTTTTTATAGACGATTTGGAAGATATCTTGGACGATATCTTGGCATGGGTCTCATGATTCGACTGGGAAGTCATGATCAGCCCACGTTGCAATTAATGCGGTCCAATCTAGCCCACTCTGCATTAAATGCGCGTCGGATCAGCCCACGTCGCATTTAATGCGCGTCTTGTTGGGCCAGATCGTGTTGGACGCCTTTGGCGGTAGGGGTACCATCGGATCCGCCCTCGGGCCTTGCCCTGATGTGGCCTCAGCCGCTGGATGCCGCCCTGTCAGGATCTGGCGAAGATTGTGAGCGGCTGGATGTCGCGTCTGTCCCACTAGCTCGTGCCCCTATCCCTCCACGTGCCTGGTGACGTGGGGGATGAGGGGCGCAAGTGGAGGCTCTTTCTTGCTTCGGCTCTCGTCCCGGTTCTTTCAGCCGAGGTGGAGCTCTCTGCCGAGATGGACACACGAGGTGGCCGAGCTCGGCGCTAGCGGCCCGGAGCTGCTTGACTTCGGCCGGACCTCCTGTCCTGGCAGCCGGGGTGAGCCTGGTGCCACATGGGTCTCACGCGGATGGCACGTGAGAATGCTTAGACTCATCTGATGGCTGTGATTAGCGTAATCCGATACGTACCGGCCGAGATTTTCAACCATGGTCGCATCGCATGTTATGATGTTCTATTCTATAAAATTGCATGGGACATGGTACACATCAGTTCCCACTAGGGTGGTCGAGAGCATTTTATGGGTATGTTACTTCTTTAAATTGTTGTTATGTTGATTTTAAAATTTTAAAAATATTATTTCTTAAGCATCTCTTTTAAATTTTTGCATGATAGTTTATCATAGATTCAAGTGGGCGAGTATTGACACTTACTCAAGTTTGACACTTATAATATAACTATGATATATAAGAAAATAAAATAAAATAATAAAAATCAAAATGCATACACTTTATTTCAGGGATTGACACATTAAGGTCCCCTGAATCAATGGGTATGTATAAATACTCCACTTTTTGATAGATCCAACGTGATTGGAACCAATTTACCCTTCCCGAAGCCTGTACTTCTATATGTGGATCTACAGATAAAACAACCATAATCTGTTTAATATTCCTATAAGTTTGACGTAGGAAACTCACCCGATCACCATGTGATCAAGCTCATTGATTTATCATAATTGGTCCCCATATCCCCACATTCTGTACCAGATTCAAGCTCTTCATCAACTTTATCCATTTAGACCACCTACATTACCTCTCTAATATCCAGGAAAGATTTATTTTAAGTACAATTCTTTATCTCACAAAAAACATTTTAAAACCCTTGGAAGCATGGAGATTCTCAGGATTTCTATTTTGTGAAATTTAGCCGACTTGCACGCCAAGTGATGGGAGGGACTTGGCTGAGTGAGTACTTTTACTTAAAAGAATTTTAAAAAAAGATCACTACAAGAACCTGCACTATTAGCGACGAAACTTTTCGTCGCCAAAAGTTAGATTTTCGTCAGTAAAACTATTTACCGACGAAAATTTTTTCGTTGGCTAGACGTCGGTAAAAAGTTGTCAGAAAAAAATTTTCTCGACGAAATTATTTTTCGTCTGCAAAAAATATATTTTTACCGACGACTATTTGACTTTTGCAGATGTTTTTTTTCGTTGGCAAAAGAATTTCATTTTTTTTAATTTTTCTTTTTTACTTTTGCCGATGTTTACTTTTCTCGGAAAAATAATTTTATATTTTTAATTTTAATTTTTTACTTTTGCAGACATTTTTTTTTTGTCGGCAAAATAATTTTATTTTTTTTTTAATTTTTATTTTTACGTTTGCCGACACGTTTTTTCGTCGGCAAAATAATTTAAATTTTTTTATTTTTGCCGACGTTTGTTTTTCGTCGGAAAAATAATTTTATTTTTTAAAAAATTTTCTTTTTACTTGTGCCGACATGGCAAAATAATTTTTTTTTAAAATTTTTCTTTTTACTTTTGCCGACAATTTTTTTCGTCAACAAAATAATTTTATTTTTTTTTATTTTTGTCGACGTTTTTTTTTTCTTCGGCAAAATAGATTTTTTTTTAATTTTTCTTTTTACTTTGGCCGACAAAAAAAAACGTCGGCAAAAGTATTTTATATATTTTTAAAATTTTTCTCTTTATTTTTACCGACGAGAAAAAACGTCGGTAAAGTTTTTTTTTTTTTTTAATATTGTATTTATTTTTTCATTATTATTTTCCTGTAAACCTGTTTATACACCTGTATCAAAAATAAACCTGTTCATCTACCTATATTCAACATAAAATATGCAATGAAACAAAAGTTACTAAATAAACAAACAACCATCTCCATTTTTCATATTTTTCATTAAATCATTCATCTGATTAAACAATTATTACAATCAATAATGATACAGTCTCATATAAATGTCCAATATACATACATATATATACAAATAAGTCGAAAAGAAGTCAAACACCCCCACAAGTCTGCAACCGACCCCAAAGTGTCCATCTATCTGCAATGACAATGACAACATTAATTAAAATCTTTTCAATGAATTAAATTATAAATGAAACATAAACATGTATATATATATAAAAATTTTCCTACATTTTTCTACAGACTTTTTTCTTGTTTAAGTGTTGACAAATAGGCGGCTTTTGCATCTAATTTGTTAACCAGAAGTCCCACTAACCGTCAATTCCAACAAGTTAATTTCGCATTAAACAAGGTACACGTGCCGATCTTTACACTGTTCGATGGCCGTTTCCCGTTTTCGACCTACGACGGCCTATTTTCGAGACAAAGTGTTCAAAATTAAACGTTTTTAGGTCCAATTCTCTAACAGGGAGTCTTATTTCCAAACCGTCAATTCCTACAAGTTACTGCATCCTCGAGCAAAGTGCTCGTGCCGGTTTCCAACTTTTCAGGTGGCCGTTTCCCGTTCCGGGCCCCCGGCGGGCCGTTTTCGAGCCTAAGTGTTGGAAAATCCCATGTTTCGCTCATAATTTTCTAACCGGGAGTCCTATTTACGAACCGTCAGTTCCTACAAGTTACTCTACCCTCGAACGAAGTGCTCGTGCCGGTTTCTAATTTTTCCAGAGCCATTTCACGTTCCGGGCCCCCGGTGGGCCGTTTTCGAGCCGAGTGTTGGAAAATCCCATGTTTCGCTCATAATTCTCTAACCGGGAGTCGTATTTGCTAACCGACGTTTTTTTTTTCGTCGGTAAAAAAAAGAAAAATAAATAAATAATGAAAAAATGTTTTACCGACGCTTTTTTTCGTCGGTAAAATAAAATAAAAACACTTTTACCGACGTTTTTTTTTCGTCAGTAAAAATCTATTTTTTTTTTAAAACAAGTGAATTTGATACTAAACTTTGCCGACGTTTTTTTAAAAACGTCGATAAAATATGTTGTTTTACTGACGTTTTTTTTTTAAAGCGTCGGTAAATGTCTTATATTTACCGACGAAATTCAAATACGTCGTTAAGATGTTGATTTTACCGACGAAATTGGAAAACGTAGGGAAAAGTCTTATATTTACCGACGAATTTAAAAAAACGTGGCTAAAAGTGCAACTTATTGTAGTGGATGCACATAACCCGTTACTTTTACAACCAAGTTTCAAATACCTTTTTAAGGAAGTCGAATTCCTTGGTGGAGCCAACCTATTTAAAATCCAAACCGCTCAAAATGGATACCCTAACGTAATGAATGCCCAAGATTTTCATTATAATCATAGTTGGTCCCACTATAAAACTAAATATATGAGCAAAGTTATTAATTATATGCTCAATAATACCATATAACCAACTTCTATTTAAGAGAAAATTGAGGATTTCCCACTAAATTTGCTCATATTTATTTTAATTGACTAAGATTTTCAACAGGTGAGTCCCTTGTTAGAGTCCCAAAATCTTACTCTTCAATGAGTTATTAACATGAGAGGAGAAAGGAGGAGTAGGGGTAATGACAAAAATAAAGTTAAAAGGATGGAGTTAGAAAAAGGGGGCTTCGGTCGGAGGTCCTTCAAAGCATGACTTTGTTGCAAACAGTCCACAAAAAAAAGTCATGCAGCCAAAGGTCCCTCTCACACTTTCTCATACTTAAAATATCTAATTTACTATTTATTTAAATCATATCCTATGATTGGTGGGATATCCCATTAATAATGGTCAACTACCATTTAATTGGTCTTGATTAACGGAATCTCATTAATGAGATTTTCAAATAAATTCTAAAAACAAACAAATAAATTTCAAAATAACAAAATAAATTTCAAAAAATGCAATAATTTCAAAAAACTGCAATAAATTTAAAAAAATATAAATAAATTTCAAAGATCAAAATAAATTTCAAAAAATATAAATAAATTTCAAAAGACGTAAATAAAATTAAAAACACAAATAAGTTTAAAAAATGCAGATATATTTGCCAAAACTAAGATAAACCAATTTTCCAAATTCCAAATTTTTTTTCTAAAAACTCAAGTATTTTTGCCAAAACTCAGTTATATTTATTTCAAAAATTGTAAATAAATTTCAAAAGAATAGCCTGACTTTAGTTCAAAAACTCAGTTAAAATTTGCCAAATGGAGATAAATTTGTCAGAAACTCAGCTATATTTTTCAAAAACTCAAATAAATTTGTCACAAACTCATATAGATTTGTTCAGAACTCAAGTAAATTTATTTCGGAACTCAGATAAATTAGCCAAAACTCAGATAGATTTGTCCAGAACTCAGAAAAACTTATTTCAGAACTCAGATAAATTTACGCAAAACTCAAATAAATTTGACAAAACTCAGATAAATTTACGCAAAAATCAGATAAATTTTATAAAAAAACTCAGAACTCAGATAAATTTACGCAAAACTAGGATAAATATCATACAAACTCATATATATTTGTCAAAAACGAGACCGGCAGGCCTTTTTCCTTCTCAATCGATCACACAGTCCGTATGCCACTCAAAATCAAGAAGTAATTCTGGCCTGCGGGTCGAACCTGACCTGAAACGACCCGAGACATGTTACACCCAAGATGGGTCGTCTTCTTCCTTTCTTCAACCACTCTGTTCTTGGGCAAAGCCAAAAATTGGAACCACTTTCTTCTTCATCTCCAGTGGGACGGACTTCCGCCCGGAACCACTTTCCCGATGACATGCACCAACTGCGACCTCTACAAATCTGATCGTCCAGATCCTCTGAAAACTGTCGGAGTTGAGATCGAAGCAAAGAAAAGGCCACGATCTGAGTTTCTCTGCAACCGATCGTCCAGATCCTCTTCAAACTGTAGGTGGCCTTGCAAAGATCAACGATCTCCTTCTCTGCAAACTCGGAAACAGAGCAGCTACCACGTAGCTTCCCTGTAGAAGGTGGGCCATGCAGAACGGAAGAGGACCTGATCCTCACCGCTACTGCCGCCGTCGAACAAGCGTCCCAAACGCTGCGGCTGCTGCTCGTCGCTGGTGCAGAAATCGGAAGCAGAGCAGTTTGGGTAGTCGCATTTTCGCCGTTGCATGAGGTGGAGACTAGAAAATTCGGGAGTAGTAGATGAAGGAAGGGGTGAGGGATTGACGAGAGCCATCTGAGAAATCCATGACGGTAGTTCTTTTGGGTAGCAAAGATCGATAGAAGTTAAGAACGAGGGAGAATACAAGATTTGAAATTTTAAATTTCAAAATTTTATGCCTAAAATGATTGAAAGGGCAAATTAGTCATGAAAAATGAGATCATGTGGACGTAGGGACATATGACTGCAAATAGTTTAGTTGAGGGGACTAAAGGCTTTAAACAGTTTTTGCCTGGACTGTAGACTTGATACATTTCACTATAGAGACCTTTCGGTAATTTGGCCTTAAAAAAAAAAGCAGTACAAGACAAAATTATACTTCTTCAAATGGGCTACATTATATCAGTATTGTACTCTCCTTTTACGTCTTACACCTAAGCAATAAAAAAAAAAAAAAAGAGATAACATCCATCAATTTTAACTCTAGTTACTCCTAGCAAATAGGCCCAAGCATGAGTGAGACACTCAAAAATCCAGAATAAGAACTAATTGTGCCTAATAATGTTTGTGGACCACTAGTACTCAACGCGTGGAATTTTTACGAGGCACTTACTAAACGGATCTATAAGAACCCAACGTGTCCATAGGGAAGAAACTAAGAATCTTCCTCATCACTGTCAATGAATCTTCAAGTCACTCCTTATCACTGTCATTGAATTGCAAGCCTCATGAAGATTCAATGACAGTGATGAGGAGTGGTTTTGCAGAGAGGAAGATTCTCCTCTTTTTTTTTTTAATATATTTTCCTTTTAATAAAAAAGATCATTGTCATTGAATTACTCCCCTGCACTATCGTTGTTTGGGTTCTCTGGACTTGGTGTGTCAAGTGGGGTTTCTTAGAAATCTTTCCTCCTCTACTTTTTTTCCTTTTTCCAAGTTTCCATTCACTCTCTCTCTCTCTCTCTCGCTCTCTGGAAAATCAAAGTCTCTCTCTGAAAAATCAAAGTGAGAAAAGTGGAAGTTTTCGATGACGTAGGTCTTCATGCACATTCAATCCTCAATTTGAATCTTTCGAGCATCTTTTTTTCCATCTCACTTTCTTAGGAGACTAATCTCCTACGAATTTGTCTACTTCACCTCCCTTCCTCTCCAACAAATTTCTCATATTGTTCTTTTTTTTTTTTTCAACTTTTCATTTTCTCCCTCTCCCTCTCCCTCTCCTAGTGAAAAATAAATGTGAGCTCTCTCTCTTTCTCTCTCTCTGAAAATTCAAAGGGAGAAAAGTGGAAGTTTTCGATGACCCAGGTCCTCATGCACATTCAATCCTTAATTCGAATCTTTCGAGCATCTCATTGACCCTTTTTTTTTTCTCTGTCCATGTCTTGGGAGACTAGTTTCCACAAAATTGTCCTTTTTACCTCCCTACCTTTCCAACAAATTTCTCATGTTATTCTTTCTTTTTACAAATTTTTATTTTCTCTCTCTCCCTCTCTCTCTGAAAAATCAAAGTGAGAAAAGTGAAAGATTTTGATGACCCATGCCAACTGAAATCTGACCACTCAATAGCAAGCCCCCTCTCGTTTTACTCTAATATGACTTGGCCCAGTGAGTAGGATGCCCCCTCTCGTTTTACTCTAATATGACTTGGCCCAGTGAGTAGGATGCTCACAGATCAATCCAAATTAATATCCGTACACTACCATTGGTTGGGCTGACGGTCTCACGTATTCCGTGCGCAGCTGTGATACACCGCCCGAGCTCGGGCGGTGGCACGGTCCCCCATGGGATCCAACGGGGGGACCGTGCCACCGCCCGTGCTATTGCATCGGGCGGTGTAGACTTTTTCTTCCGCGAGGAATCTCTTGCATACATCGAATTACACAAGTCTATCAGTAGCCCAACGTGACAAGAGGACTCCTCCTCTCCATGTGTATCGGTCAAATAAATATCCTCTTTCTGTATTGGATATAACAAATTCTTAGTACAAAAGAGATGCGATCCCACCTAAAGATTGAATATAAGACAAATATTATTGATTTACATGCTCAATCTTATAATTGAACAAACTCTTTCCTCGATAAAAACTTGAGAAAACTCACTTATTTTCAATTGTTGGGCGGTTGTAGAGTTCCAATACCAATACTCCAAATGTGTTAGAAATTCATTGATATGATGTGATGACTTATCCCTTTACATTTATGAGCAAAGTTACTAATTATATGCTCAATCACACGATATAACCAACTTCTGTTTAAAGACAGTGATGTACGGATATAACAAAGCATAATCTGTTTAATATTCCTATAAGTTTGATGTAGGAAACTCACCCGATCACCATGTGATCAAGCTCATTGATTTATCATAATTGGTCCCCATATCCCCACATTTTGTATCAAATTCAAGCTCTTCATCAACTCTATCCATTTAGACCACCTGCATTGCCTCTCTAATATCCTAAGGAAAGATTTATTTTAAATAAATTTCTTTATCTCACATAAAACATTATAAAACCCTTGGAAGCATGGAGATTCTCAGAATTTTTAATTTGCTAAATTTATCCTACTTGCACGCCAAGTGGTGATGGGAGGGACTTGGCTGAGTGAGTACTTTTCCTTACAAGAATTTAAAAAAATTAAGAAATATATAATCCGTTACTTTCACAACCAAGTTTCAAATACCATTTTAAGGAACTCGAACCGCTCAAAATGAATTCCTTAATGTAATGAATATCCAAAAACTTTATTATATATAATCTTAGTTAGTCCCACTATAAAACTAAATATATGAGCAAAGTTATTAATTATATGCTCAATAATACAATATAACCAACTTCTGAGGATTTCCACTAAATTTGACGGTATTTATTTTAAATGATTAAGATTTTCAACAAGTGAGTCCCTTGTTAGAGTCCCAAAATCTTACTCTTCAATGTGTTTATTTACATGAAAGGAGGAGTAAGGAGTAGTAGGGGTAAAGTCATAAATAAAGTTAAAAAGATGGAGTTAAAAAAAAAGGCACTATAAGACAAAATTCTACTTTTTCAAATCGGATGAATCATGTTAGTATTTTACTCTCCCTTTACTTCTTCCACTCAAGTAATAAAAATAAAAGATAACATCAATCAATTTTTAACTCTACTCAAATAGGCCCAGGCATGTGACACACTCAAAAATCCAGAATAAGAACTAATTGTGGCTAGTACCGTTTGTGGACCACAAGAACTCAACGCGTGGAGTTTCTACGAGGCACTTACTAAACGGATCTATAAGAACCCAACGTGCCTAGAGGGGAAATTAAGGATCTTCCTTACTAAAAAATCAATCCTCATCACTGTCATTGAATCTTCAAGTCACTCGTCAACACTGTCATTGAATTGCAAGCCTCATGAAGATTCAATGGCAGTGATGAGGAGTGATTTTGTAGTGAGGAAGATTTTCCTTTTTTTTTTAATATATATATATTTGCCTTTTAGTATAGAAAAAAAAAAAAAAAACCCACTGTCATTGAATTACTCCCCAGCACTATCGTTGTCCGGGCTCTCTGGACCCGGTGTGTCAACTGGGGTTTCTTAGAAATCTTTCCTCCTCTTCTTCTTTCCACTCTCTCTCTCTCTCTCTGAAAAATCAAAGTCTCTCTCTCTCTCTCTGAAAAATCAAAGTGAGAAAAGTGAAAGTTTTCCATGACATAGGTCCTCATGCACATTCAATCCTCAATCCGAATCTTGCCAGCATCTTTTTTTCCACCTCCCTTTCTTGCGAGACTAATCTCCCACGAAATTGTCCACTTCACCTCCCTTCATCTCCTACAAATTTCTCATATTGTTCTTTCTTTTTTAAAATTTCCGTTTTCTCCCTCTCCCTCTGTCTGAAAAATCAACATGAGCTCTCTCTCTCTTTGAAAAGTCAAAGTGAGAAAAGTGGAAGTTTTGGATGACCCAGGTCCTCATGCACATTCAATCCTCAATTCGAATCTTTCAAGCATATCATTGACTGTTTTTTTCCATGTCCCTTTCTTGGGATATTAACCTCCCACGAAATTGTCCTCTTCACCCCTCTTCCTTTCCAACAAATTTCTCATATTGTTCTTTCTTTTTTCAAATTTCCATTTTCTCCCTCTCCCTCTCCCTCTCCCTCTCTGAAAAACCAAAGTGAGAAAAGTGAAAGAACGTCTATTGAAATCTGACCACTCAATAGCAAGCCCCCTCTCATTTTAATCTAATATGACTTGCCCCACCTTGACATTTAGCTTGTAAAAGAAATAAATAATATTAAAGATTGAAGTGCTAATACATTAGAAGAACCCACTTTCTTGAATATGTATATACAGTATAATTCAGTTTAATCCAAAGAGTTGAAATTATTATGAAGTATAGATTATTAGAAACTGGAAATACATTGAACAATCAAATATATAAAAAGTTAAAATAAATGCATGATCTAACTTTTTAATTGAAATGGAAAAAAAAGTACGAATATTTTCTCTTGCAATGGTATGTAGTTAGGCTCATTGTAACGTCCCAAAATCCAGGTGCCTCAAATCTCAGGACGCTACGAGAAAGTACCCAAGAGATGTAAAAAATCCAATAATATAATCAAGTGTGAATCTCATATGAGCAAGTAAATGGACAAAGCCCTAAAATTTTATTTCACTTTAAGGGATTACACGGTACTTTCCATAATTAAGCTAACTATTCAATCCTAAGCCAACACGGCCAGCTACAAGGAAAGGAAAGAATATAAATCTATGTGATAGACGCCTCACGATGCACCAATTGCATCATTCTCTGAACCCTGTGGCCAGCCGCCAAGTAATTCTACCAATCAAAGAAAGCGGAATAGAAGATACTTAAAAACACCACGGATTAATTAGGTCAGGCTCGATAAGCCAGGCAAATAAGCATGTTTAGATGGCAATACATTATATTAACAGAAAGGGAATAGTACCATACATGATCTCAGCTGTACCTGCGTGATTAGTACATCGATAATAATATAGAATATCAGAGTGCAATAGAAAACTGTGTGGAGTGTAGTGCATGAACGATAATCGAGATAAGAATATAACAAATATTTGATATAGCATATCAAGTAGATAAGAGAAGCCATCATTTTCACGATATCACTTAATTCATACAAGCACATCAGAGTCATCAATAGCAGAAGTAACCAGAGGAAGTAAACCTACCATATCCGTAACTATCGTATCTAGATCCAACCGAATAAAGGTCGGCAGTTAAAGACACTAAACCACGACATCCATAATACATAATAATCATACAACCAATATACATACACAAGAGCACACAAAGGTACGTCCATAGTTGAGGTACAAGGGACGTGGGAGGTCAAAGCCAGCTCATCGTCGTTGTCCCAACAACTGTTCGATGGACATCAACCATGGGGGTCTAGCCACCCATCACTGCCGTCACATTGAATAGGAACGTACAAGAGTCCATCAATGTTCATAGCCACGGCCAAGTCCCAGCCATTGGTCTTACGTGCTAGATCTACCTCAACACTCATCCATAGCCATGGCCAAGTCTCAGCTATAGGACCTACCAGCCAGCCTTAGTGTCCGTTAGCGTATCCCAAACAGTCCAAATGGAATGTCAACGGGGCCCACATATGATCAGATCATGAAAGGAAATTCAATCCTGAAAATCAGTGTTTACAGTGTACCGGGTTGACCTCATGAGTCCATGGGTCGACCTGGTACTCTGTGGAAATGGACAGCTAACTAGGAGTCAGAAAACATAATCTGCAGTGTCCCCGGTCGACCTGGAGGGTCCTCCAGTCGACCAGGTGAACTGCATGCATTTTCCTAAATACATAGCAGGTGAGGGATTTCTCAGTGTGGCCGGTCGACCGGGTACACTGGGTCAAGTACCTTGAGACCATTTTTTGTTCCCCTTTTAGGGTGAAGTCCCCTGTGTACACGGTCGACATCCTGACTGACCAGGTCAACCTGGTACACACGAAACCCTAATTTTCAAGATTCTGCTCTCTTCCATTTTCCAACAAAACTCCATCAAATACATCCAAGATCTGCATCAATCACCTCCATACATCAAATACACTTCCCACATCATGATCTCATCACAAATGGGCCATTGATCTTCCAAATAGGGGATTCTCATCCATCAATGGCCAAAAACACATAAAAAGAGCTTAGAATAACGATCCGCATACATAATACAATCCAATCCAATCAACCATCCAATCACATAAATCATACCATACAACCATAAAAGACAGTAATTAACAATCTTAGCATGTTTGATGTGCTCAAATTATTAACCGCAATCAAACAACTTTCTATTAAGTAGATAATGGCAAATACGGGTCGATCCACGGAGATTTGTAGAAACAAGATCCAAAAATCCTCGATCAGTTTTCACATTAGGGATTTTAAAACCACAATTAATCAATAAATTAATAACTAAAATGATATCAAAGGAAATCTAAAAATAAACTAATCAGAGAAAGAGAGATCAGGGTATTGGATTTCACCAAAATAGATTTAATCATTCCAAAATTACTTCATAGTCTTATCCCAACAAAACTCAATCCAATGTGCAAGCAACTGCCTTGGATCGGAAGATTTAGCTTTGAAAACCTTTTTTTTTCTTACAAATTCAATTCTCTAATTAGTACCTAAGACTCCCTTCACTTCAATATGTTGAAACTCTAATCACTATTTATCAAGATCAAGAACAAACCATTAAATGAATTTAACCTAAACATGATATGTCAAGATCAAGCATAAAAAGTAAAAGACATTCCAAATAATTTTTACAAAATCAGAAGTTGAATAACATTCATGAAGGAGAATCTATTAAATCATTAAGCATAATGAGAGAAAGATATAGAAGAATAATAAGGAACGATCTCACCGGTTTTGGTTTCCTCCTCCACCCTAATCCACGGATTAGCCAAGCATTGTAGAAAAAACAACAATAAAGAAGCAAATCTCCATTATTGAAAGCCTTCAAAGTTGTTTATTACACCATTCAATCTCCACCTTCACTTTCTAACAAAGATTAAAGAAAAATTAAATTACCCTTGGAGCAAGAGAGAGCCTCCCCTTAAAAAGAAAAAAATACAAGAAGAAAAAGAAAGATAAATCTTTCAAATTCGTCATCCTCCATATCCCTCCAATTGACAGCCTGTTTTGACCCCCAAAACGTCAGAATTGGGAGATCCTCGTGAGACATATTCTTCTCCTTTGAGTCCTCTTTCCAACGCATCTAATCTTGCCTTAATCGGAGTCTTGAGTCACAATTTTTGATAAAAATAGTAAACTTTGCGCAGGATGGCTATAATTCTGAAAATCTTCTTTCCTTCATAATTTGATCACTTGCTAAAGAATAGCATTCTTATTGATGTCCATGAGATTCCTTCCCTTCTTTTAAAGTTGATTGCTAATTTTTAGCAGCCATTAGCAAGCATTAGATATGGTGGGGGCCACCAAATTCAAATAAAAACAAATTGTGCCAAGTCTTGAACTCATGACCAGTAACTTGAAATTCCAGCTCTCCTCCAACAAGCCTATATACTCTTTGTGTATATCTTTTCTCAAATGGGACTTTAGCTTTAAACCTCTCCGAATTAAGCTCAAATATGCTCAGCGCCTTCTAATTCCTGCTTAATAAGAAAAATGCTATAATTAGAACATTTAAGATAAAATAAAGAACTACTAAATTCAAATAAAAGGGTAGTTATTAGTATTATGCCATGCATATCAAATACCCCTAAACCTAAAGTTTGCTAGTCCTCGAGCAAAAAAAAAGAGTAAAAAGTAAAATTAAACATTGAAAATAGAAATCCTAACTCACTTTTCGCAGGAATCGCGGTTGCATTTAGCATATGCAACAAGCCGTTAAACTACTAGATTACCTCTAGTGGACGAGTGTTGTCTCGTGAGTTTGCAGTGAATTTACCCACAAAATTCTTTTTTTTTTCTTTTTTTTTTCAAAGTTAAAACCAAAGGAAACTTTTCCAAAAGAAGATTTATAACACCCGATATTCTCGATTTTTCAAAGTTAAATCTGAAATTTGGTTCACAAATCCTATCTTTTGGTCAGAAATTCTCAAAATCATGCTAAGTTGATCGTGCACGGTGAAAAGTGTGTATATGTAAAAAGACATAAGTCTCAAATGATCAGCTAGAAACTCCGTGGAAACGATTTTCAATCCAAAATTTTGGGCAACCGAACCTCAGCAAAGAAAAACAATTTTCCTCTCAAGGCGACCATGACGGCTTTCGCACTATTGTTTTTTTTTTTTTTTTGAAGTATGTGAGTTTGACGCCTAGGTCCCTTAAGCTTTCTAATTAACCCATGTAACGAGCATTAGGCCAATGACTCCCAAACCAGATGGCTTTAGGGCACGAGGTATGTAAATACCCCTACGGGCTTACTGGCTCGGGTTAAAAAGGCTACAAACCTAAACTAGTCACAAAACTTTTTATTCTTTTCAAGACTTCTAACTTTTTTTTTTCATTCCAACTATAGGCAGCCCTTTCCATGTGCCCGAATTAACTCACCGGTTTGTAGATAAAATCCATCCAGTTGAACCAAGAAACTAGAAGACTAAGGGTCGGTTTTTTTCATCATATTTTCAATCCAATCGTCAACGGAAATCATAGCTTCACATTCAAAACCTTGAAAATATATACCACCTGTGTAAAAGTGAAGGATCGTGATTAAGCACTTTTTCAAAAATCCTTTCCTTAAACAAAACAGTAAACCATTGTTTTCTTTTGCCCAAAGCATCGAGAATTCCAAAATTCAAGGTATCTTCGTTTCATAAAAATCCTCTTTGAAGTTTCCTTTCTCAAACACAAATAACATTTTTTTTTTGAAAAATTTTCCTAAAAATCCTAGAAAATCAAACAAAAAGAGTGTGAAATTCTTGTCTAAAGATGGACAAGTGTGTTTGGTCTCACCCCCCAACCTAGCATGAACATCGTCCTCGATGTTTAAATAAATGAAATGCAATGATCAATGAAACATGGGGGATAAAAGTACGGGAGGGCACCTGAGAAAAACTTGGAATTGCAACATCATGCCAAAGTTAGACAAAATAAAAGACAACAAAAGCAGGTAATCACTGTATATAATATACACAAAAAATACACTGTCAGATCCAGTGCTCAATCAATCCTGGTAAGCAGGATCATCCAGAGGTATAGATTCAGCCTCCGGAACAACATTCTCCAAGAATGGTTTCAACCTTTGACCATTGACTTTGAAAATATTACCATCTTTGGGACTTTCGACCTCAACCGCACCATGGGGATGAACAATATGAACAATGTAAGGTCCAGTCCAACGAGACTTCGACTTTCCAGGGAACAAGTGCAACCTGGAATTGTACAATAGGACTTTCTGGCCAGGGTGAAATTCTTTCCTGAGAATATGCCTATCATGCATGGCTTTCATTCGGTCTTTGTACATTTTGGCGCAATCATATGCATCATTTCGGAGCTCTTCCAGCTCATCAAGCTGAAGTTTCCTGGTCTCCCCTGCCCTATCGAGAGAAAAGTTGAGGCGTTTGATCGCCCAATATGCCCTATGTTCCAACTCGACAGGGAGGTGACAAGACTTCCCAAAGACCAATCTGTAAGGGGACATTCTGATTGGAGTCTTATATGCGGTCCTATATGCCCACATAGCATCACTCAAGCGCAATGACCAGTCCTTTCTAGTGGGATTGATTGTCTTCTCAAGGATGGTTCTAATCTCTCTGTTGGAGATTTCAACCTGACCGCTCGTCTGTGGGTGATATGAGGTGGCTACTTTATGAGTAATAAAGTATTTCCCCCATCAAGGCCACAAAGACCCGATTACAGAAATGCTTTCCCCCATCACTGATGATTGCACGGGGAATACCAAAACGAGCAAACACGGTTTCCTTGAGAAACTGAACTACCACCTTGTGGTCATTTGTTTTGCAAGCTATTGCCTCCACCCATTTTGACACGTAATCCACAGCAACTAGAATGTACTGATAGCCATATGACACTGGGAAAGGGCCCATGAAGTCAATGCCCCAAACATAAAAAATTTCGATTATCATGATTGGGTGTTGGGGCATCTCATTCCGTTTTGTGATTCTCCCTAATCGTTGACAACGATCACAGGTTTTGCAATAATCATGTGAATCACGGAATAAGGATGGCCAATAAAATCCACACTGCAAAACTTTTGCAGTGGTTTTCTTTGCCCCAAAATGTCCTCCACAAGCGTGGTCATGGCAAAATGCAAGAATTTTTCTTTGGTCACAGTTGGGGATGCACCGTTGAATGATCTGGTCGGGGCAATACTTGAACAAATACGGCTCATCCCAAAAATACCATTTTGCCATAGATAGAAAACGACACTTTTCTTGCTTAGTCCAAGAACTTGGCATTTGCTCTGTAACAAGGTAATTCACAATGTCTGCATACCATGGGATTTCAGCATGTGAGACTGACATAAGTTGCTCATCAGGAAATGTTTCTAAGATAGGCAAGGACTCAACAGTAGGCTCTACAAGTAATCGGGACACATGATCAGCCACCACATTTTCTGACCCTTTCTTATCTCGAATCTCGAGATCAAATTCTTGCAATAAGAGAATCCACCGAATCAGCCTAGCTTTCGCATCCTTCTTTGTGAGAAGGTATTTAAGGGCAGCATGATCGGTAAATACAATGACTTTTGAGCCTATCAGGTAGGGTCTAAACTTTTCCAGAGCAAATACGACTGCCAACAACTCCTTTTCCATGGTGGAATAGTTGAGTTGAGCGTCGTTCAGAGTCTTACTAGCGTAATGAATCACATGAGGTAGCTTATTAACTCTTTGCCCTAAGATGGCACCAATTGCATAATTGGAGGCATCACACATGACCTCAAACGGTAGAATCCAATCAGGAGGCCGAATGATAGGTGTTGAGGTCAATTCCGTCCTTAGCTTTTCAAAGGCAGCTAAGCAATCAGGAGTAAATTCAAATGAGGCATCTTTGGACAACAAATCACACAGAGGTTTCGAAATCTTACTCACAGAGGTTTCGAAATCTTACTGAAGTCCTTGATAAAACGACGGTAAAAGCCAGCATGGCCCAAGAAGGATCTCACCTCCCTCACTGTCTTAGGAGGTGGTAGGTTTGAAATTAAGTCTACCTTTGCCTTATCAACTTCTATTCCCTTCGTTGACACTATGTGTCCCAAGACAATTCCCGATTGCACCCTGGAATGACACTTCTCCCAATTGAGTACTAAGTTCTTTTCTTCACATCTCTTTAGCACAAGTGTCAAATGAGATAAACATTCTTCAAAGCTAGACCCAAAGACAGAGAAATCATCCATGAAGACTTCCAAAAACCTCTCCACCATGTCAGAGAAAATACTTAACATGCACCGTTGAAATGTCGCGGGTGCATTGCATAGCCCAAAAGGCACGCGTCTATAGGCAAATGTGCCAAATGGACAGGTGAATGTTGTTTTCTCGTGGTCCTCAGGGGCAATTGGAATTTGGTTATATCCAGAATAACCATCTAAGAAGCAGTAGTATGCATGACCAGCTAGACGCTCCAACATCTGATCAATGAAAGGTAAGGGAAAATAGTCCTTCCTAGTCATTGCATTCAGCTTTCGATAATCAATGCACACTCTCCAACCAGTTTGGACAAGAGTGGGGACCAATTCATTGTGTTGGTTGGCAACTACAGTGACACCAGACTTCTTGGGTACAACTTGGACAGGGCTAACCCACTTACTATCAGAAATAGGGTATATAATACCTGCATCTAATAGTTTCATCACTTCACCCCGAACAACTTCATTCATAATAGGGTTTAGCCGCCTCTGTGGTTCTCTTGAGGGTTTTGCATTTTCTTCAAGATAAATTTGGTGCATTACCACAGCGGGACTAATCCCTTTTATGTCAGCAATGGTCCACCCAATAGCTTCTTGATGAGCGCGAAGCACACCAAGTAACTTCCCCTCTTGATCTTTCTCTAAATCTGAGGTAATGATGACAGGTAATGTCTCGGCATTACTAAGGAAAGCATACTTTAATGACTCAGGCAATGGTTTAAGCTCTAGCTTAGGAGGCTCGACAATGGAAGGCACGGATACCGAAGTGGAAACCGGTAAGGGCTCTATTCTCTCTCTCCAACGGCCAATATCCATTTGAGGGGCTGAGTCCAACATTGCATTAACCTCGTGAATGGATTCATCAATGTCAATATCAAAGTTGAATTGGGCCAAACATTGTTCCAAAGGGTCCTGATAACAGGACTGTTGTATTGTCTGACCTATCAGGACATCAATCATGTTCACCTCTTCCTCATCATCCATCTCAAGGGACTGGAATCCATTATTAAAGACATTCAATTCCAACTTCATGTTACCGAAGGCCAATGTCATTACTCCATTCCTACATCTAATAACTGCATCGGAAGTGGCAAGGAATGGGCGGCCCAAAATCACAGGAATGTGACGGCCCGGATTCATGACAGGTTCGGTATCTAGGACGACAAAGTCTGCAGGGAAATAGAACTCATTCACCTTTATTAGGACATCCTCCACTATTCCCTTGGGAACCTTAACTGACCGATCTGCTAGACTCAAAGTTATATCTGTGGGCTTGAGCTCCCCCAAACCTAACTGTTTGTATACTGATTAAGGCAAAAGGTTCACACTTGCCCCAAGATCCAAAAGACATTTATCAACCATTGTGTCTCCAATTCTGATAGAGATTGTAGGGCATCCAGGGTCTTTATATTTGGGAACAATTGTTTGTTGGATCAACCCTGAAGCTTGAGCAGCCATCACAGCCTCCCTAGGGACAGAAGTCTTTCTCTTAAGAGTGGTCAGATCTTTCAAAAATTTCGAATATGAAGGTATCTGCTTGATGGCATCCAAGAGAGGGACATTGATTTGAACATTCTTAAACACCTCTAAGATCCCCTCGAAGTGTTTATTCTTCCTATTGTCTTGCAGGCGCTGGGGATAAGGAGCCTTGGGTATGTAGGGTGTTACTGGATGGTTCTCTATAGGAGCCTGGTTCATCTCTCCTTTCTCTTGGACATTTTGCCCCTTGTCCCCCTTGTCCTTATTTGGTTTACCCACATTTACATTCCTTTCCTCAGGCATTTTGACTTGGTTGTCCACTTGCTTGCCAGACCTCAAGGTGTGGATAGCTTGTACCTCATCATGGGGTAGTCCTGGAATACTATCTATTCCAAATTGACCTCCAAGAGCATTCTGAACATTGGGCTGTACCTTGGGATTAGGAACTGTTTGACTTGGAAACTGCCCTTTCTCTCTCCCTCCTACTGACATCGCTAACTGGCCAAGTTGGACTTCCATCTTGGCAATGGCCTGGGCAGTAGCCTGATTCAACTGGGTTTGGGCTGTGTTGGTTTGCTGCTGTTGTTGGATGAAATGTTGTTGCAGCTTCATCATATCAGTCATCATAGTTTCCAAGGATGAAGACTGTTGCGGGATAGAGGAGAGTAATTTCCCATTGGGTCAGGAACTAGAGTTCTACAGTTGTTGGGATGTTGAGGAGCAACATATGGCTGTTGAGGAACCAAAGCTTGGTTCGTCTGAGGGTACTGAGAAGAGCCTTGCCTTGAAAAGTTCCTTTGGAAACCCGGAGGACCACCACTTTGTTGCTGAATAGGCTCACCCGGCCTCTAGGAGAAATTTGGGTGAAACCTATTGTCAGGATGGTACGTCTGACTAAAAGAATTTGGTGTAGGTTTCCTAAAGGTACTATATCCATTGATGGCATTGGCTTGCTCAGCTTTAACGACCGACAAATTTGGGCAGCACTCCACCATGTGCTCAGAACTATCACAAAGGACACACATCGCACTTGGTTCAGATGCAACATTCATAAAAAAATCCTGGTCTTGGTGCGGGTTCCTGTTGGCCACCACTGTAAATGCATCAAATTTCTTACTTAGATTGTTCACCCCATTGACCAGACTAGCCATAACATTTTTGAGATCAGGATCTGTTTTCATCTCATAAAGTCCTTGCTTTCTAGACCCTATCTCTTCTCTCTCATATCCTCCATCATTGCTACTCCAGTTTTGCGAATTTTCAGCCAGCTCTATGAGAAAGTCGTATGCTTGATTGGGAGTCTGATTCATAAATTTTCCTTTGTGCATAGACTCAATCAAGGTACGTTGTGCAGTGGTTAGTCCTCTATAGAAGAAGTGGACCAACTGGGCTTTGTCAAGCCCGTGGTGTGGGCATTTAACTAGAAGGTCATGGAACCTTTCCCAAGTTTGAGAAAACTCTTCATCAAGTCGTCCCCTAAAGTTCCTAATGGCATCCTTCATTTTCTCTGTCTTGGCCATTAGGTAAAATTTTGCCATGAATTTCTTTGACAACCCATCCCATGTTGTTATGGAATTAGGAGTAAGAGAATTCAACCATGCCGCATCGTGATCTTCTAAGGATAGGGGAAAAAGCCTTAACTTGACATTATTTTCATCTAAATTCTGATTTTTAAATGTTTGACAAATTGTCAGTAATTTGTTCAAATGGATGTAAGGTTGCTCGCTCTCAAAACCATGAAACTTAGGAAGCATGTTAATGGTAGCAGCTCTAATCTCAAATTGGGCTGCAGTGGTTGCAGGTAGAACTATGCAAGTGGGTGGTATAGCAGAAGCGGGTGCAAACATCTCATTCAGAGTTCTCTCTCGGTTTTCCATTTTAGGATCAATTGAGAAACTTTCGACAAACTTGATGGGTATCTCAAATAATTCAACTCGGTCAAGACGACCTCTCTCACGTGTCCAAGTTTGCATAAACCAAGCACACCTTAATGTTAACACACCAACAATCTAATGGGTTAGCCTATGTCAACTAGACAGCTCCTAACTAGTTGAAGAGTGCACCTAGGCCTCCAATCCGGTATTATGAAACCTTAGTTGATAGATCAGCCCCCAGGTAAGGGTAGAATTATTTAATTAACCCGTTTGAAGGACCCTTGCCTCGAACAGTCTAGCTGTCTCCACACTCTGGACAAGGCATTTCTTAGATCAACTTTGGTCAAATAACGCAATTGGTGCAACCTTTGATGGTCTTCGTCCTAATGAGTTCGAAGATCCATGGGCCAATGTCTAATTGATTTTAAATTATTGGCTTGGTACCTAAAGTGGGGTGTGGTTAACCTAGGGCAAGAATCCGGTGATGAAATCCGGTCCTTATCTTTTGGGGGTGAATGCCCTTACTAAGTGTGTGATTCCAATTTAATTAATGTGTAACATTCAATCAATCACACTTTTGCCAAATTTCAACAACCATGAATTAACCCACTTACTGAAGAGGCGTGGGTAGGGCTTCAGTACTCACCTCCCACTCAAGATGGGGGAAGATCTATTGAGTCGACTCGGGCCACTGATACCTAGACTCAGTGTACCAACCCGAGGTGCAGAGACAGTATCGTCCAACTGTCGTCCTTCCCTGCCCTAACTATTACAACTTGGGCCTTCCCAAAATTTAAAAATAATTAAGATTATTACACTTTGAAAGTCCTACTACAATGGATCTAAAAAAAAAAAAAACCTACTACTAAAACAAAAATTTATTTCCCGCTTTGAGTATGTTTCTTTGCAAGATTCTTCTCTTTTTTTTTTGCCAACTTAATCGAAGATTCTTTATGCTCCAAATCTAGTAACTTTTTTCCTTCTTCAATCCTGCAAAATTAACAATACCAAAGTAAAAAGAAAATGCTAAATAGCTAATATCCTAAAATGAATTTTTTTATTTAAAAAGTAATAAAATAAAATCCTAAACTAAACTAGAGTAAAAATCAGAAATCAGATTTTTGAAACCGTTTTCAAGAACAAATCCCCGGCAACGGCGCCAAAATTTGATGTTCTCAAATTATTAACCGCAATCACACAACTTTCTATTAAGTAGATAACTAGCAAAACCCTGTGGATAACCATGAAACCACCAAATGCACAGAATGATATGAATTATTTTTAATAAACTTATTAATTAGTAAACTTGGGAGTCCTTTTTTTTTTTGTTGCTAATTTGATCTTCATGTTTTTTTCTAAAATGTTTTATTCTTTAGGTGATGCATGAATTGATTAAGAATTGACCTAATATATTAAAGTGGGACCAAGATGAATGGGGTCCACCATCTCTATTCTAACCGTTCATAAAATCATATGATGCGGGCTTGGACCCATTAATTGATTGATAAATATCAAATGATCAAATGATCATAGACCTATCAAATTGACCAAACATAACCTATTTAAGTGGGACCCCCAAGATGAATGGGGTCCACCATCTATATTCTAACCGTCCATAAAACCATATTATACGGGATGGGACCCATGAATTGATTAAGAAAGATCAAATGATCAAAGGATCGTAGACCTAACAAATTGACCTAATGTATTTAAGTGGGACTCAGATGAATGGGGTCCACCATCTTTATCTTAACCAACCATAAAATCAAATGATGCGGGCCAGGACCCATTAATTGATTGATAAAGATCAAATGATCATAGACTTCTCAAATTGACCAAACCTAGCCTATTTAAGTGGGACCCCCCAAGATGAATGGGGTCCACCATCTATTTTCTAACCGTCCATAAAACCATATGATGCGGGCTGGGACCCATGAATTGATCGATAAAGATCAAAGGATAAAATGATCATAGACCTCACAAATTGACCAAACCTAACCAATTTAAGTGGAAACCCCAGATGAATGGGGTCCACCATCTCTATTCTAATCTTCCATAAAACCATATTATGCGGGATGGGACCCATGAATTAATTAAGAGAGATCAAATGATCAAATGATCGTAGACCTAACAAATTGACCAAATATTTTTAAGTGGGACCCAGATGAATGGGGTCCACCATCTTTATTCTAATCGTCCATAAAATTAAATGATGCGGGCCGGGACCAGTGAATTGATTGATAAAGATCAAATGATCAAATGATCATAGACCTCTCAAATTGACCAAACCTAACCTATTTAAGTGGGACCCCCAAGATGAATGGGGTCCACCATCTATATTCTAACCATCCATGAAACAATATGATGCGGGATGGACCCATGAATTGCTTGATAAAGATCAAAGGATCAAATAATCATAGACCTCACAAATTGATCAAACTTAACCTATTTAAGTGGAACCCTCCAAATGAATGGGGTCCACCATCTTTATTCTAACCGTCCAAAAAACCATATTATGCGGGATGGGACCCATGAATTGATTTAAAAAGATCAAAGGATCAAATGATCGTAGACCTAACAAATTGACCAAATATTTTTAAGTGGGACCCAGATGAATGGGGTCCATCATCTTTATTCTAACCGTCCATAAAATCAAATGATGCGGGTCGGGACCCATGAATTGATTGATAAAGATCAAATGATCAAATGATCATAGACCTCTTAAATTGACGAAACCTAACCTATTTAAGTGGGACCTCCAAGATGAATGGGGTCCACCATCTATATTCTAACCATCCATGAAACAATATGATGCGGGATGGGACCCATGAATTGCTTGATAAAGATCGAAAGATCAAATGATCATAGACCTCACAAATTGACAAAACATAACCTATTTAAGTGGAACCCCCCAGATGAATGGGGTCCACCATCTCTATTCTAACCATCCATAAAACCATATTATGCGGGATGGAACCCATGAATAGATTTAAAAAGACGAAAGGATCAAATGATCGTAGACCTAAAAAATTGACCAAATATTTTTAAGTGGGACCCAGATGAATGGGGTCCACCATCTTTATTCTAACCGTCCATAAAATCAAATGATGCGGGCCGGGACCCATGAATTGATTGATAAAGATCAAATGATCATAGACCTCTCAAATTGACGAAACCTAACCTATTTAAGTGGGACCCCCAAGATGAATGGGGTCCACCATCTATATTCTAACCGTCCATGAAATGATCTGATGCGGGCTGGGACCCATGAATTGCTTGATAATGATCAAAGTATCAAATGATCATAGACCTCAAAAAGTGACCAAACATAACCTATTTAAGTGGAACCCTCCAGATGAATGGGGTCCACCATCTCTATTCTAACCATCCATAAAACCATATTATGCGGGATGGGACCCATGAATTGATTTTAAAATATGAAAGGATCAAATGATCGTAGACCTTAAAAATTGACCAAATATTTTTAAGTAGGACCCCGATGAATGGGGTCCACCATCTTTATTCTAACCGTCCATAAAATCAAATGATGCGGGCCGGGACCCATGAATTGATTGATAAAGATCAAATGATCATAGACCTCTCAAATTGACCAAACCTAACCTATTTAAGTGGGACCCCCAAGATGAATGGGGTCCACCATCTATATTCTAACTGTCCATGAAATAATCTGATGCGGGCTGGGACCCATGAATTGATTTAAAATGATCAAAGTATCAAATGATCATAGACCTAAAAAATTGACCAAACATAACCTATTTAAGTGGAACCCCCCAGATGAATGGGGTCCACCATCTCTATTCTAACCATCCATAAAACCATATTATGCGGGTTGGGACCCATGAATTGATTTAAAAAGATGAAAGGATCAAATGATCGTATATAATTGACCAAATATTTTTAAGTGGGACCCAGATGAATGGGGTCCACTATCTTTATTCTAACCGTCCATAAAATCAAATGATGCGGGCCGGGACCCATGAATTGATTGATAAAGATCAAATGATCATAGACCTCTCAAATTGACCAAACCTAACCTATTTAAGTGGGACCCCCAAGCTGAATGGGGTCCACCATCTATATTCTAACTGTCAATGAAATAATCTGATGCAGGCTGGGACCTATGAATTGCTTGATAATGATCAAAGTATTAAGAGAGATTTTAGGGAGGGAGAGATGGAGAAATTTTAGATGGAGAATGAGAGATTTTAGGGATTGCATTAGCAGAACACCATTTAAGGCTGGCTGCTGCCACGTGTCCCTCTCCAGAACATACCAGGTGTCCTCCTCCAGGAATTCTCATGAAGTGTATACATCCCTTTAGTAATATAGATGGCAAATACGGGTCGATCCACAGAGATTTGTAGAAACAAGATCCAAAAATCATCGATCAGTTTTCACACTAGGGATTTTAAAACCACAATTAATCAAGAAATTAATAACTAAAATGATATCAAAGGAAATCTAAAAATAAACTAATCAGAGAAAGAGAGATCAGGGTGTTGGATTTCACCAAAATAGATTTAATCATTCCAAAATTACTTCATAGTCTTATCCCAACAAAACTCAATCCAATGTGCAAGCAACTGCCTTGGATCGGAAGATTTAGCTTTGAAAACCTTTTTTTTTCTTACAAATTCAATTCTCTAATTAGTACCTAAGACTCCCTTCACTTCAATATGTTGAAATTCTAATCACTATTTATCAAGATCAAGAACAAACCATTAAATGAATTTAACCTAAACATGATATGTCAAGATCAAGCATAAAAAGTAAAAGACATTCCAAATAATCTTTACAAAATCAGAAGTTGAATAACATTTATGAAGGAGAATCTATTAAATCATTAAGCATAATGAGGGAAAGATATAGAAGAATAATAAGGAACGATCTCACCGGTTTTGGTTTCCTCCTCCACATTAGCCAAGCATTGTAGAACAAACAACAATAAAGAAGCAAATCTCCATTATTAAAAGCCTTCAAAGTTGTTTATTACACCACTCAATCTCCACCTTCACTTTCTAACAAAGATTAAAGAAAAATTAAATTACCCTTGGAGCAAGAGAGAGCCTCCCCTTAAAAAGAAAAAAATACAAGAAGAAAAAGAAAGATAAATCTTTCAAATTCGTCATCCTCCATATCCCTCTAATTGACAGCCTGTTTTGACCCCCAAAACGTCAGAATTGGGAGATCCTCGTGAGACATGATATTCTTCTCCTTTTAGTCCTCTTTCCAACGCATCTAATCTTGGCTTAATCGGAGTCTTGAGTCACAAGTTATGATCAAAATAGTAAACCTTGCACAGGATGGCTATAATTCCGAAAATCTTTTTTCCTTCATGATTTGATCACTTGCTAAAGAATAGCATTCTTATTGATATCCATGAGATTCCTTCCCTTCTTTTAAAGTTGATTGCTAATTTTTAATTTTTAGCAACCATTAGCAAGCATTAGATATGGTGGGGGCCACCAAATTCGATCTCCAAAAATAAAAATAAAAATAAATTGTGGCAAGTCTTGAACTCATGACCTCTAACTTGAAATTCCAGCTCTCCTCCAACAAGCCTATATACTCTTTGTGTATATCTTTTCTCAAATGCGACTTTAGCTTTAAACCTCTCCGAATTAAGTTCAAATATGCTCAGCGCCTTCTAATTCCTGCATAATAAGAAAAATGCTATAATTAGAACATTTAAGATAAAATAAACAACTAGTAAATTCAAATAAAAGGGTAGTTATTAGTATTATGCCATGCATATCAATGTTAATCAATTTAATTAAAGAATCCAAGCATGTATACTTGCCTAATTAGGAAGGAAACTTCTCAATTAGCTTGGGCTTCTCTCCAAATGCTCTAAGAACACTCCAACAGCTGGATCTACAATCTCTACACCCATTCCCAAAGAGAGGAATGCATAAGGAAGAGAAATCTAAGAGAAAAGACTATTTTATAAGGAAATTGAAAGGGGGAAGGACATTACCCTAACTTGGAGAGGGAAGAGAGATCTAGGAGATGAGATGAACTCCTAAGCTTGTAGATGGCTAGATGTAGATGAGGCTCTTGCTTCTAGTAATTGCAGGGGTAAGATTTAGAGAGAGAAACCCTAATCTCGAACTTAGAGAGAGAGAGAGATGGGAGGGAATTGCAGTGCATGAGAGGGGGAGAGTGTAGAAAATGTTTGGGAATCTTGTAGTAGATTTCTTTTATAGCAATAGGTGGAATGGAAAATGTCCAAGGTGCCCTCTCTTGCTAGTGTAAGTTTAGGAAAGGATGAGGGTATTTGGAGAAGGTTAAAATAGAATGACCAAAGGGTCCTTGATTACTAATAGAGATAAAGGATAAGGGCTAGGGTGCTTTTCGTATTCACTTTTAATGACTAAACTATCCTCAAATGAGTGGTTATGAATCAAGGAGCCTAAGGGCAACAAAAGTAGGCTATTAACAATGACAAAATTGCCCATAGTTGGTAGAGAATAAAGGAGACCAAGGTCATTTCAGGCATTAGGATTTCCAAAAAGAAGGAAAAATGTGTGATAGGAAAGACTAGAGTACCCTCATATAATTAATGGGCTAATGGGTTAGGCCATAGGTAGTTGGGTCTTTCTAATTAAGTTAATTGCACAACTCTCTAAGGGAAACCCATCTATAATTAGGATTACAACTAAGGCTTCTAATTAGCAAATTAATTATAGGAAACTACTATTAATCTCCCAAGGGTCTTAATCTTATAAACTAGGCTAAATTAATGAGAATTACTAACTACTCATGCTAATCACCTATTAAATAGGTAGCCTCTGGTTAACTTGGTCAAATTGGGTCCTACTGGGTATTTCTAGGGACGGGTCCTTACACTCATTGTGCTAATCTGACTTCATATTCAAATTCGATTTTACTCGAATCAAATTTTGATTATATTTAAATGTAAACTTGATTTTTATTTATGATCTCATAACTTGAATCAAAGTGGGTCCAAATATTAGATATAAATCTAATATTTAATTTGAGTGTCTAAGATATTTGGAACCATTGTTCTATTAGGTTTTCCATCTCGCGATGGGCTTACATAGATCGTTCTTCTCAAAAACTCGAAAATGGACCTTGGATTTGTGATGAGCATGTCGGACTAGCTTGTTGACGGTTGTGATCGTTTTGGGATAATGAGGGCTATGGTACACCTCAGACTATCATACTACCATGTGTAGTTAATTGTGTTGGTGTTGAGTTCATGAATTTGCACATTTACGCATCATTTTAGAATGAATTAGGGATTTAATTAGGTGAATTGCATCATTATTCATCTAATTCCTTCATTTAATGCATTTTCACCAAGGAACCTAAATTTTCATATTTTTCAAACATTTTTTTGCATTAACTTAGAATGTTTTGCGATTTTTCTCCGAAGAGTCCTAGTTGGAGTAGAATTCTGTCCGAACGGGTCTCACTTCAATATGGGCTCTTCAATATTTGATGTGTTGAATTAGAATATGCATAAAATAAGACTTGTAGGACTCTGTCATGGGACCCACTTTCAAACACACATAATCATCTTGAGCCATGCATTGCGGGATTGAAGCTTGAAAAGAAGTAAATTGAAGAATTCACCAAGTCGACCCTACGCACAAGCACATATGAGAATCAATCAAGGGGGGTCCACTCATCATGTCAGTTGAAGAGTCCTAACTACAGTAGAAGACTTCTCATAGGACCCACTGTTCAAGTAGATGAAATATCCCACAGTAGTTGCAGATTTGAAATAATTAATAGATATAATTCAAAGAGTACAATTCTGATGGGAATAAAAGAAGAAAAGTTTGAATCAGCCACAACTGATCTCCTTTCAAAAATGGAAATTGTGGATAGATAAAGTCCATTGCAAATCAAATTTTAAAAGTTAATCCCATTTTTCTCAGGACAACCCATCTTAAAATGGCCATAACTTTCAATCCGACTGTTGGATTGGTGAAATTTACCTACCGTTGGAAAGTTTTTTCAGAGTAGATGTTCGTGGAGCCCAAGATTGTGAAATTGGAGATAAATTGACAAAGTTATGGGCCATGAGATTTTTCATATTTATTTTTAGACGAGATTGCAATTAAATCCACACCGTTGATAATCATTGTTGCACATCGCTTGTGAGACCCCATTTGAAGAATAGCCAAGCCATCCAAAGGTATTCAAAAGCCTCAACCTCATTCAAATTAAAAATGGATAAGAGATATACCTCATCAAAGAAGATAAATTAAATCTGTAGAGAAGGTGTCCAGATTCAATGAATCTGTAAGATAACCGGGAATTATAAAAGGAAACCATATGTGACGCATTAAAGGAAGAAGGGGGACGTCCACTGCCACCCTCCATTCCTCCACTACTCTCTCTCTTCTCTCTTTTCTTTCCCTAATTAATATAATTTAAGAGTTATTTTGGGATATTTTGGAGCCCTGTTCAATAAATTATGATTTTTAGAAGAGAGATTTCTGAGCGACCATTGAAAAAGGAGATCTTATCAATGAAATTACTTATGGAGTTCTTTTCAATGGTTGGCTAAGTTTCTAAATTGGAGCACGTTGATGAAGCTAAGTGGATCTCTAATTTAATCTAAGTTATTTTTCTATTACTTTCTTGTCTCTTTTAAACGAATGCTTTATTAGAATAATATAGATATGTCTTCCTGCCTTAGGCGGCCTCTGTTTTGAATTTTAATGAAAAAAGTTTGATGGTTTATGCTTATTTTGATAGATTATGCTTAGGGCTGAGATCCTTCGATAATTTAATGAGTCATGCTTATGATTTTTAATTCTTTATGAGGTGAAGGAGGTCTTGGGTTGTAATCTTATTCATTTTATTAAAAGTTGGTTTTTGCGAAAGAAAAATTCTCCGAATCTGAAACATTGATTTTATTCCGGTCTGAGTTATTTTTAGACAAAGAGTAGAATAATTGCATGGATGAATTAATTATCTTACTTAGTGGATTCTAGATGCTCTGATATGTTTTATATATTTGATTAGTTTGATTTTTGACTTTTTCTAGTTTTTCTTAGATCTCAATTATTTTTATTAATCTTTGATTGAAAAAAGGTTTAGAATTTTAATTTAAATTTAGTAGTGCTCCCTGTGGGATCGACCTATAATTGCCACTATTTCAACAAGACAACTGTGCACTTACAGTAATTTCAATGGATTAATTTAATTTACATCAGTTGGAGAGGTCAATGTTCGGCGTTTGGAGACAATGAGAACTACCAGAATCGGCGGACACAAAGATACATGGGTCCTACCCTTTCGTAACCTGAACCGAACTGAACAATTGGGCTTTTCTTCCTTGTTTTTTGTACAAGTATGCCAATTTTCTATTCTACTCGAAAAAGAAAAGAAACGATCCATAGATCAACTTTTTCATATGGAAAGGAAAATAAAATAATTTCTAGCATTTCATTGCACATGTGTTGAAAAAGAAAGAGATTTGAGTTTTGGTGCCCTTAAAGGTAAATTTTGTTTATTTTTCATGAAAGTCGATGTGTTTGCCGTGAAAGGCGATTTTGGTGTCGTGAAAGATGATTTTTTAAAACTCTCATAAAAAAATAAGACTTGTGATTTTTGTCTTTGTACAACACAAATGCAATAAAAAGTAAGAAAAAGATATTAAACTATACAGGCGATTGTGGGGACACACTCAGTTTGGCAGATGCAAGCCATGTATGATGGCTTCTTTGACGTTCCTCTGATAATAACATGGATGCTTAATTCTTTGGCAAGGCTTGAACATCTGATTTTTAGAGAATAAGGATCAAAAGGAGATCCTATATTCAATAAAAATCCAAGTAGATGGGCCAAGGGGACACATCCAAGCCATGAAGAGAGAATAAAATGGCCTGGGGGGTTGGCCCTCCATGGCTCTTCAATCACCTTGTGGTTTTTTTGTAGAACTTCTTTGATGATGGAGAGGGAGAGACTGTTGTAGGAGTATGGGAGCAACGATCTAGGTGGAGTGTCAATAGATTTGCATATGATTTTGCATGCCTTGAAATGGAGACAAGGATCCCTTTTTATAGGCACATGGAGGGCATTTGAAAAGCCATGGAGGGAGATGAAAGGCCAAGGGATGCTCATAACGAGGAATTTTCACATGTGGTGGCCTTTAAATGCATTAATGTTCTATGATGGGAGGAGTTACACGTCTTAATGTCATGACTTGTAACTCCTTTTTCTTAGATTTTGACTGGTCGTTGCAAAATAATGGGCCATTAATTGCATTAAATGCCATCAAACATGTACCGAAAATCGAAAGGTCAAGGGCCGTCTTGCAACCTTTGGAAATTTTCTCGTGGTGTAGGAATGCTTTGTGACCGTAGATCCCGAAGTGCAAGGCCTCAATTGCGGTTTTACCCATTGAGTCGGGATCGTATCCACATGGAGTCATGTCTACTTGAACCTGCCCTAATTAGAACTAGAACTATCCTAAGCAAAATCTATATAAGAACTTCACTACAAGCAAGTTTGAAATTTAATAATTAAATTACAATTCAAATCTGAAATTAAAAATAAAAAATTTAACCCTAAATTAAGAATCCTAAACTATTACTCAAACTAGAAACTGCAAAACAATAGAATCACTAAACCACCAATGTTATAAAATTAAAGTGCATGAAATAAAGAAATTCAGAATAAAGAAAAATTAAAGAAAAAAAATAATGGGCTTGAGAATTTCAATTAGGGCCAAAGAATCAAATTAGAAATCACAACATCAAATATGTCCTAAACACGTTGTGTTGACCCAAAAAAAATCTTGATTTCTAAAAGTGTGCTTAGTCCTAATTAATCATGTTTAGTGATTTATTTTGTGTCTTAGTGAGAGTTTTGACGACTTATTTGTAAATCTGGGTATCGTATCAGGAGGGACTTGCTTGTAATTTGCATAAACCACAAGGGTTTAAATGCAATTTTTTGGAAAATCCACCATTTAAGAGGGGATCCAATGTCTTCTTGTTCATTCTCATTTACTCTCGTCCATTCCAGGTTCAGCGAAGACCAGCTCCAGCCCTCTCCAGCTCTCTTCTTCTTCATCTTCATCAGGCCATCATCATCATCTCCCATCATCTACTTCTCCATCGTCGTTTTCTCTTTCTATTAGAATCTATGGGGCTCGGAGAAGTAGGTTCTTGAGGGGATTTTGAGAGAAACTCAGCTAGAATCAGTCAAGAGGCTAGTGGATGATTTGCCAAACATGTTATTGCATTTCAATAATTATGATGAATTTCAGTTATTTCCATGAATTTCCAACTTTTATCTTAAATTTAGATTAATTTGTATAAATCATGATTCATAGGATTTAAATGAAGAAATTATGTTTTATTACTAGTTTTTATTAATAGAAATGAACTTTAGATTGAATAGAAAAGAAAAGAAATGTTTAGAATGGATTTCAGGTTGACACAAAGGAATCTCAGAATCTGAGTTATGCTGTCCTTGTTGTTGTGCGCGTGTATGCGGAAACGTGAATCAGCGATCGAACGAACAAATAAACCACACAAGACAAACAATCACACACAAGAGAATTACGTGGTTCGGCAATCTTGCCTACGTCCACGGGAAAGAAAACTCGACTCTCCTTTAGGTTCACTCTTCTCTCTGTCTGTCTGTATCTCATGGGTTACACATTACATCATATATATAATGTTCTCTTTCTTATTCCCTAAGAAACCCTATCTTAGTCAATAAGAAAGTCCCCGTACAATTACCATAATACCCATGTCCATGAAAACAATTGGTCTGGACCTACTAAGCCCAACAATCTCCCCCTCCAGACCATGGGGAAGACGTCTCTGAACCCCTTACTAGGAGTCCAGTCCTGCCAACTCTGAACACAGCTCCAGCTTTCCCTTAGACACGACCTTAGTCATCATGTCAGAGGGATTCTTGTCAGTGTGAATCTTTTCCAGCTTCATGAGATTCTTCTCGATGACCTCACGAATCCAATGATATCTCACATCAATGTGCTTTGTGCGGGCATGGTATGTAGTGTTCTTGCTAAGATCCATAGCACTCTGACTATCACAGTAGACTACATACTCTCCTTGCTTCAAATCCAGTTCTTTAAAGAAATTCCGCAACCAAATCATCTCCTTCCCTGCTTCATTAGCAGCTATGTATTCTGCTTCGGTTGTAGACAATGCTGTACACTTCTGCAACTTAGACTGCCAGGAAATAGCTACCCCTGCAAAAGTAAATAAGTACCCAGAAGTAGACAACCGACGATCAAGATCGCCTGCAAAATCAGCATCTGTAAAGCCTTCAAGTACTGGTTTTAAGCCTCCGAAACACAAGCAAAAATCTGATGTACCTCTTAAATATCTGAAGATCCACTTCACTGCTTCCCAATGCTCTTTCCCAGGGTTAGAAAGAAATCTACTCACTACACCCACTACATGAGCAATGTCTGGCCGTGTACACACCATGGCATACATAAGACTCCCAACTGCTGAGGAGTATGGAACAGACATCATCCGTTCCTTTTCTTCATCTGTAGTAGGACATGATCTTTTACTGAGCTTAAAGTGACTGGCTAAAGGCATGCTAACTGGCTTAGCATCTATCATGTTGAATCTCGCTAGCACCCGTTCAACATATTTCTCCTGTGACAACCACAGCTTCTTGGTATTCCTATCACGACGTATTTGCATTCCCAAAATCTGTCGTGCGGGACCCAAGTCTTTCATGTCAAAAGTTTTTGACATATCCCTTTTCAATCTGCCAATCATTTCACTATCCTGTCCAACTATCAACATATCATCTACATATAAAAGAAGGATGATAAATTTGCCATTACCAAATTTACGAACAAAAACGCAGTGATCTGCAGCTGTCCTCCGGTACCCATGACTCACCATGAATGAATCAAACTTCTTGTACCACTGTCTCGGCGCTTGTTTCAGCCCGTAGAGACTCTTTTTCAACCTGCAAACCAGCTGTTCTTTTCCTTCTACCTCAAACCCCTCCGGCTGAGTCATGTAGATTTCTTCTTTCAGATCACCGTGAAGAAAAGCAGTCTTCACATCCATCTGTTCAAGTTCAAGGTCCATGCTGGCAACTAGACCCAAGACAACTCTGATAGAAGTCATCTTTACAACTGGAGAGAAGATTTCATCGAAGTCAAGACCCTTCGTCTGCGCAAAGCCTTTAACCACTAGCCGTGCTTTGTGCTTTATCAGTTTTCCACTGTCATCTCTCTTCACCTTGAACACCCATTTGTTCTTCAGAACCTTCTTGCCTTTTGGGAGTTCCACCAGCTCATAAGTATTTTTCTTTTTTAAAGAACTCATCTCATCCTGCATAGCCTTCATCCACTCATCTTTATCTTCATGAGTTTTTGCTTCTGGGTAGCTCTCTGGCTCCCCCTCATCAGTAAGCAAAATATAATCTGATGCAGGATATCTTGTTGATGGTTGACGCTCTCGAGTAGACCTCCTAGAAGGTTCCGCGGTTTCTGACTGAGGAGACTGCTCCCCCTGCTCAACACCCTGTTCATCTGGCAACCCCTGCGCCTCATCACGATCTAAATCGTGTTGTCCACCTTCTCCACCTGTAGTCTGCACTGGAGAAGGAGTCGGTGTGAGATCAACCACTCCATCAACAACTTCTTTAGACTTTTCAGTCTTTTCAATATCTCCAAAAAATTGGTCTTCATGAAACACCACATCCCTACTTCTGATAATTTTTCTTTTCTCTGGGTTCCATAACCTGTAGCCAAACTCGGCTCCACCATAGCCAAGAAAAATGCAACATACTGCCTTATCATCCAGCTTTGAACGATGCTCCTTTGGCACATGTGCAAAAGCCTTGCACCCAAATACCTTCAAATGAGAATAAGAAACATTTTTACCTGTCCATACTCTCTCCGGAAGATCAAAATCCAAAGGAACTGAGGGAGACTTGTTAATCAGGTAAACGGCAGTCAGAATAGCTTCACCCCAAAATGGCTTGGGTAGCTGTGCCACTCTAATCATGCATCTCATCTTTTCAAGAATAGTACGGTTCATTCTTTCGGCGACACCATTGTGCTGTGGAGTACCAGGAACTGTTCTTTCATGTCGAATACCATGCTTTGAGCAATAGCCTTTAAACTAGTTGGATGTGTACTCACCACCATTATCTGTGCGGAGACACTTCAAGAGCTTTCCTGTTTCTCTTTCAACCATGACATGAAACTGCTGAAATACTTGGAACACCTGATCCTTCGATTTCAACGCATAAACCCAGACTTTCCTGGATGCATCATCAATAAATGTGACAAAAAGCTTATTGCCACCCAATGACTCCACCTCCATGGGACCACAAACATCAGAATATACCAAATCCAACACATTAGATTTTATCGTTGATGTTTTAGAAAAAGAAACCCTATGCTGTTTACCAAATAAACAATAATCACAAGGGTCAAGGGATGTACCTTTGGAGTAGTTAATCAGATCTTTCTTTGCCAATAACTGTAGTCCTTTCTCACTCATATGTCCAAGTCTCTTGTGCCACAGATTTGGAGAGGATCTGTCTTCAACAGTATTCAACACACCTTTGCATAGCTTCACATGTGTTTTGTACAGCGTGTTACACGCCTTCCCTCTCGCAAAAATAAGAGACCCTTTAGTGAGTTTCCACCTGCCATTTCCGAAGTAACTTTCATAACCTGCACGGTCCAATGAAGTCCCGGAAATCAGATTTAACCGCAGATCAGGAATATGTCGCACATCTTTCAGCGTCATTGTGCAACCAATATCGGTTTGAATGCAGACATCACCGATCCCAACAATATTTGAATGACTTGTGTTGCCCATCTTCATATGCCAAAGTCCCCTGCTTTGTACGTCGTGAACATCTCCTTACAAGGAGTAGCATGGTAGGATGCTACTGTGTCAACAACCCACTCAACCTGATTATCTGCAACACTCAAACACTCTTCAACTTCACTGGTAAGAATCACTACTTCATTATCCAAAGTAGCAGTAGTGTTCGTGTCATTCTTCTGCTCATTGTTGGTTTCTTTCTTTTCCTTCAAGGCAAAGCAATTCTTTCTAATGTGACCCTCCTTGCCACAATGAAAGCATTTTCCAGACTTTTTCTTAGTCTGTGATTCTTTGCCACCTCTGGACTTGCCACGACCTCCCTTTGGTCCCCTACTCTTACTCCTCCCTTTATTCTCAGTAACAAAGGCCTGTGCATTATCTGTCCCTGCAGTTTTCCTT
The DNA here is from genome assembly GCA_012931725.1 of Litsea cubeba. Taxonomy (NCBI): domain Eukaryota; kingdom Viridiplantae; phylum Streptophyta; class Magnoliopsida; order Laurales; family Lauraceae; genus Litsea; species Litsea cubeba. Next base: position 22,316,790 of record CM022951.1, on the reverse strand, counting down.
CTTGTTTCTTCATTTAACAAGCTGCTAGTAACCTGACTCATTGATAACACACCATCTGGAGTAGAGTTGCTCACGGAAACAACCAATGTCTCCCATGTATCTGGTAAAGAACTTAGAAGAAATAAAGCTTGCATCTCATCATCAAGGACCATCTTCATTGTAGCCAGTTCATTCACAATGCATTGAAAATCATTTATGTGATCGTCAATTTTTCCACCATCCTTGAATTTCATGTTTATAAGCTTTCTAATCAGAAAAGTTTTGTTTACGGCGGTTTTCTTCTCATATCTTTCTTCTAACTTCATCCAAAGGGTTCTCGCATTGGTTTCATTAGACATGTGATGAAATATGCTGTTATCCACCCACTGTCTGATGTGACCAATGGTCTTTCTATGCATATTTTTCCAATCTGGATCAGACATATCTTTTGGTCGGGCACTATCCCCCTCAATGGGATCATAAAGGTCTTTGCAATAGAGTATATCCTCCATCTTAGGTTTCCAAATCAACCAATTGGTATGGTTGAGTTTGATCATGGTAGTGTTCACAGTGTTATTCTCCATCTCAATTAAATAATCAAGAAAATATAAACAACTGTCACTAACCTCAATTTCTGCACCAATCTGTAGATCTCGTCACCACGAGCACGTTGGAAGAAACGGATCTGAAATCCGACTCTGGATGGCTCCGATATCGCAAAAATAGTTTTCTGCGTTCCGATTGATCAAACTTTCTTGTTGACCGTCAAACTGCCAATCTTCTTCCACAGTTACGTAGATCTGCTCGCAACGAGTCTGTAGGCGCAAACGGATCTCCGATCTGACCTCGGATGATCAAGATATCGACGAAACAAGTTTCAAGCCGTCAATCTGGTCAAACCTTGTTGACCAGAACCTTGCGCTGACGTGGCGATGACGTCAGCAGACTGCTGGAGTGGGCTTCCTGTTCACGGGTCAGGCGGAACTGGCCCAGAACCTGACCTGACCTGCTCCTGGTTCTGTGGGCTTGATGCGCTGGGCTTTCTGCAGACGGGTCAGGTTGACCCGACCCAAGCCCAACCTGTCCTGGCCTTCTTCCTCTTCCAAACAGAACTGGGTTCTGTTTCTGCAAACAGAAAACGATGGACCCTCTGTTCCTTCCGGCGATGGCGCAGCGGGACGGCACCTGGGCGGCGGCGAACTCCGGCAAAGGTGCGACGGCGGCAAGGCGGCGGCGGACAGCGGGCGACGCACGGTGATGGCGGACGACGCACGGCGCTCAAACGGTGTGTCCTGTTCTGCTTTCTCCGGCGACGATCTGCACAACGGCCTGGGATTCCTGCAAATCCGGTTTCGACCAAAACACAAGAAAAAAAAACGCTCTCCTGTTTCCCTCCTTCTCCGGCAACGAGCAGCCTCTGTTTCTGCAAGAAGAAACAGTTCTCTGTTTGTTTTTTTTTTTTCTGATTGTAGAACCTCCGTGTGGCCCAGCAAAGATCGGAGACGATCTTACTTTCCTGCGACGAAGAACCACGCGCAGAAAATCTGGATACCCTTGATCCGATCCGTCGATCACAACGCGGCACAAACCAACCCTAGTAAACCTAGGCTCTGATACCACTTGTTGTGCGTGTGTATGCGGAAACGTGAATCAGCGATCGAACGAACAAATAAACCACACAAGACAAACAATCACACACAAGAGAATTACGTGGTTCGGCAATCTTGCCTACGTCCACGGGAAAGAAAACTCGACTCTCCTTTAGGTTCACTCTTCTCTCTGTCTGTCTGTATCTCATGGGTTACACATTACATCATATATATAATGTTCTCTTTCTTATTCCCTAAGAAACCCTATCTTAGTCAATAAGAAAGTCCCCGTACAATTACCATAATACCCATGTCCATGAACCCAATTGGTCTGGACCTACTAAGCCTAACACTTGTGTACCCGGTCCACCGAGCTTGGTCATGCGGTTGATCGAGCACACATGAACCCGATGGTCAGTTTTTGTTCTACAACTGAAATTTGTCTGACACAATTTCCTTTGCAGTAGTTCGACCGACTACCCTATGTTGTCGACCGACTAGGGGTCGACCGGTCTCACTAGAATTTCCCTGATTTGCTCCTTAACTAGTTCATGCTCTTATTTAATGTTTCATCATTCTATGGATTGATTTACTTAATGATTACGTTTACATGGGCTTTCGCGAGATCAAAATATACCCCAGTTGTGATGGCATGTACGACCTCACACATGAAATCCTATGAGAACTCATGCGTGGAGATAAAGGTACAAGGAGTCAGTGCCTCAAATCTCCATGCGAACGTGTGTTGTACCTCGGGAATCATGTGATCTTAGCCCTGGGGTGTGACAAAGCATCTGCTAAGATATTTCGGATCCCAATGCAACATGGGATGTCCCCTCTCCTCCTAACTCCACAACCAAAAGCTGCTTGGCTCCATTTGCAATGATCTCAAAAGTTCCACCACTACTCACACATACCCCAAGTCTCTGATATTGCCATACCCTTCACATTATATGCCATAGTGATACTGATGAGCACGAGAATTATGTATGAAATCAAGTGCTAATTAAAATTTTTCATAATAAACAACACAACATGACCCTCAATTGAGGTCCTAAGAAGTTCGCGGTTAGTAATAACATTTTCTCGGTTAACCGATAAATATGGCAGAAGCTTCATTATAATATATGATGTAATAAAAAAACATTTTACAGTAAGCACGTCATCAGTCAGTTAAGTTGAGGTTTAACAAGTGAAAGCAAAATTAATTTAATTATGTGACCTCTATCAAAATCTAGGCCAACAAAAGAATAAATACAACTATCCCAAAATATGTGATGGCACTCGTGTGTTGGTCAAGACGACTCAGCCAATGTTGCCGGCACACCTCCCGTTCTCGTTATCAGGCTAATCCACCAGAAACAATGGCTCCTCCCCCTCCTCGAGATAGAAGGGCTTATGTTAGACCCCATCCCGAGTTAATCAAAATTAAAGCTAATTAACCATGTTTAATTAAGTTAATGATGGAAATTGATCAAATGACATTAGATTAGCCTAAAATGAGTAATTTAGGCTTAATGAAATGATAATGAACTCATTACGTAAATTGAATTGAAACTGAGACTCAAACAATGAAATGAAAGACTTTTCCATAAATACGATTTTTGCGTATTTTGTCAAATACGAAAACTCTTGATACCAACACGCGTATCTCGAAGAGTACATTAACTTTCGTAATGGAATTGAACTCGTCTGACGAGAAATGGATCAAATGACCCTTCATTTGACTCAAATTGAAATAAGATGGGAAATGGAGGACTTTAATACAAAATCATAGCTGATATAAGCAAAGAGATGGGCTTTGTCGATCTCATTCACAAAATCCAAACCCGAGGCACTTCTTCTCTCCTTTTCTCTTCTTTTCTTCCATCTCCTCTCCATTAAGCATCAAGACTAAGGCTTTGCAAGTTGTTTTGAAGAGACTTCCCTCTCTTCATCTTCTTCCTCAATTTGTATTAGCTTTAGAAAGAATTCAAGGTTGAAAGAGACTTCAAATTGGGGATTTCATCTCAAGAATTAAGCTAGACAAAGAGCTTTTTGCGGATTAATCTTCAATTAGAGGCAAGTGCATATGCTTTTAATGATTTGTGATGTTTTAGAACTTGTAAGAACTCAAAGAGTTCAATTTCCAAACTTAACTTCAGAAATTCTGAAGTTCTGAACTGAACTTCTTAGCGTAGTTTGATCGACCGACAAGCTGACCGAACTTGTCCAGGTTCAATTTCAGTGTGGTTCAGCCTCTGGAAAGCTGACCGACACTTGACCGATACCTGACGGAATCCACCTGATGAAAATGCACAGAAAACACTGCTTCTGGAAAGCTGACCGAACTGAGTTCGACTAACCGAAGTTATGCCTTCGGTCAGCCGAGGGTCAACTGACAGGTCGACCGAGAGGCCCTTAAAGTATCACAAATTCTGAAGCTTCAGGCTTTGGATCGCGGTCAACCGGGTGAGTTCGGTTGACCGAGAGGTCGACCAAAAGGTGACCGACTGAATTATCAGGGATTTTAGAGAAAGTGCAAGGTTCAGGAATGTGAACTGAACTAAGTTCGGTTAACCGAGGATGGAACGTTGGTCGACCGACAGACTACCGACAAGCTGACCGAACACGAAGAAGAATTGAGAAAATGTATCAGAAATTGTAAGGCTCTGGAAAGATGACCGAAATGCAATTCGGTTAGCTGCTTTCCAGACTTCGGTTAACTGACAAGGGAATTTTTAGATTGAGATCTGATTTTCCTGATTTGGAAGCCTAATTTATACAGGCTGATTTTATTAATGTCTAAACCTTAATAGGTGTTAGCTAAGGTTATCCTAATGCACAAATTATATAAATAAAGTGATGTTCATTAAGAATAACACGTGCACTAGATAACGAATGTTTCACTAATTGGTTGGTTTAAAAGTCTGAATAGGATTTGATTTGATTCCCGAATTAATATTTTATTATAGTTTCTTATACTCATTATTAAGCTACACTAACATAAGGTACTAAATTAATGGAATTAATGAACAGTTACTAAAGGTAACAATGTAATGAATAATCCTATTGCAGTAGATGGAGTGGGGCGTTCTGGAGCTCCGTGGTGATGCCAGTGATCTCTGATCCAGACAATGGTAAATCCCACCATTTGATAACTCTTGTAATGAAAAGAGTACTCATTGAATAACACTGATAACACTGAATGACTAATTGAAAATAATGAACATGAATGAATTTGAATGATTAGTATTTGTGTTTACAAATACAACGAATGCTGCTGTTGGAAGAACCGACTTGAATTGAATGAATACGACCATAGTTGTCATAAGTAATTATTATTAGTTGACTCCACTGTTTAGAACTGTTCACTATTAATTATATTTAATTGTATAGAACTGTTAAATTGATAAATTGACAGGTTCTTATATACGATACATGTACTATCATAGAACTGTATATACATTGTTGAACCGTCGTATTCACGGTGTTATTGATGACATCACAGGCCCAATTGCCCGTGCCGATCCTGCAGAGGCCGCGCCACCAGCGGAGGAGGCCGATCCGACACTTCCAGGAGGTTTAATCGAATGGACTTGAATCGGAGTACAAAAGGACTAAAATGTTGAGAACAGTTTGAATACTTTTGATAAATTCATTTTTAGATGTAAATAAATGTCCCCTACATTGTATTTGAATGTGTAGTGGTTGACTTGTTAGAATAGTAAATGTATACATTAAACTTTACTTTTGGTAAAGGAACTTATATAACTTATAGTGTTTCATCAATGTATATATATTCCTCAAAATGTACATTTGACAGGTATGTATGATTGATATCCCTTGTGGATTTCATTTTAACTTCGGTTAATTCGGAGTTTACGGGAGTAAGTATGAGATCGCGACTCTGGGTTTTGTTCGAAGTAATCAAATCCCGGGCCCGGGTCGTGACAGCTCAGTACCTATGCACCAAACACAACATCATCAGACTACAAGTAGTTTACAGGAAGATATACATAAAAACAGTAGATATGTAATCATGAATCAATGTAAGGACAATGCGGTCATGTTAGTTTCAATAATAGAAGCCTAAGCACGACTGGTTGAATCACAATATACAATGAACAAAATAAGACAATGTCCTAATACGATACTCTATCAATATAGGTGGTTCACATTGGCTAATCACCACGAGATATTATCGCTGCCCTCTCGGTTACGAACTGAGTGTGGTAGAGAATACGTAATGGGAGAATAACTTGATCAATCAATCAATGTGAGTGGGAGTATAGCCAGACCAGTCAAAGGGAGACACCCCAGGTAGCAAACAATCGAAAGCTTTGCTTTTGTGGGTGCCCAATGGTGTACATCTATCCAATATCGATATCCAATTGAAATCAATCTATCAGTCAATATATAGTCCTTCCACAGAGGTACCCCTCCATGTCGGACGAGGTGGTACTTGACTGAAAAATTCTAAGACAATCAGTGAGGTACTAGGCTAATCCTGTGTGAACAAGTTTGTCAAACGAAAGAGGAGCTATTCATTGATAATCGTTCAATCAACCTGTCAATCTTCAATCACTTCAATCATTTCCAATACCAATAATAGTGGTCCTCCATAACACATACAATCAAATTTGTATATTTCCAACAGGTTGATCAATAACAATGACAATCAATGGGGGATCTTAAGTCCAATAAATTTAAGTTCTCAATGTGATCCCAATAATATAAAGACAATACAAAGCTATAGAACATGCCCTAGGCACGTTGACATAAATATCGAGGCAGTATAATTCAATTCAATTATTCAATAGTCCAAGAAGCAAAGCAATCTGATCCTAGGTCAATCTTTACCTTATTCATACGATACATCACTACTCGGTCTAAGAAGAAAATGAGGTCATTGATATCCCATCAACCCACCTTGGTGCATAGTCTATTAATGGATATCCATTTGCCTCACTTCGCCCTTATCCGATGTAAATTGTACATCGTACGTTAACCAGACAATCCATAAGACTAATGATGATTCGATAAAACCGCATTTTCTTCGCATCAGTTCGCTAAAAATTATGGACTTATGTAGGATTGTTTCATTGAATTGCATTGAATTTGATAAAATCATGCATTTGAGCATGATGGACATCATGCATTTGAGCATGATGGACCAGCGATTCTGCCCGGTTCTACCGAGTTTGGCGGACGTGGGAGTCCGTTTGGGTCTGACCCTTTCGTAACGGGGAGGGGGGGGGGGGGGCGCAGAGGCATGCATCAACATTTCTTTTGTGTGGGTGTACCAGATTTTTCTATTTTACTTGGAATTGCAAGTGGTGATCCGGAGATCAACCTTAGCTTCGCAAGTAAAAAGGAAATCAACTTCTTTCAAGTTTTCCATTGCATATATATTTAAGAAAATAGACATTTTCTTGATTTGCTGTGAAAGGCGATTTTTTGGCATTTATAGCCGATTTTGGTGTTTATAGCCGATTTACAATTCTTAACAATAATGAAAGACAAGAGTTGTGATTTTTGTCTCTTTTAAAAAAATACAAACTACAATGAAAAGCAAGAAAAGGAGGATCTAACTTCTCAGGAGATTGTGGGGGACCCGTTCAGATTGACGGTCGCAAGCCATATGTAGACTTCGCCATCATCCATGCAGATGAAAACAGAGGATGCTATTGATTCGCTTGGCTTGGCTATAACCTCAGGTTTTTAGAGGACAAAGACCAAAAGGAGGTCCTATGTCCAATAAAAAACCAAGTAGACGGGCTGAAAAGCCACGTCTAAGCCATTGGAGGCAGAAGGAGAAGGCAAAGACCTTGGGGGGGTACCCCCCAAGGGACTTTTGTCACCTTGTAGCGGTGGTCGGTGTAGAACTTCCGTGGAGTTTTCTCTCTTTCTTTCTTTGGATTTCTGTGCTTTTTTCTGATCTGGGATCTGTCTTGTTTTTCCGATCTCTGTGATTTTTCCGATCTGGATTCCTTTGGAGTCCTCTCCTATTTATAGGCTCTTGGTAGCCATTTAGGAGAGTTTATGGGCTTTTATTGTCATTAAGCCGCATAATGGGAGGAGTTACAGGATTTAATTCCTTTATTTTGTAACTCCTTTTTCTTGGCTTCTGATTGGCCGGAGGAGATTGAGGGCATTTAATCGCCTTTAATCGCCATGATGGGAGGAGTTTCATGGTTTAAATGTCATGAATCTCTTGACTTGTAACTCCCGGATGCTTGCTTCTGATTGGGCCGTCCAAAGAAATGGATTAATGACTGTAATAAAGCTAGTCAATTAATCGTATTAAGTGGTCGCCGAGCAGTTGAAGAGTCACGGGTCGTGCCGCGTCTTTTGGGATTCTTCTGGCGATGATCATCGATGGATCTTCATGTAGCTCGACATCGAATGACCATGTAACTTCAAGTATTGGTTGCCAACAGCGGGTCAGTGTCATTTGTTCTGTCGATTTCTCGATCGGTCGGGTAGAAAGCACACTTTTTTTGTTGACCGGTTGGCGATCAATGTTGATTTTGATACTCTTGATGATTGACCCGTGTTTTTGACGGATGTCAGAGGATCTGGTGTCTCAAAAGTATGAATTTTGGAAAATACCAGAGGTCAGACGCTTTGAATCGTGAAGAAACGGCAAAAAACGGGGTTTCCGGGGCTCTCCTGGCGATCCCGAGTTCTAGGGTTGCAGGGGCTGGCAACCCCGGGCCAAGGTCGCAGGGGCCTGCGACGCTGGGGGGGTTTTCCCCCCTTTTGTCCCGTTTTGTGTCCGTTTTTACTGTTTTTTTATTCTTTTTTCTTCTGTATTTTTCCTTAACTTTTTTTATCATTTATAGGCCTGATTTTCCTATAGAAAACCTGATGAGAATCCTTGCATTTTATTTTGCGAAGTTTCCAATTTTTCGAGGAAGCCGAAGACTTTATCGCGCAGAGCTGCCGATTTTCCGTCAGAAGCTGAAACAGGGTCAAACGATGTCGGAATGACATGAAATTTGGGGTGAAGCCTGCTGAGCAATAAATAAGACCAATCATAGGCTTTTGTTTGAGTTTTGAAGCCTTTTGGGGTCCTATCACCAATAGACTTGCTTTTGTCGCGATGAAGAGTCAACCGATGCCGATTGTCTTCAAATTTGACAGGGAACCTATTGGAGTCATTTTAAGATGATCCACAGGCTCTATCTTGGAAACCATGGTCCCGGGGAGCTTCGCCGCCGAGAGGCCTGATTTGGCTTCCGAGCGTCAAAGTATGGTCAAATGTTGTCGAAATGACCTGAAATTTGACGTGTAGCCCTTTGTAAGCATTTTGAAGCCGTCCATGTGCTCTATCTGATGAGTGATGGCCTCGATGGTTCTCGCTGCCGAGAGGCTTAATTTAGCTGTTCGAGGGTTGATGTAGGGTCAAACATTGTCGGTTTGACTCGAAACTTAACGTGGAGCCTTTTGGATGTATTTTGAGACCATCCATCGGCTCTGATCAAAGATTTGGTGTCTCCGATGCTTTCGCCGCCAGGAGCTCCTTTTCAGCTGCCATAGAAGCGAAGATAGGCCAAATGATTTTGAAATGGCCCGATACTTCTTGTGTACCCCTCTTTTGGCTGTCTTGAAGGATCTTGCAATTTTTTTTTATTCTGACAAGATTTGATTTTTTGGAAGTAGCATTGCCTATTTATGGCAGGTTGCGACTTCATGCAGTTTTTTGGATCTTGAAGAAGTAAAGTGACATTTTTGGTGTCAACAAATGCCCCCTCGAGGTGCAGCGACGAGTTGCTTAACTTTTGTAGTCGATGTACCTCGAAGAGATTTTTATGAAGGAGAGCTTGTGACTTGTCTAAGAGTCTTTGAGCAGTCTTTCTTTTGGTATTTGTAGCCTTTTGAGCTTCCAGGGGAATTTTATAGTAGTGAAAGGGATCACGTACCATCTCGAGGCAAAGTTTTGAAGATGACATCAGGGATGTGGATTTGGGTTTTGACCTTGTGATCTAACAGGCTGTATGTGACAGGTTAGGGGGTCGGGTTTGGTTTTGACCGTGTGACCCAACAAGCTGTATGTGGAATGTTGGGGGGTCGATTTTGGTTTTGATCTTGTGACCTAACAGGCTGTATGTGGCAAGTTAGGGGATCAGGTTTTGGTTTTTGGTTTTGGTGTTGTGACCTAACAAGCTGTATGTGGCAAGTTAGGGGACCAGGATTTGGTTTGGATTTTTGCAGAATGTCAATTTCAAGATTTTGGCTCAATTTGGTAGATGAGGCTGGATGGTTTGATTTTTGGAAGCTCATGGGGCTTGGAATTCTCTTTTGTATGGTCGAATCAACTCAAAAGAGGCATGGAACCATTTTTGTATGCTCTTGGTAAGTGGGATTTCTCTTTGACTAAAAGCCCAATTTTTTTATTTTTAGTGCCTAAGTGGTCAAACCTGGCTCATATGGGCTAACCCATGGGACCTTAAGCTTTTGAAATGGCTTAGATCTCATATGGTGTCATTTTTATAAAGAATATCCAAAAATATCTCCTTTGGATAGAGAATATCTAAGAATATCTTTACGTGGAGAGAATCTCTCATGTTCCCTTTATTTTGGGAGAGAATATCTCAAGATATCTTCCTTTGGGAAAGAATCTTTCATTGATCCTATCTTTTGGGAGAAAATCTCTCATTGATTTCTTTTTGGGAAAGAATCCCTCAAGATATCTTTCTTTTGGGAAAGAATATTTCTAAATTCTTTCTTTTGGTAAGGTTACTAATTAGTAACACTTACCTCTTTCTTCTTTCTTTCTTTGGTTTGCTCTCTTCAATAAAAGCAAGGAGGAGGTTGGATCTCTTGCCCTTATAACTTTCTTTTGCAACAATCCCAAGAGGGCTTCAAGACCAAGAGTTCTTCTTCTTCAAGATCTTCAAGATTTTTCTTCTTCTTCTCCATCAATGGCTTCAAGTAAGTTCCCTTTTTCAAGAAAACCCCATTGTAGGAAAAAAGTTCTTTCTTTTTTTTTCTTTCTTTTTTTTTCTTTTCCATGTGTTTGCTTCTTTTTTTTTACACGTTTTTTTTATGCTTTCTTCTTTTTTTTTTTTACATTTTTTCTTCTTTCTTTTGTGGGCCGTACGGACAGATCCGTACGGATCTGGCGTACGGCCACGTGGCTTGTGGGCCAGCCCCTTTTTCTTTTTTATTTTTTTTGCTTATCCTTTCTTTTTTTTTTGAGAAAGTTTTCTTTTTTTTCTTTTCTTTCTTCCCTTTTTTTTAAAAAAAAGTTTCTTTCTTCCTTTTTTTTTTCCTTTTCTTTTGCTCGTCATGATAATGCCCCCCTTTTTTTTGGCAAACCTAGATGTTCATGCATGCATTCTATTGTAAATTGAATTTGTAGCATGATGTGATAGCATACCTGAAAGTTTTTACAAATTTTGGAATTTGGAGCTCGCAGCGATGTTGAGCCCTTCCTGATTTTGCGGAGACTTTGAGGTTTTGAAAGTTTGGAGTTTCGGAGCTTGCAGCAATGTTGAGCCCATCTTCAAGCTTTCTATTTCTTTCAGGATAGTTCCTTTTCTTCGGAATTGCCCCGGCATCATGTCAAAATTTTGCCAGATTTTATTTTAGCTAAATTCTGTCATTTTGATGTTTGAACTTTTTCTTTTCCAACCGTTGCAGGTGGTTCCTCCAGAACGAACAAGGGTAAAGAGCCTGCTACAAGCGTACCTCGTCGATCTGCTAGATCTTCTAATCCGGCCGTTCAGCCGGCCTGGGAGATGGTCCAGTATGTTGAGAGAAATCTGGAAGAGTGCGACTCCCTCAACAGAGATGAGATGAGGCAGCGACTGATCGCTCTCAAGGGAGAGGATTTTTATAAGATCATGGTAAGCAGTCGTCCATGGGTGATGGAAGATCAGAGTGTTTTACCCAAGCCTACCTTCTTATTTGGTGATGACGTCCCTGATGACATGACATACCAGAGGAGATGTTTTCAGTTCTCTTTCACTGCAGATGGTGAGAAGAAGACTGTTGCTACCCAGTCGACGTTTGATCGCACCGTCTCGATCATGAGCCTTGCCCCCACGTGCTCTAAGAGGGAAGATTCTCCAAGCTGGGTGAGAAGGACAAATGTAATCAAGACCGGGGGTTTTGTTGGTGGTTCTCCTGGATATGCGGAGAAGTCGCCTACTGACATGAACATGTTGATGCTAGCCAGCGGTTACCAGGGCTCTGATTATCCGTCGGTCGATTTGAGACCGGTGGGCCTTGGCATTTTCAGCGGTGACGGCAGCAATTGGGTGAAGCCTTTTCGACTTCGTGGCCGTTTCAGTGCTGACTCCGAGTGCAAGTCGTGGACTGATCGCGTCCTACTGATTGGTGGCGCGGTTTTGAAGGAAGCCGGAATTTTTGATGCGGTCAGCGCTTTTAGGGAGACCGTGATTTTTTCCGACGAGGCCTTCATGGCTATGTTGGAGTCATTCCTTCCACAAACTAATACCTTCGTTGTGACGAATGGTGAGATTGGATTCTCTTTGAAGGAGCTGAGCGCCATTATTGGATTGCCCATCCTTGGCAAACTCTATGAGGAGTTTATGCCGATCGACAGCGTCCTTGAGGAGCAATCTGAGGAGTTCAGGCTTCTGTACTTTCAGCTCGTCGCCTTCTATGATTTTTTTAAGGAGAAGGAGGGTTTGAAAGTTAGATCCAGCAGTTGGAAGAGTTCTAGCTCTTCGTTCTCCAACTTTTTTGATAGCAAGGAGTCTTCTGATAGTGCGACCCAGGAAGCTAGGGCTCAGGATCCAAGTTCGAAGAAGATCTTGGCTATGCAAGAAGAGTTGAGAGATTTCTGTGCGAGTACAAATGCAATATGTCCTGACATTGCACTGCGGAGAGATCTCGCTGTTTACCTCACTTATTGGCTTGGTGAGGCTATTTTTGCTGCAGGAGATGGAACGCACATCAGGCCGCATTGTATTTTTCCGGCTTGTCAGATGGCATTTGGAGATCAGCTTGCTTTGGTGTGAGCTCTCTACTCCTACTTGTGTACCGAACTGCAGGCTGCTGCTTTTTTGGTTTGGCTTGGGCTCCCTATGAATATGGTATTTTCAGCCCACATCCTTTATTCGTGGTATGTGTACCACTGTCCTGGCTTCCACGGGCTGGGTGCTGCACAGGATGATGATCCTCTGATAATTCGGCTGGCTAAGGGCAAAGCCGTGTTCGAATCACTTTTGTTTGCCCGCATGAGAATTCGACGGTTTAGGGACGTCGAGATGGGGCAGTCTTCAGTGAAGCTTTCTCCGGAGTTGCGGAAGAAGGTTTTTGATTTTGGTGCCTCCCGAGACTCTACCAGGGCGGGGTCAGGAAGGCATTGCTCCTTGACGAACGCAGAGAAGGAGTGGCTTTTCAGCATACGTGTCGGCACGATGGTGTACCGCAGACATCTTTTCGTCGACATCCAGCCATATGTACCCTCTCCCTTTGCTTTGTAGTTGGGCTTTTCTCAAGGCGTTGTTGGAGCGCCTTCAAGCATGGTGAAGCGCTTTGGAGGTTTGCAGGACGAGAGAAATGCATGGGCTTTCTATAGTGCTGAAGACACTACAGCCATGATCTCTTATCCTGTGTTGTCGACTTCCCGGACTGCCGGCTTTGCGAAGTGGTTCACGGAGAGCTTTTCGGCATATCGGGGGCTTTCCAAGAAGGAGCTTAATGTGAAGCTGGCATCTGGAAAGGGCCTTGGAAAGTCTGATGGCATCCGGCAAGAGGAAGTTTGGGCCTTCCTTTCTAGAGAGAAACACAAGATAGGCTTTCTCGGTGACCAGGGCGTCATTGGTTCTGAAGCTGTTCGAGAAATACCTGATGAGGCTTTAGAGCAGCTAGAACAGGAGGAAGCTGAACTTGATGCTTGGATGCAAGCGGCACAGAGGCAAGCTTCCATGGAATCTGCTGGCAAGAGTAGACCATCCAGTGAGGAGTCAAGTGGGAGACCTGACTCTGACAGCGGGGCAGGTTCCTCTAAGAAGCGAGCCCGCAGGAGTAAGAGGAGGAGTCATCATCGCAGCAAGGGGCAATATGAGGACTCTTCTGACATAGAAGTCCCTCTTACTATCAATGAAGATGTGCCAGTGGATGCTGACAAGCCTCCAGAGAAGAGAAGCCGAGAAAGAATAGACCATTGGTGAAGGTATGATTCTTCCTCTTTCTTTTTCCATTTCTTTTCATGGGATTTTTCCATGTCTAGATTTGTTTTCTCTCCTCTTTTTTTTTAACAGAAGAAGATTTGGCGATGCCTGAGGTTCCAACCAATGAGGTGGTGACGTATCCTGTCGGGGCACCTGAAGAAGAACCGAGGGACTCTGGAGTGAATCCAGAATCTCCAATTGGTATAACTTCTTTTGCTTTTATTTTTGTGTGTCTGTGACTTGGTTTGCTAACAATTTTTCTTGTCAGCTGACTTGCCACAGGATTCTGATGACTTTGAGCCATCGATGGATGCAAATGTTGACGATGCTTCCGATGAGTTCATGGAGGAAGAGAGTGTTCCGCCAGTCATTGAAGAAGGTATTTTGTAGTAATAACCCTGATAATGATTTTCAAACAAGATCATATTCATACCTTTTTGTTTTTCTTTGGCAGGTTTTAAGGTGACAGCGGAGAGTCCGTTGCTTCCTTCAGAACCAGAGCAAGGGATGCCAGAGGTCGATCCAGAGGTAGAGGCTCCTGGGACCAGTTCTGACACTGTTGAGGAGATACCTCATGCTGAAATTCCTTCTCCAGTAGCTCCAACTAGAAAGAGTTCTTTTGTTCCTCTTCCAACGGGGCATGACATGGGCAGCCGACCGACGGAGCGGGGCGAATCTTCAGCCGGGCCATCTCTTCTTTTTGCGAAGAAGGTGGTGGAGCGGGTTCTGAGCTCTTGGATTGAGACTCTCCTTGTTGGACATTTGGATGCCGGATTTGGCATGATCCAGCACGTGCATGAGATTCTCGGTGATGCCGAAGAGGCTGGTCTAGATGTCACAGGTGCCAGGGCGATCGTTGATAGGATCATTGCGCAGGGTGACAAGTGGTTTGAGACCATGGGTTTGGCTGATGACCAGTTCTTCAAGGAGATGTTCCTGGATCCTGCTGATAAGGCTAAGTCTGACCTAGATGAGGCTATACAAAGTAGGAAGCAGATAGTCCGAGAGAAGAACTTAGAAGAGCTAGCCATCATTGAGCTGACACATGACCTTAACATCCTTGATAGGGAGGTCGATGAGGCCAGGAAACGTCTTGAGCATCTGCAGGCACAAGTTGCTGCCAAGTGGGCTGCAATAACAGAGGCTCGCGACATGGAAAGTGCTCTGATTCGCCGGGTTGCCGATGCTGATCGAGTTCTTGAAAAGCGGTCTCAAGAGAACAAACAATGGCGAACTGCTCGGGATAAGCTTCCCGGTGTGAAAGAAGGATTGCAGCATTCTCCAGCATCTCATGGCAAGTTCCTGAAGAAGCTTGGAATCCCTGACGGCTGAGGCCAAAAGTTTGCTTGAGGAGCTGAAATCTTGGCTGGAGACCATTTTTGGCTGAGCTCCTATTTTTTTTTTTTTTTTTTGTAACGGAAACTATCCTTCTTTCCTTTTTTTGGTACCACATGTGTTTTTTTTGGTACTCTCTTTTTTTTTTTGTAGTGCTTGGGAACACTTTCTTTTTTTTGGTACCGCATCTATTTTTTGGTACTCTTTTTTTTTCCATACGCTCACTTAAATCTTTTTGTGATGAAAGTAATTGCTAAATGGGATTTGATCAAAAGCTTTTCATTTTGTAAAAATCTTTTGTCAAATGATTGTTTTGGCATGGAAGCCAGATTTTTGTTTGTGGCATGGAAGCCAATTTTTGTGGCATTGATAGCCGATTTGTGGCATCCATAGCCGGGTTTGTGGCATTGATAGCCGGGTTTTTTGAAAGCCAATTTTTTTTTTTTGTTTTGTGGCATTGATAGCCGATTTTGTTTTGTGGCATTGATAGCCGGTTTGGTGGCATTTATAGCCTGTTTTGGTTTTCAAAAATGCAAGTATCGACTAAAAGTCGCCTCCTTACTAAATGTTCTTGCAAGTATCGATGGAATCGCATCCTTGTTCATTCGGTTATGAGTATCGATGGAATGTCGCATCCTCACGGATTTGGGTGCAAGTATCGATGGAATGTCGCATCCTTGCTTTTCAAAAACTTTGGTTTTGCGGGTACTGACTTGATGTCATTTCCCCATGATTTTTTTTTGAAATTTGTTGTTTTCTCGAACCTTTGGGTCATGGATATCAACTGAAATGTCGCGTCTCCATGGTTTTTTAGGTTTTTTCGAACCTTTGAAATTTGGGTTGTGGATATCAACTGAAATTTGCAACTCCACGGTTTTGGATTTTGTAAGTATCGATGAAATGTCGCTTTCCTATGATTTTGGAAGTGTCGAACGTGGTTCGCATGCTTCCAATTTGTGCGAATATCGACTAAGCGTCGCTTCCCCGTGGCTTTTTGAAAAACCATTTTTTTTAAAGACACGAGAGTCATAAGTTTTGACCTAGGCGGTAAAAGGTAGGGTGGACTAGGGTGGAAATCCCTGAATCCGGATTTTGTTTCAAACCATGAATTTTGGGTTCAAGGGTTGAAAATTTTGGTCAAGTTAGGGAAAGGTTCTTAAACTTGGATTTTTGAACAATGAAACGATGAAAGTAAGCATTGTTTAAATTTCTAAAAATTTCAACATTTGACATGAAAATTCTAAAAAAGGTGGGTTTAGCGAGCGTGTACCTGGAAACCGGTTTTGGCCGTACAAGCATTGCTCTTACCTAGTTGGGTAAGTCTTCAAGGGTAGTACCGCTTTACAAACTTGCCGTTGATGGGCAGCATACATCTGTCACCTTCCATGTTTAGGAGTGCATATGCGCCGTTGGAGAAAACCTTGTCGATGACGTAGGGTCTCTCCTATTTTGGCTCAAATTTGCCTTTAGACTTGTGAGCAAAGACTATTGGTCTTTTTACAGCAAGAACCAAGTCACCCTTTTTGTAGGCGCGTTGCTTGACCTTTTTGTCGAAAGATCCTGCCATGCGTGCTTGGTAAAGTTCAATGCTTTGTTAAGCTTTCACCCGTCTCTCATCGAGATTGTCCAGCTCATGGAGTCGCAATTTGACATTGCTTTCTTGAGTCATGTCATTTTGTAGGGATACTTCCAAGGGCACGACAGCTTCGCATCCATAGACCAGGGAGAATGGTGTGCTATGGGTTGGTCCTCGAACGGTGGTTCGATAGGCCCACAAAGCTTCAGACATTTTGTCGCTCCAGTCTCTTTTGTGAATATAGACCATTTTCTTGAGGATTTTGCAGAGTGTCTTGTTGAAAGCTTCTGCTAATCCGTTTGCTGCCGGATTGTATGGAGTCGAAGGACAGCTTTGGATTTTGTATTTGTCGCAGAACCTGTAGAATCGAAGATCCCAGAATTGTGGTCCGTTATCATGGACGAATCTTTTGGGTATGCCGAAATGACAAATGATGTCGGTGCGCAAGAACTGAAGGACTGATGAGGTCTTCATTTCGTTGAGCGCAAATGCTTCTGACCACTAGGAGAAATAATCCGTAGCGGCGAAGATGAAGCGATGACCTTTGCTCGAAGGGGGAGAAATAGGACCTATGATGTCCATAACCCAGGCTTCGAAAGGCCATGAAATCGCTGTAGGATGTAGCCATTCTGGAGGCATGTGAACATAATCTCCGTGAACTTGGCATTGTTGGCAGCACTTAGCAAATTGCATTGCGTCAGCTACCATGGTAGGCCAGTAATAACCTAACCTTTTTATCAGATCTTAGAGCTTGGGACCAGCTGATGAGCTCCGCAAAGACCAGCATGAACTTCTTTGAGTGTTTCTTTAGCCTCTTGTTGTGACAAGCAGCGTAGAAGTACTCTGTTGAAGGATTTCCTGTAAAGGATTTTTGGAGGAATATCCAAATAAAAGCTTGGGGTTCACCTTTGGATGCTTACCCGTTCTTTTGGATCTTCAGGTAGGATTCCGAACATAATGTAATCAATGAACGGATTCCTCCAGTCGCCGATTGAAATCTAAAGGATTGAAATTCGACTTCCAACCACTTGGTGGCATTCAGCAACTGCTTGGTGTGTGTTAAGAGGATGAAGGAATCTTCTTTCGCACACTGTGATTTGCATGTTTTCCCCTTCCTCGATTGCCATAGATGCGGCAAGTCCAGCCAGGGCATCTGCACGTATGTTTTCACCTCTACGAATGTGGGTGATGTGACAGATGTCAAACTTTTGCCGAAGCGATTGTGCCTTATTGTAGTACGGCAGCAAATCAGGCTTCCTGACTTCAAATTTCTAATTCATCTGGTTGACGATCAGTTGAGAGTCTCCAAAGACTTCCAGCATGGTGATACCGGATTCGATGGCGAGTTCCAATCCTAGGATCAGAGCTTGATATTCAGCTGCATTGTTTGTGCATGGTTCCAGTAGCGAGAAAGCGTGTGGAATCATGTATTTGTTGGGGCTAACAAAGAGGATGCCAACTCCCGAAATCAGCTGTCTTTTTTCATTTGTCCTGGTTGCACCATCAAAGTACATGTCCCAGGAAGCATTTTGTGAGAAAGTCTCCACATTATAAACTGGTTCATCCAGGAGATCATCTCTGAGTGGAGAATCTTTAGGCAATGGATGCTCTGCGAGGAAGTCCGCTAGAGTTCCCCTTTGACTGCCTTTTGTGGTACATACCTAATATCAAATTGTGACAGAAGGATGGACCATTTTGCCAGTCGGGCATTGAGAGAACCTGCTTTTGTGACAAGGACCTTCAAGAGGTTGACCCTCGAGACTAGGTAGATAGTGTTGGAAAGTAAGTAGTGACGCAACTTTTGTACGGCGAACATCACTGCAAGACATTCTTTTTCGACTGGAGAGTAGCAATGCTCTGCACCTACTTGTATGCGACTGAGGTAATATAGAGCAGCTTCTTTTCTTTCATCATTTTCTTGTGCAAGCAGAGCTCCCAGAGAGTGATCAAGGGCTCTTGTGTGCAAGATGAATGGTTTTCCAGTGGTAGGAGCAGCTAATACTGGAGGTTTTGTCAGGTATGACTTGATATCTTGGAAAACAGCTTCACAATCAGCATCCCAGACAAAGTTTACACCTTTTTTCATCAACCGGGAGAATGGACGACATTTCCCCGAAAGAATGGAGATGAACCGTCTGATGTAGGCCAATCTCCCTTGAAGCCCTTTGAGTTCTCTCAAGGTTCTTGGAGAGGGCATTTCTAGAATGGCTTTGACTTTTATGGGGTCAAGCTCTATTCCAGCTTTCCGAACTAAGAATCCGAGGAACTTACCCGACGAGACGCCGAAGAAGAATTTCAGAGGATTCATTCGCAGTTTGTGTTTGCGAAGCCGGAGGAAGACTTCTCGAAGGTCTTCGAGATGATCTTCTTTTCTTTTGCTTTTGACGGTGGTTCATCAACGTAACACTCGACCGTTTTATGTTGCATATCTCGGAATATCTTCATCATAGCCCTCTGATACGTGGCACCAGCATTTTTCAGACCAAATGGCATGACAGTGTAGCAATACACACCAAATGGGGTCCGAAAGGATGTATGTTTTTCATCCTCAGGATGCATCTTTATCTGATTGTAGCCAGAAAAACCATCCATGAATGTCATTCGCTCGAATCCACAGGTATTATCAATCATTACCTCTGGTATGGGGAGCGGAAATTCATCTTTAGGGCATGCGCCATTCAGGTCTTTATAGTCAATACAGACCCGGATCTGCCCGTTTTTCTTTGTCACGGGGACAATGTTGGCCAACCATTCAGGATGTTGTTCATCACGGATGAAGCCGACGCTTTTGAGTTTTTGAACTTCTTGTTCAATTTTATCCATCACATCTGGACGGAATCTTCTTTGGCCTTGCTTGACAGGCTTGATGTCTTCTTGAAGATTGAGTTTGTGGACTGCTATTTTGGGGTCTAAGCCAGACATTTCAGCGTAAGACCATGCAAAGCAATCAACGAACTCACGAAGAAAGGCGATATACTCGGGTAACTCATCATCCTTTATATTCTTGCTTATGAATACAGGACGTGGGTTATCTGGTGCTCCCAAGTCTATCTTTTGAACAGGATCTTCTGTTGGAAGGTTCGAAGGTGGTTCCTCCATAATATTTTCGGAGGCTTCCAGCTCAATGAAAACTTCTGGGGGGGTAACTCATCATCCTTTATATTCTTGCTTATGAATACAGGACGTGGGTTATCTGGTGCTCCCAAGTCTATCTTTTGAACAGGATCTTCTGTTGGAAGGTTCGAAGGTGGTTCCTCCATAATATTTTCGGAGGCTTCCAGCTCAATGAAAACTTCTGGGGTTTCAAGGGCATTTCCAGACCAAGGTTATGTTCCTTTCCACGGGTCTTCTTGATCGGCGATTTTCTCAAGGTTTGCTATGAGATGATCCCAATCGCCTGTTGAAATCAGGTTGAAGTAGGGTACTTCTTTTGGAGACGAGGATTCTTCTGGGTCAGAAGACCACATGTCTGTGCCATCGGACAACTCCTCTTCGTTGTCAGAGGAATCGTACCAATTGGTTGAGCTTCCTGGATCTTTGTTAGGTGACTCATCAAAGGGATATTCAGGGAGATCGATGTCTTCATGGATACGAGATGTTGAGGCTTGGTCAGTAATTTGACTTTTAAGCCTTTGTGTCAACTTCTCAAAGGAGTATCAGGATCGTACCCTGGCCCGTGTGAAGACTTTTCTACATAGCCGTAGAGTCTCCAATCTTCCAGTTGGCTTTTGGTCAAGACGGGCCCTAACGGAGTGAGAATACCACGTCCTTCTCCCAAACCGACTGGGTTTTGAGCTTCATAGCCCATTTTCTTCATAATAGCTTGTGCCACAGAACTATATAAGGATAGTTGAAGCATACCTTCATTTTGGAAAGGTTCAAGCACGGAGTTTGATGAAGAAGCATCCGATCTATGGAAGAAGATCGGCTTTTCCTTTGCTGAAGTTGCTGGAACAACGAAGGAAGCTGACGTAGGATCTTCTATGTCAGAAGTTGTCTCCATTGGAGTCAGAGCAGGCTAAACTTGCTGAGTGTCAGCTTGGCTTGATGATGTGTCGCCTTCTGGCTCTGAATTCGAATTCGTGTCTTGCATGATAGACACGAAAGAGACAACAAATTTGCCCCCAGACTTTTGCTTTGCCTTCTTCACTTTAGTTGTGATGACCAAAGGTTTTGAAGGTTTGAGGGATATGATGAAGGGAGTTTGAATGTTCTCTTCGGATTTACCGGATGGTTTGTTTTCTTCCGGCGATTATTGAGGAGCCTTGCCTTTATCTTTCTGAGGATGTATCTGTAGCAGAGTTGCCATCCTCAGTGATTGTGTTGCATGGAGCATTTTCCGGGAACAAGTCCTGAACAGCATCCAGCAACCCTTCTTCTTCGTTGACAAATTCATCGTCCCAAGCATCAATAGCTAGGAATTCTTCAGTTAGGAAGGGTGTGAACTTTGAAGTCACAGTCTCAGGTGAAGAAACCTGAGAGGGTGTCGTCTCAGTGAAAGTCACGTGAGATGAGGTGGCTCCAGAAGATACATTGCTAAGCGTCGCCGGAGTGTAAGTGATCTCATCAGACGATGCTTCGAAAGAGCTATAATCCCGAATTATCACATTACAGGAAGCTCTGACAGGAGACGTTGCCTGATCGGAGTCAGACTCATCCTCAGATGTAAGAGGATCGGCTATCCAGCAATTTTCTCCATTTTTAGGAGTTAAGGGAGGATGTACCCGATGGTCTTCATGGACTTCAGGCTCTGGCTTGCGAGGAAGCTCGTTGACGCGGTCTTGCTCTCGTTCTAGAGCGAGACGCTGCAAGATCCTTGCA
This sequence comes from Litsea cubeba, assembly GCA_012931725.1. Lineage (NCBI taxonomy): Eukaryota > Viridiplantae > Streptophyta > Magnoliopsida > Laurales > Lauraceae > Litsea > Litsea cubeba. Next base: position 22,295,356 of record CM022951.1, on the reverse strand, counting down.
TATTCTTCAAGATCAGGCATGGGAGCCAAATCTTCTTCTACATCAGCTCTTTATGGCTCAACATGGTTGATTTCCACTGGAGCAATGAGAGGTGCTGGGTCAGCAGCATTTTCTAGTACAGCCTCTTGGTCTTCTTCATCATCAGACTAGGATCCTTGTGGCTGTAGGGGATTATACCAGATTACTGGTATAAGATGAGTCTCAGGAACCCATTCTTCATCGGAGAGATTATACCAGCCTCCCACTCGTCTGTGTAGTTGGATTTGAATCCATCATCGGTGTCGCTGGACTCGTATCCATCAATGGAGAATCCAACTACCGAATTGCAAGAGTATGATGCCTCCTGCGTGGCTTCTTTGAATTGAGGTGGCATGAAATCACTAAGAGTGAACTTTCTTACCCCCTTTGAAGTCTCTGGAAGGGATGTTTTTGTTGCCTCCAGTGAAGCGATAGAGGAAGCCTCTGCCTTTTCTTTGACTTCTTATTTTGGCTGGGTCTTCTTTTGCCGTTTGAGCTTGAGGAGATATTTCCTAGCTTGCCTTCGCTGTTGAGCAGTAGGCTTTGTTTTCACGACCTCCCAATTTTCATCTTCCAAGAGATCGAGATGTACCCATATGGGTTGTCCGTCTGGTGTCGGGTAAGGAACCAGTTCCTCGGACGCTTGGATTGTGTTTATCACCTTGAAGGAAGTAGTGATCTTCTTCTTCGGTGATTTTGATGTTTGTCCACATGTCACCATGTTGACGGAGGCAGACCCATAGTTTTTGTCAAAGTTGATGACTCCGTTTTTCCACATCTCGTTTATTTTCTCCCTCACAACGAAGCATTGATTGAGAGGATGCGAGATCATCTGATGGTATGGACAGTATCGAGGATCGTTGGTTTTGCCAACATCACCCGGTCTTTTTGGTTCAGGCAAGGTGAGCTTGTCGTTTGCCACAAGAGCCCCGAAGATTTCATCAACATTTTCATCAAACGGGTATTTCTTCTCCACTCGTTCTTTGAAGGCATCAGAGAGTTCAGGTCTCTTACCAGCAGCTTTGTTTTCAGCTTTCTTTGGTGGCTGAGGAGCTGACTTGGTCTGCACATTGAGGACCTCTTTTTTATTTGGTTTTGAGGTTGCAATGGCGGTTGGCTCTTTTCTTGATGATTTCTGACTGTTGAGGTCTTTAATCACCATTTCATCTTCCATGGAAGCTTCTAGGAGTTCTCCCAGGTTTTTTTATTTGTTGCCGATGATCATGGAGCGGATTCTAGCTCTCATGTTGTTTCGGCAGATGTCGACTAGCGACGCTTATGGCAATACATCAGAGCATTTGTATGCCATTGTTTTTCACTTATGAATGAAGTCATATGTTGACTCATTCTCCCCTTGTTTTAGGCTGCACAGCTGAGCCATAGTAGCGACCCAATTTTGGATGGAGTCTTCCGGCAGAGTGGAGTACCAATCGAAGGCTGTACCTTTTAGGGCACTTGCAAAGAGGCGGATCTTGAGCGCATCTTGATCCGCGATTGCTCCCGTCAAGATCTTGAAATGGATGACGTGCTGTCTGGCTGATCCATTTCCCGTATATGATTGGAGAGTAGGATGCTTGAATTTTGTGGGAAACGGGACCGAGTCCATCCATAAGGGATATGGTGGCTTGATCCCATGCTCCTTGAGTAAATCCTCTTCTTTTGCTTTGGCGAGGATACTGTCTACGTCCTTTTTGGTAAGGGTGCGTGACTCATTTTCTTCTCCATTTACCTCATCGTCTTGATGATTCGGAGGAGGTTCATTGTTCGCCTGATTTTATAAGGCGAGGAGAAGGTTTTCCATCAGAGTTTCAATCCTCTGTTGGCCTTGTTCCAACTGCTGGATGCGTGTGATCGCATCATCTTGAGGTGGATTACGAGGTGGTGGCTTAGAATTTGTAGCCAGGACGTTCATCCCTCGGATTCGAACGAAAAAACTGTCCTGGTGACTGAGCTGGGGCTCATTCTTTTTTATGAAGAGCTTGAGGAAGGATCACTCTGCCATCCTTTGATTGAATGAGCAGGGATTCTTCTGAATGTCTTCTTGTCCTGGAGACGTTGCGGGTCATCGGACGTCGGACATGGATTTTAATTGCCGACTTTTGGCGTCTCTGGTTTTTCCAACCATATGGACAGCAGCAACTTGGTTGGGTCTTTCTTTTTCAACCCATTTGGGAGAGACTTGAATTGTAGGAGGCTGGGTCCTCTGCTTCTCTAGTCTCTTTTGCCGATACGACTCGCGGCGGCATATACGACAAGCAATTTGAGATTCGGTCAGCTCTGGCTGGGCTTTGACGATGAAGGATGTGCTCCCTCGGGCACAGCAGCCGAGCCTGTCTTCTTTGTAGCTGGGCAAGGACATGATGCGAACCCGGTCCTTCGCCTGTTGCAGCGAAGGTTTGAATTTTTCCAGTTCGTCCCCTTTAGAGATGAAGGGTCGAACTGCAGGTTTGTAGGCCTTAACAGATGTCTGCAGAGGCCTTGTGATGCATGACTTGATTTTGGGCTTGTAGGAATAAGCCGGTTCATGCTGGGTTGACTTGGGAGTCAGGTTGGAGATGGGTCTCTCCTCTTTCAAGTAAGCAAGAGGGTAGAACTGGTTCTCCTTGAGTGGGGCCAAGAATGCTGGCTTGGTGGATGTTTGGGACCTTCTTTATTTTGGTGAAGGTCTTGGGGACCAAGTCTTGGGATAGACCTGGTCGTTTGAGGGTTGAAGCTTCGTGGCGCTGCCACGGGCTTCGGGCCTTCTGGTGCTCGCTTTTGGTGTCACGGTAGTGACACGTTGAGAGGCGAGTTTTTGCTTCTTGGAAGGAGCAGTTTGTTCTTCGGGAAGTGGGAATGGTCCCAGCATCCCAAAGACGATAGTCCGGGGAGTCGAGGTCGACCCGGAGTTCAGAGAGTTGCCAAGGGAGTTGACGCTTCGGCAGCTGATGAGGCGCTTGTAGGTGCGCGTAGTTTGCTTCTGTTGAAGCATAAGTTGGTGCTTGTTCACGTCGAAGGTAATGGTTAGTGAAGCTGCCATTGTTGGTTTTCGAAAACTTTCTGAAACAAGACCACATCCATTAGTAATCACAAGAATATAATGATCATAAATGGGAAGTTCTATGGTTTTGTCTTTTCAAATTGCTCGAGGAAAATGACCCAAGTAGTATGAAGAAGGCAGAAAGCCATAGAGGGTACAATTGTTCTGATCGCAGGTATGGTAAGCCCAGAATGAGCGTCCTAGTGACTGCTAGAAGCAATTGTGAACTTAAATTTGACTTATCGAGAAGCAGAGCTTGCTCGAGGTAAGAAGAATATAAAGTTGGAGTTACAAATGTGCCGGTCGCGAATACAGTAGACCCTGAAAGGACGTACTAGTACTGCTAGGCACAAATGTTTGGAGACCGCATCCATGAGCTGAGATTCCCTGTTTTGAAAGGTCGAGATTGGATTCATCAAAGAGAGCAGATGGTATTCCGATCCAAATACGGTCTCCGCGATTTCCGCGAGCGCCAGTATTCAGAACGAAATGAACCATAATTTCTCGGATCTGAATAAAAAAATGATGAGTTTTTTTTTTTGAAAGGCCAATATCGGGTTCATCAAAAAGAGCAAAAGGCACTCCAATCTGAATATGGGCTCAACGATTTCCGCGAGCGCCAGTGCTCAGAAAGGAGAAGACCAAAATTTCTCCAATCTGAACCCAAAATGAAGGAAGTTTTTTTTTTTTTTGAAGATCTTTTTTTTAAATCTTTTTATTTATTTATTATTTTTTATATTTTTTTAAGGTTTTTTTTTGAAAAATTTTTATTTTTTATTTTAAAATTTTTTTATTTTGAAAAATTTTTATTTAAAAGACGAGAGAGTACACATAGGCCTCCTAACCCGGTCTTATGAAATCTCGATTGATAGAATTGCCCCTAGGTAAGGGTAGGATTACTTAATGAACCCGTTTGGAGGACCCTTGCCTAGAACAGTCAAGCTGTCTCCACACACTGGACAAGGCTTTTCTTGAATCAACCATGATCAAAGAACGCAGTTGGTTTAACCTTAGTGTTCTATGTCTTCTTTATATATATATATATATATTTAGATCTTTAATGAACTCATCGAAGAGAAACGATGGCCCAAAACCTTAGTCGAACAGGCTCAACATTTCTGCAAGCACGATGAACGATAGGAAAGGATCAAGGTTTCTCAATTTTGAATCCAAAATGAAAAATCTGATTTTTTTGTTTTTTCATTTTTTTTTCTAATGAACTCAACGAAGAGAAACGATGGCCCAAAATCTTAGTCGAACAGGCTCAACATTTCTGCAAGCATGATGAACGATAGGAAAGGATCAAGGTTTCTCAATTTTGAATCCAAAATGAAAAATCCGGTCTTTTGGTTTTTTTTTTTCTAATGAACTCATCGAAGAGAAACGATGGCCCAAAACCTTAGTCGAACAGGCTCAACATTTCTGCAAGCACGATGAACGATAGGAAAGGATCAAGGTTTCTCAATTTTCAATCCAAAATGAAAAATCTGATTTTTTATTTTTTTGTTTTTTTCTAATGAACTCATCGAAGAGATAGGATGGCCCAAAACCTTAGTCGAACAGGCTCAACATTTCTGCAAGCACGATGAACGATAGGAAAGGATCAAGGTTTCTCAATTTTGAATCCAAAATGAAAAATCCGATTTTTTGTTTTTTTTTGTTTTTTTTTTAATGAACTCATCGAAGAGAAATGATGGCCCAAAACCTTAGTCGAACAGGTTCAACATTTCTGCAAGCACGATGAACGATAGGAAATGATCAAGGTTTCTCAATTTTGAATCCAAAATGAAAAATCTGATTTTTTTGTTGAAAAGAGAAAGAGTGGAAATAAATTCAAAGAATTAGAAATTCCCCAAAAATCTCATCTCATTTTTTTTAGATGCGGAATCCAACATAGGCCACCAATTAGAAAGTAGCCAAGGAATAAAGAAAAGAAGTATATGCATAGAGCAATAGATATGATATGCAAATATTTCATTTCTAGCATCGTGTTCTCAAATGAACGGGTCCCACCGGGTGTGCCAGCTTCATGGACCAGTGCCATTCTGCCCGGTTCTATCGAGGTCGGCGGACGTGAGAGTCCGTTTGAGTCCGACCCTTTTGTAACCGGGGGACAGAGGCGTGCATCAATATTTCTTTTGTGTGGGTGTGACAGATTTTCTATTTTACTTGGAATTGTAAGTGGTGATCCAGAGATCAACCTTCGCAAGTAAAAAGGAAATCAACTTCTTCCAAGTTTTCCATTGCATATATATTTAAGAAAAGAGACATTTTCTTGATTTGCCGTGAAAGGCGATTTTTTGGCATTTATAGCCGATTTTTGGCGTTTATAACCGATTTTGGCGTTTATAGCCGATTTACAATTCTTATCAATAATGAAAGACAAGAGTTGTGATTTTTGTCTCTTTTAAAAAAATACAAACAACAATGAAAAGCAAGAAAAAGAGGATCTAACTTCTCAAGAGATTGTAGGGGACCCGTTCAGATTGACGGTCGCACGCCATATGTGGACTTCGCCATCATCCATGCAGATGAGAACAGAGGATGCTATTGATTCGCTTGGCTTGACTATAACCTCAGTTTTTAGAGGACAAAGACCAAAAGGAGGTCCTATGTCCAATAAAAAACCAAGTAGACGGGCTGAAAAGCCACGTCTAAGCCATTGGAGGTAGAAGGAGAAGGCAAAGACCTTGGAGGGGGGGTACCCCCCAAGGGACTTTTGTCACCTTGTAGCGGTGGTCGGTGTAGAACTTCCGCGGAGTTTCCTCTCTTTCTTTCTCTGGATTTCTGCGCTTTTTTCTGATCTGGGATCTGTCTTATTTTTCCGATCTCTGTGATTTTTCCGATCTGGATTCCTTTGGAGTCCTCTCCTATTTATAGGCTCTTGGTAGCCATTTAGGAGAGTTTATGGGCTTTTATTGTCATTAAGCTGCATAATGGGAGGAGTTACAGGATTTAATTCCTTTATTTTGTAACTCCTTTTTCTTGGCTTCTGATTGGCCGGAGGAGATTGAGGGCATTTAATCGCCTTTAATCGCCATGATGGGAGGAGATTCATGGTTTAAATGGCATGAATATCTTGACTTGTAACTCCCGGATGCTTGCTTCTGATTGGGCCGTCCAAAGAAATGGATTAATGACTACAATAAAGCTAGTCAATTAATCGCATCAAGTGGTCGCCGAGCAGTTGAAGAGTCGCGGGTCGTGCCGCATCTTTTGGGATTCTTCTGGTGATGATCATCGATGGATCTTCATGCAGATTGACATCGGATGACCATGTAACTTCAGGTATTGGTTGCCAACAGCGGGTCAGTGCCATCTGTTCTGTCGATTTCTCGATCGGTCGGGTAGAAAGCATACTTTTTTTGTTGACCGGTTGGCGATCAATGTTGATTTTGATACTCTTGATGATTGACCCGTGTTTTTGACGGATGTCAGAGGATTTGGTGTCTCAAAAGTATGAATTTTGGAAAATACCAGAGGTCAGACGCTTCGAAACGTGAAGAAACGGCGCAAAACGGGGTTTCCGGGGCCCTCTCGCGATCCCGGGTTCCAAGGTCGCAGGGGCCAGCCCCTGCGACCCTGGGGGGGTTTTCCCCCCTTTTGTCCCGTTTTGTATCCGTTTTTGCTATTTTTTTATTCTTTTTTCTTCTGTATTTTTTCTTGACATTTTTTATCATTTATTGGCCTGATTTCCCTGTAGAAAACCTGATGAGAATCCTTGCATTTATTTTTGCAAATTTTCCAATTTTCTAGGGAAGCCAAAGACTTTGTCGCGCAGAGTTGTTAATTTTCCGTCAGAAGCTGAAACTGGGACAAACGATGTCGGAATGACCTGAAATTTTAATAAATAAGACCAACCATAGGCTTTTTTTTTAGTTTTGAAGCCGTTTGAGGTCCTATCACCAGTAGACTTTCTTTTGTCGCGATGAAGATGTCGCGGCTCGATGTGCGGTCAACCGATGTCCGATTGTCTTGAAATTTGACAGGGAACCTATTGGAGTCATTTTAAGATGATCCACAGGCTCTGTCTTGGAAACCATGGTCCCGGGGAGCTTCGCCGCCGAGAGGCCTGATTTGGCTTCCGAGCGTCAAAGTATGGTCAAATGTTGTCGAAATGACCTGAAATTTGACGTGTAGCCCTTTGTAAGTATTTTGAAGCCGTCCATGTGCTCTATCTGATGAGTGATGGCCTCGATGATTCTCGCCGCCGAGAGGCTTGATTTAGCTGTTCGAGGGTTGATGTAGGGTCAAACGTTGTCGGTTTGACTCAGAACTTGACGTGGAGCCTTTTGGATGTATTTTGAGACCATCCATCCGCTCTGATCGAAGATTTGGTGTCTCCGATGCTTTCGCCGCCGGGAGCTCCTTTTCAGCTGCCGGAGAAGCGAAGTCAGGCCAAATGATTTTGAAATGGCCCGAAACTTCTTGTATACTCCTCTTTTGGCTGTCTTGAAAGATCTTGTAGTTTTTGTTTGATTCTGACAAGATTTGAATTTTGGGAAGTAGCATTGCCTATTTATGGCAGGTTGCGACTTCATGTAGTTTTCTGGATCTTGAAGAAGCAAAGTGACATTTTTGGTGTCAACAGAGCATCCAAAGTTTATCTCAAGTCAAAATCAATCAAAATTCATTGAATTGCATGGTTTTTTTTTATCAAAATTATTCTTTTGAATTATCATTCTATCCCATCAAATATTTTTGATTCACACGTAAACATGACTGATTTCTTTGCATCATTGTGTAGTTCATGAAATTTCGATAATCGTGGTATATTCAGATGCATGCATAATACTGGAAAATTGGGTCTCCTGCATTGCATTATTCTTTTCCTCATGAAAAGTTATTCTTTTGATTATTCTTTATTTTTGTGCAGGGAAAATTTAGAATTTTATGGTTTGCTTTGTTGGAAATCCAAAGAAGATTTGAGGAGAATATAAAAAGAGGACGATGACCATGGTGATGAGTCCCAACACTTGTTTCAAAAATTCAAAAACTTTCCTTTATTTGTTTGAAGAGTTTTGGAGAATTCAAAGTTTGAATTAAATCCAAGAAAGTTAGAGGGAAGGAGAGAAGAAAGAGGAAGAAATAAGGAAATCCAAGAAGAATTCCACTCCACACATGTACGTCCAAGGGGGAGTTCACTCAAAGTTGCATGCCAAGTGGGACCCAATCCTCTAGTCCAAGTTTGTAACAAAATCTTAAATTTAAAATCTGGAAATTTGCTCAAGTCAAACTGGGCCCAAGCATGAAAAGTTGCAAGCTACGAAAAGAGTCTTAATATGAAAGAAACTTGATCACCGAGAAACTCAAGTTCGAAATAATTTAAAAAGTTCAAGATTCTCTCCCAATAGTTTCCAAAGCTCTCCCAACTTGGAATCCAAGCAACTTCAACTTCCTAAACCCACCCAAACTTGCACACCAGGGAAGCAAATACCATAAATACACAAAGGAGAGGAAATACTATTCATTGCTAACTATTCATGTCACTATTCACAGCCCTATGTTTTCACCTTGTTACGCCCTTGTCAACCTCTCTTTCTACAATTCTACCCCAAAGGGTGACCCACTTGGCCGACTACCACTTTGGGCCCGTTCCACCCCCTCTCTCCTTTAGTTTTCTTTATTTCTTCCATGAGGCTTAAAAGGAATATTTTGAAGGGGAATATAATTAAGATGACGGAGCGGTGATTTTTATTGTAATTCAAGAATAAGGTGAAGGTGTAATCTTCGATTAATTATATGAACAAAAATGTTAAGTAAAAGGTGTGTCTTTTTCTGGTTGTTAATTTTATATATTTTCATTATCTACATCTCTTTAATTTTGGAGTAAATTAGCGAAAGGTCCCTCATAGAGGTCTTGTAAGGCCTCCTATCTATCAACTTTTCCTCTAAGGCTTGTAGTCCATGCAGCTATACATATTTCGGCGAGAGGTCCCTAGATACAATTTTCACCCTTTCAACTATTTTAGGCATAAAATCTTGAAATTTAAATTTTCAAATCTTGTATTATCTCTCTTATTCTTCAACCCATATTTCGTCTCATCCTCTCCCAAGCGCAGAATCCCCCTCTCCTCCATCTCCCAGGCGACCTCATCCCCCTCTCCCTCTCATCATCTCCATCTCACAATCCATCTCCATCCTGCGCAAAATGTCTCACCACTCCCTCTCAGATCACCCTGCATCGCTCCCTTTCCCACAGTCTCAACACCCTGATCCCATCTCAAAAACCACGCCCAACACCCCCCCCCATCTCTATCTCCATCTTATTCCTCCTTGCACAGACCTCTCCATCACCATTCCTCCCTCACTCCTCACCCTCTCCACGCCTGTCTCTTCATTACTGACCCATCTCCTAGCCTCCACTGCGCATCAAACATCTCCATCGCCCATCTCGGTCTCTCCTTTATCCCCATCACCTGAGGCCAATCCCTGCAGCCCATTCTCCTTCTCCATCTGCGATTCTTCAGAAGACCACCCCATCCCTACAAGTCCGACGTGGACTGTTTGGTTCCAGAGAGAGTTTTCTCTGATTTTCTTGCTCGCTCACCGTTGCTGGAGAAGCGGACGTTCGCCGGAGAAGGAACTAACCGCCGCCGCTGTAGTCCCGTGGCCGAGGAAAAAGAAGACTGCCCCTGGTCTTTGTGCTCGATTGTAAAAACAGAACGAAGAAGAAGAACCCATCTTCTTTTTTGTTTTGGGTTCAATATCGGGTCGGGCCAGTCCAGGTCAGACCAGACCCGTTGTGCAGAAGCCCAGAAGAAAATCAAGGAAAGGCGCCTATTCATTTACTAACGTCAATAGAAAGCAAACAGGTGACGTCAGTAGATAGTACGATCAAAGGCAATTTGACCAGATCAACGGCTGAAGTTTGTTTTCGCGATATCTTGATGATCCGGAGTCCGATCTTAGATTCGAACGTAGTCGATGATTCTGCGTCATCGCCAAAGAAGGAAGGCAGCAGGGTTGTTATATCATTTTTGACAAATCTATATGAGTTTTTATGAAATTTATCTGAGTTTTTGTGAAATTTATCTAAGTTTTTGTCAAGTTTATCTGAGTTTTAACAAATTTATATTAGTTTCTGTCAAATTTATCTGAGTTCTTCATTTTTTGTCAAATTTATTTGAGTTTTGTGTAAATTTATCTGAGTTTTGAAACAAAATCCTCTGAGTTCTAGACAAATCTATTTGCTTTTTTGGCTAATTTATCTCAGTTCTGGAACAAATTTATATGAGTTCTGGACAAATCTATCTGAGTTTTTAGCAAATTTATTTGAATTTTTGAAAAAAAATAGCTGAGTTTCCGACAAATTTATCTCCATTTGGCAAATTTTAACTTAGTTTTTTAACTAAACTCAGGCTGTTCTTTCAAAATTTATTTGCATTTTTTGAAATAAATTTAACTGAGTTTTGGCAAAAATACTTGAGTTTTTGGTAAATTTTTCTGAAATTTTGCAAATTGGTTTATCTTAGTTTTGGCAAATGTATTTTCATTTTTTTTAATTTATTTGTATTTTTTAATTTTATTTACGTCTTTTGAAATTTATTTACATTTTTTTAAATTTCTATGCGTTCTTTTGAGATTTATTGTGTTTTCTAAAATTATTGTATTTTTTGAAATTTATTTGCGTTCTTTCAAATTTATTTGAATTTTTTGTATTTATATTCATTTTTTATTTTTATTACATATTTTTAATTTTATTTTCATCTTTTGAAATTTATTTACATTTTTTTAAATTTATTTGGATCTTTTGAAATTTATTTGGCCAATTAGATGGTAGTTGAGCATTATTAATGGCATACCCCACTAATCGTGGGATATGATTTTGAAAAAAAGGGTAAATTAGACATTTTAGGTCTTCAAATTTGAAAAAAAGACCTATCACAATATGAAAAATGATTGTGGATCTAAAGCAATAAAGTGAAATGTTCAAGGACCCGTCGCTTGATTTTATATCTGCTCTGGATATATAAAATGCTTAATTAGGGGTCACTAATAATGAAAATGCTTTATTGGAGCCTTGATGAGTGTGATATCCCACATTAATTAATTAATAATCTAGATCACAAGTCTTGGCTCATTCTTATGGGAGGGACTGAATTACGCCATACGTATTTTTAATGCTCAGAGAGCAATGGATTTGGACTATTGAATTACAATTACATAATCTGATCTTTTATTTTTTATTTTTCTATTTTTTAATTTATTTTACTCAATTTGGTGTTTTTAACTCATCTTATGGTGAATGCAGCTTATTAGTTAGGGTTTTTAGATTAGGATAATTTTTTCAATGTGTAAAGACTTGTAATTAATTAATATTTCAGATTAGTAGATTGGATTTGAACAGATTCTTTTAGGCTAGGTTCAGATTTTTCATAGGACGGGTTCAAGTTGACGTGCTACACACTCCTTATGGGTCAACTCCGTACTCATCGGGTTATTACTACATCGTGGCCTTACACTTGGGGTAAGTGTTGATCAACTGAGAGTGAAGGATGCTCGAGCTAATATACCCTTATGGAGAACCGATTTTATACTCCACTCTGATGGATCATTAGGTGGGCCCCCACTAGGTATTTAGGCAAGAGGTACCTTTGGGTGAGAACCGGTGCTCAAGTGGCAGGCCTCTTCCGTGATATGGATATGTGGCATTCCCTTCGGGGGTTTCACAATGACATGTGACACACCCAATTCTTATAGATGACAATCCACACACATATTTTCCCCAAAGGAATCAAATCTATAAACTATCTTCTCTCATAAATAAAACTCATGATCCATTTGACTTTGTTCAAAAATCAAATATTTTTAGTTGCCAAATCATCTTCAGATCCTTAAATAGCCATAATAGTAAGATCTAAATAAAATCTTAGTGGATTATTCTGGGTATACTTTCTTAATAATGAAATCTATATCTTTATGAATTCTTACCCTATATAGTTTTCTATGACTCTCTCCCAACTCACCCTCCTCTTCTTTCCATCCATCTCTCCCTCATTTTCTCTCAGCCCACCCACTTTCCATGTAGCTCTCTCCCAACCTTACTATTTCCTCTTCAATGCTTTTTTTTAGATCAGGGTTTTTGCTACCACCTCCCATATTTGTAATGGAAAATCATGGCAGGACTATAAATATGTGGAAATAAAAAAAGAATCTAGAATAAGAAGGATAACAAAATAGTGTACTGCATAGAGAGATTTGTGCGGTCCATCTCATGGGGCCCACCGGTGCATTCTTTTTAGGCAAGATTAACGAAAGGTCCCTATAAGTGAATGTATCCAGCCTCCAATCCAAGAAAAAACTTATTAAGGCCTATGGTCCACTCAGCTAGACTATTTGCAGTGAGAGGTCCCTGAACCCACATGTTTGCATTTTTCTTAACGAAATTGCCCTTTCAACCGATTTTGGCACAAAATTTTGAAATTCAAAATTTTAAATCTTTAATTATCCCTCTTTTTCTACGACAAGGGAGTCACAAATCAGGTGATCGAAGATCAGATGTTCAGAGATTGCAAGAAGAAGACTACTGGGCTTGTTCACTCGCCAGAGATTGCACGATCATTGTTTTTATTGGATCTGATCCTCGTGAGAGTCACAGATCAGGCGATCGAAGATCAGAGGTGTTCTGATCGACGGATTTTGGGATCTTTTCCAGCGCCTGCTCGGTGTCAGTGTGGAAAGGAACTTTCTTCTCTCTGCAAATCTATCATATCTCTTCCAATGGCTGGACGACCCCGATCTCATTGTTATGCCAGGAAGGATTGAAGACGCAGGCTACAGATTCTTGGGAAGAAGTCCAAGATTAGAGTTACAGAGGGGAGATCGGTTTTGATCTCTGTTGGGCCACACAATCAGTTGCAGAGGGGAGATCAGTTTTGATCTCTGTTGGGCCACACAATCAGTTGCAGAGGAGAACGGAGAATGGTCCTTAATTTAGGAGAAAACAGAGTATCCAATACTGCCATCACTACAAACAGGAGAAGAAAGCCACCGGAATCAGACCGGAGGAAGCAGCCGCCGTTGACTGCGTGTCGTCGGAGTCCTTCGCCGCCGCCGTCCCGCTGCTACAGTGCCATCGCCGGTTCTCACTGTCATCGAATCAACCTGCCGACACCGGTATCAGATCGGAGTCTGCCACCCTCATCGTTCGATCGCTGGCCATCGCTCGTCCCCGCCGATGGCGAAGAAGACTCCGCCAACCGTCTGTGGGTTCTGGTTACAGAAACCAGAACCAGAACAGAACGAAGAAAAAAGGGTTCTGGGTTTTTCACCCAGGCCAAGTTAGGTTCCAGGTCAGTTCTGACCTGACCTACTATAGAAGCCCAGCCCAGAGCCTAGACCAAGTCAGGTTAGGTTTGGGTCAGTTCCGCCATTCGAGTTTTTATCAAATTTATCTGAGTTGTTGTCAAATTTATCTGTATTTTATTCAAATTCATCTGTGTTTTTGTCAAATTTATATGAGTTGTTGTCAAATTTATCTAAGTTTTATTCAAATTTATCTGTGTTTTTTTCAAATCTATCGGAGTTTTTGTCAAATTTATCTGTGTTTTTGTCAAATTTATCTGTCTTCTGTCATATTTCTTTGTGTTTTTCGTAAATTTATTTGAGTTTTTTTTTTCAAAATTTATCTGAATTTTTTAGCAAATCTATTTATATTTTTTTGAAATCTATATGCGTTTTTCAAATTTATTTATGTCTTTTGAGATTTATTTGTGTCTTTTCAAATTTATTACGTTTTTTGAGATTATTGCATTTTTTGAAATTTATTTTCGTTATTTTAAATGTATTTTCATTTTTTTAAATTTTCTTTGGATCTTTTGAGATTTATTTGAGTCTTTTGAAATCTATTTATATTTTCTGAAATTTATTTGGATATTTTGAAACTTATTTGCATCTTTTTGAATTTATTTGTTATTTGATTATATATTGCTTTTTTTTAATTTATTACATTTTTTGAAATTATTTCATTTTTTTAAATGTATTTTCGTTATTTTGAAATTTGTTTTTGTTTTTAGAATTTATTTGAAAATCTGGGGATTCCATTAATCGTAGGCAATTAAATGTTAGTTGGCCATTATTAATGAGATATCTCACCAATCATGGGATATGATTTAAGGAAAGGGTAAACTAGACATTTCAGGTATGAAAAAGTGTGAGAGGCACCTTTAACTACTTGATTTTTTTTCGTGGATCTAAGGCCATAAAGTGAAATGTTCAGGGACCTGTCGTCGAATGCTCACATATATGGGTCATGCAATAAATATCAGTTCCATTCTATTCTTTCTAGCTTTTCAAAGACCCACGGACTATTTCTTTTCTTTTTTATATATGGCCACATCTCTTTTCTTCCTCTCCTTTCTATCTTTCTTTCTATACAAACAAACAAAGAGTTTAAATCCTCTCTTCATTATGGCAGCTTTTGTTCTAATGTACTCTTTAATAGTTCATGCTGCAGAAATTTCTAAAGAGGTTGCCATTGGATTTGGGTAATGAAGAAACTGAAGTTCCAGTTTCCTTAACTTATGTTGACAAAAAGAAAATCATGAGTCAATTATAATTATAATATCTGAAGCGAACTGAATCCAATTGCCTAATTGATCTTGACTCTTGCCCGATTTATTTCAACTATCTTAAATTCGTTTTAGAACTTCTGCACCTTCCCATCTTAAAAAAAAAAAAAAAAAAAAACCTTCACGTTTCTCTATAATCTTTAACTTTTCAATTGATTTTTACTCTTCCTTTTCTTCAATATTCTATTAGTTGCTCATTTCTTTGAACACATGCAGAGCGGCCCTTCCTCTCTAACCCATCTCACAAAGGGAGAGAGAGAGAGAAAGAGAGAGAGAAAAGAAATTGTCCTTCGTCTTCAATGATGCCTCACTCTCTCTCACTCCCTAATCTCTTATATTGTGGTGACAGCTATCATGGATAATGTAACACCCCATCCCTTAATTTTTTATTAATACTAATTAATTGCTTGATTAGTTAGTAAGTGTGTTTAGATTGGTTTGCTATTTTGGAAAGTTTTCAGGGATTTTTATGAGATCACACGTGTTTAGAGTTTTAACGAGTCGGGTTTATCGTATGGATCATGCGTGCGAAGTCTTGCGCGAGTTCGAGTTCGTTTGGGTACTGTAGGGGTTGGTTTGCTATTTTCGAAAGTTTTCAGGGATTTTTATGAGATTATGAGTGTTGACAAATTGGGTGCATCGGGTAGGTCTCGGCATTTCACAAACTTTAGTCTTCAGTCGCGTTTCGATTCGACATTATTAGTAGAACCATGGACTAAATTGTAATTAACCCATAATCTAACCTAATATAAGAACCTATCTCCCATCTCTTATTTCCTTCTCTCATTTTACTATTCCTTTTCCACAAACCCAGCCACCATCACTTCCTCCTCACTGACGACACTCACCGGAGCTCTGCGTCGCCGGTGAAGCTTCCAATCTTCTTCCCCAAGCTTTCAAGATCACTCTCATCTACTTTTCTAAGCTATTCTCCCCCAACCCATTCAAAGGTAGGCTCTTTAAGCTTGTAGACTTGTAGAATCTTCTTCCTTTTTACTAGAAATGGATTAGGGAGACTCACCTCACCCCTTGGCATGCATTTGTAGGAGTGATTTGGGTTTGAGAGTTGTTTATTCATTCTTTGAGCTCAAGAGGAACTTTCCCTCAATTCACTCTTGGTTTTTCTTAGCTCTTCATCAAAGGCAAGTTAATCTATATATTATGTTTGATATGTTGTCTCTTCCTTGATTTGTATGCAAATATGATGATTTAGATGACCTTTGCTCATTTGATAATTTAGAAGTTTGAAAACATGATAAATATGTTTAATTGCTTAATGAAATGGATTATGAATTTAATGACTTGATTTGATGGATTGGTTGTATTAGAATGAACTTGTTATACTCAATTATGCATTAGTATATCAGGTTCAGAGAAGAGGAATGGGATTGACCCATGTTCACTGCAGTTACAGAACTCGTGTTATGTAACCGCAGTGTACACGGTCGACCGGCCAGGGGGCTCGGTCGACCGGCGACAAAGAGTCAGGTTCCTCTGGAACTTGACGGATTTTACTGAGGCCCTTTTTATGTTACAACTGCCGGTCAACCGGCCTTGGGCTCGGTTGACCGGGCATGAAGCAGGTCAACCCCGCGGTCGACCGGGACTTCTTTGGATGGGGTTGACCGCGTGGGGGCGCGGTCGACTGGGCCAACTGAAAATATATCCCCTGTTTGAAGGGACTTTTTCACCCATTTTTGGATTGACTTTAATGGAACCTTGGCTACCCATTTTGGACTAATTTAACTATATGTGAGGATGTTTTGAGCCAACGTTCCTCATGGTTATTTCGGTTGCATCGGGATTGAACCTATCTCAATCTTGAATGGTACGGGACAACGGGATACCCTTCTTTAAATCTATGCATGAAGACTGTTCGTCCGGGTACCGTGAACCCTAATCCTTTTCGTTGACTGATTAGGAATGTACGATACTTTAGGATTAACTTTGTACTTAGGATTGGATTGTCTATCGCTTATGATTCCGAATTGTACCGTCCGGTACCTTCTGCATGAAATGTCCATGTTTGGGATCATATTGAGAACTTAGATGATGAACTTAGGATCCCTTTTGATGTTCCATTTATTTTGAAGTTCGATAAAAGTGCTGAGGCTAGACGACTTTAATAGAAAGGCTTGTTGAGAACTACTTATGATGTATATGTTTTGAAGAAGTTTGATGATATTGGTTTGATTTGATGATGAAAAAGTAGTTCTCTATGATTTGATGATTCTTGTTCACACAAGAAGATCGTCTAGCCCCTCACTATTGTATGTCTAGGACTCTTGTGTCAGGCACCACTCAACTGTAAACGCCCAACACACTTAGGGCATCATTTGTGTGAGGACTTTGGATTAAACGTCTGCGCAGTACGACTTTTTATTATTAAATGGATGTACACTATTGGATACCCGTTTTGAAGAAGTTTGATTTTTTGTTTTATTTAGTTTTAAAGGGTATCATTCTGATTGTTTGCCGAGTTTTTATCCCGTGCCTATTGCTTATCTCTACCACAGCTCTAATGTTGAGCCGGGAGGGCGATGTTGAACTATCCCGTGGTAATTAGTATATATGGACTGCTTATTTGTTAGATGTTCTGTTAGTCTGTTTATGATTCGAATGCTATGCATTACTTACTTCCGAATGCTCTGTATTTCATATGATATTGTCTATCGTCTACTATGATTCGTCATGCATATCTGGTGTTTTATATTCAATGCTTGCCGACCTTCGTGTCTGATGATGCTACTTTTGCTGCATAGGTACCGAGCCCATCTACTACGAGGAAGAAATGACGGAGGAAGTTCAGGCATATCAGCCTGATGACTCCATAGAGTATATAGTACGGACGACATTGTCTAGCCGTATCGACCCCATACACGAGCGCCTACATGTTATATCTGTTTAGTTTCATCTTTTGGTTCTTTTATCATTTTGATTAGGCCCAGGTTTTTGGTGTGGCCTAATGTTGTAACTAATATTTTCTTAACAATCACAAACTTGAACTTTAGTTATGATATTCAGTATTTTCTCTAAACTATACAGTCTTAAGATACCACTTGCAATTATAAAGCTTCCGCTATTTGTTATTTATATTTGAGGAAGCTTCCGCTATTTGTTATTTATATTTGAGGAAATATTTACACCTTACAGCGGTCTTCGATCCTGTTGGGACACGATTGGGGCCAAGTTACATTTGATTAATGTTGAAAAAGCTTTAATTGGCCCTAATTTCACACATAACCCTGGATTACATTTTGGGGGCGTGACAAATAAGTTGATGTTGCTGACATAGATACTCTGGCATGGTCTACGATATATTCTTCTTCTTTTTTTTTTAATCATTGATGCATTCAAATGTACCCAAATCATTGGTCTATGGTTACACTATTTAAGCATAGGAAATGAGACTTCATCCTGCTCATAGTAAAACGAGAAAGTTGGTATTTCCCCCTCCTTTTCCTCAAATGCTTACGAGTTTTCGAATGTTGTTTTGAGGTGAGAAAACTGAAAGATCAGTATTCCACGTAATGATTTTAGTGCCTTGAACGAGAACCATCCATTCTTCTAATGTATTGGAAATTTTGTTGATTAGGCCTTCACTTGGGCAAGTTCGTCACAACAAGATCCCTCACAAAGAATCTTGGGTAATTTTGTAGAAGTGTTGTCTACATTAATCGTCTCAGACATGTGACGCGTGCGAGTTCCTTGCGGATTTTCTTGCATTCTAATTTTTATGCTGCAATACATTTGCATTTTGTTTCAATTGAACTAGTGTTCTTGAATGTTTAAGAGTTGTTTGAGGAAATGCCTCCAAGAAATCTTCTAGTTGTTGTCAGATATTTATGAGTGTTTGTAATTCTATCAATTGGGTCAATAGCAATCTTTTTAAATGGCTTCCGTGGTGCTTTCCTTCAAACTAAAACCAAACAAAAAAGCAACTTTTGTCTTTTCGCATTCTCTTTTGTGATAGTTGTTTGAGAATCTCATAATTTTGACTTCCCCTATTTTCTCCTTTCTGAAATACCTTCACTGATTTAATCCTAGATCGGGGTTCATCAGGGAGAGGGGGAGGGGTTAAAAACACACGCGCCCAAAACAAAGTCAATCCAAGGGACTACATTACAATGCATTGGGGACAAGGAGTAGTAATGGATCCTTTTATTTATTTATTTGACAATGAAGAGCATGTAGCTACAAGATCCAATAACATATAAGAGAAAGGCTAGAACAAAAGTCATTAGAACTGGTGGAGTAGAATAAGGGATCTAAGATCTATGTAAGTGATAATCTAAGATTATGATGATTTGATTTGTTAAAGGAGAATTTCTAGAATAGGATGCTACTGACTGACCTATGACTATATGGTAACATGTATTGTTGTTTGGCTACGTAGATCTGTGCAAAACCTTTGGATGAAATGATCCATTAATGTTAGTAAGCTTTACTCAAATTTACTGCAAATCAAAAGCTCCTTGCTTAGAAATTTGTCGATTAGGGGCCCACACAACACATTTCTTGACAAGGCGTGGTTTACACTGAATAAATTGAGCACTCACTATTATTTGTAATCTCTTTTTTTTTTCCTTCTTTAGTATAAACACCAAGGTCTAAATAGTGTCACAGAGAAGGCCCATGTATAAGACCCATTAATAGGCCATACCATGGGACACACTGTATTTCCAAGTGATCCATACAAGCTTGCTCTAATTTTTCCTGTTGTATACCTCTTCTAGTGAGAAACGGGTCTTTCCTGTTGCCCTTTCTTCAAACTAAAATCAAACAAAAGGCAATTTTTCTCACATTTTCTTTTCTTATAGTTGTTTAAGCGTATGCTAATTTTGACTCCCCTATTTTCTCCTTTCCTAGAAACCTTCACTGATTTGATCATGGGCAAGGATTCATTGAACGAAAAGTAAATTTTCTCTTCTCACGTCCTCTTTTGTTATAATTGTTTGATTACCTCAATGGCAAGCGCTTTTTTATTTTAAAGATAAACCCTAGCCCCACAAAATTACACTCCAAATTTAAAGTGGTTCCTAGTTGGGTTCGGATTTCTTGAGGTTGTTGCATCTCTCTGGTCCGGAAGTTGTGTTGGGTCTCTCCTGCAGTCCTGTAAGTAGAAGCTGCAATGAAAGGTAGAAGAGTAGTAGTAAATGTAGTGAGGGTGGGCAGTCCAACTTTGGCCAATGCATCAACAACCGTATTTGCTCACAGTAATGGGCACCCAAGGCTTGATTCTTTCCAAGCATTTTAGAATGGCCTCCCGTGTGTACATAAGGTCCCAGCATAATGTGTTATCCTCATTTAAAGCCTAAATAAATAATAGGGCATCCGCTTCAATTAAGACGTTGTCTAATTTGACCTCTATGAAAATGGTTAGGCCTTTAAGGAACATGTAGTTCTGCCATTAGTGACTGAAAGGTTGTTATCTAACTGGCATAAGTGCAGATAAGATGGCCGGTGTGATCCCTTGTTAGGGTTCGTGAAAGATGATTCTTGAGTTCTTTCATACCAATTACATCATTCCCTCTGAGGATCATGTCATCTACATACAACAGTAATATGGTACAACCACGTGAAGTCCGTCGAATAAAGAGTGAGCTGTCATTTAGGCTTTGATAGAAGTTTGCACTTAGAATAGCACTTCGAAAATTTCTAAACCAAGCTCGAGGAGCTTGTTTGAGCCCATAAAGGGATTTCTTTGAATGGTAAACGTGCTTTGGAGGACTTGCATAACCTGGAGGTGGGCGCATGTAAACTGTCTCTTGAAGATCACTACGCGGAAATGCATTTTTGACATCCATCTGCCAAACAGGCCAATGACGAACCGCAGCAACTCCCAACAAAGCTCCGATAGCGGTCATTATAGCAACTGGAGCAAAAGTTTTCTCATAGTCAGTTCCATATTCCCATTTAAAACTATGAGCAACCAACCGTGCTTTATATCGTTCAATACTTCCATCAGATCTCTCTTTAATGGAATAAATTCACTTGCTGCCAATAACAGAGGCATCAGCAGGAAGAGGACAAGGTCCTAAGTCTGATTTGCTTCAAGAGCAATTAATTCATCTGTCGCATCCTGCCAACAAGGTACTTGGGGGGCCCGAGGAAATGAGGTGGGAATAGAAATAGGATCTTGTGAAGTGCATAAAACAGAAAAACCAAATTTGTTAGGCGTTTTAATAAGACGAGTAGATCCTCTTAAAGGAAGAGGGTCCGGAGGGAGGTTACCATTTGGAGCAGGAAGAGGAGACGGCGCTAGTTGGTGATCAAGAATGGGTGTCGTAAGAGGATGTGATCTGCGGACATAGACCTGGGTAATGGGTGGATTTGGTGATGGAAGTTGAGGATTTGGAAAAAGAGGAACATAAGATATTTGAGTGGGTTCAGTATCCAGACGCAGTGAATAATAGGGAATATGCTCAAGAAAAATAACATTTCTTTGATGGACCGCGCTCCTGCTCGGTTCTACCGAGGTCGGCGGACGTGGGAGTCCGTTGGGTCCGACCCTTTCGTAACCGGGGGGCAGAGGCGCGCATCAACATTTTTGTTGTGTGGGTGTGCCAGATTTTCTATTTTACTTGGAATTGCAAGTGGTGATCCGGAGATCAACCTTCGCAAGTAAAAAAAGAAATCAACTTCTTTCAAGTTTTCCATTGCACATATATTTAAGAAAAGAGACATTTTTCTTGGTTTGCCGTGAAAGGCGATTTTTTGGCATTTATAGCCGATTTTGGCGTTTATAGCCGGTTTTTGGCGTTTATAGCCGATTTTGGCGTTTATAGCCGATTTACAATCCTTATCAATAATGAAAGACAAGAGTTGTGATTTTTGTCTCTTTTGAAAAAATACAAACTACAATGAAAAGCAAGAAAAGGAGGATCTAACTTCTCAGGAGATTGTGGGGGACCCGTTTAGATTGACGGTCGCAAGCCATATGTGGGCTTCGCCATCATCCATGCAGATGAGAACAGAGGATGCTATTGATTCGCTTGGCTTGGCTATAACCTCAGGTTTTTAGAGGACAAAGACCAAAAGGAGGTCCTATATCCAATAAAAAACCGAGTAGACGGGATGAAAAGCCACATCTAAGCCATTGGAGGCAGAAGGAGAAGGCAAGGACCTTGGGGGGGGGGGGTACCCCCAAAGGACTTTTGTCACCTTGTAGCGGTGGTCGGTGTAGTATTTCCGCAGAGTTTTCTCTCTTTTCCTTCTCTGAATTTCTGTGCTTTGTCTGTGTCTCTGTCTCTGATTTTCTCCGATCTCTTTCTTCTTGGAGAGCTCTCCTATTTATAGGCTTTTAGGTAGCCATTTAAGAGGGTTTATGGGCTTTTGTTGTCATTAAGCCGCATAATGGGAGGAGTTACAGGATTTAAATCTTTATTTTGTAACTCCTTTTTCTTGGCTTCTGATTGGCCGGAGGAGATTGAGGGCATTTAATCGCCTTTAATCGCCATGATGGGAGGAGTTTCATGGGTTAAATGCCATGAATCTCTTGACTTGTAACTCTCGGATGCTTGCTTCTGATTGGTCCATCCAAAGAAATGGATTAATGACTGTAATAAAGCTAGTCAATTAATCGCATTAAGTGGTCGCCGAGCAGTTGAAGAGTCGCGGGCCGTGCCGCGTCTTTTGGGATTCTTCTGGTAATGATCATCGATGGATCTTCATGTAGATCGACATCGGATGACCATGTGACTTCAAGTGTTGGTTGCCAACAGCAGGTCGGTACCATCTGTCCTGTCGATTTCTCGATCGGTCGGGTAGAAAGCACACTTTTTTTGGTTGACCGGGTGGCGATCAATGTTGTTTTCGATACTTTTGATGATTGACCCGTGTTTTTGACGGATGTCAGAGGATTTGGTGTCTCAAAAGTATGAGTTTTGGAAACTACCAGAGGCTGGACGCTTCGAATCGCGAAAAAACGGCGAAAACTGGGGTTTCCGGGGCCTTCCCGGCGATCCCGGGCTCCAGGGTTGCAGGGGCCTGCGACCCTGGGGGGGTTTTCCCCTTTTTGTCCCGTTTTGTGTCCGTTTTTGCTGTTTTTCGATTCTTTTTTCTTCTGTATTTTTCCTTGACATTTTTGACCATTTATTGGCCTGATTTCCCTGTAGGAAACCTGATGAGAATCCTTGCATTTTATTTTGCAAAGTTTCCAATTTCTTGAGAAAGCTGAAGACTTTGTCACGCAGAGCTGCCAATTTTCCGTCAGAAGCTGAAACTGGGTCAAACGATGTCGGAATGACCTGAAATTTGGTGTGAAGCCTCCTGAGTAATAAATAAGACCAACCATAGGCTTTTGTTTGAGTTTTGAAGCCGTTTGGGGTCCTATCACCAGTAGACTCGCTTTTGTCGCGATGAAGATGTCGTGGTTTGATGTGCGGTCAACCGATGTCCGATTAACTTGAAATTTGACAGGGCACGCATTGGAGTCATTTTAAGATGATCCATAGGCTCTGTCTTGGAAACCATGGTCCCGGAGAGCTTTGCCGCCGAGAGGCTTAATTTGGCTTCCGAGCGTCAAACTATGGTCAAATGTTGTCGAAATGACCTGAAATTTGACATGTAGCCCCTTGTAAGCATTTTGAAGCCGTCCATGTGCTCTATCTGATGAATGATGGCCTCGATGGTTCTTGCTGCCGAGAGGTTTGATTTAGCTGTTCGAGGGTTGATGTAGGGTCAAACGTTGTCGGTTTGACTCGAAACTTGACGTGGAGCCTTTTGGATGTATTTTGAGACCATCCATCGGCTCTGATCGAAGATTTGGTGTCTCCGATGCTTTCGCCGCCGAGAGCTCCTTTTCGGCTGTCGGAGAAGCGAAGTTAGGCCAAATGATTTTGAAATGGCCCGAAACTTCTTGTGTACTCCTCTTTTAGCTGTCTTGAAGGATCTTGCGGTTTTTGTTTGATTCTGACAAGATTTGATTTTTTGGAAGTAACCTTGCCTATTTATGGCAGGTTGCGACTTCATGTAGCTCTTTGGATCTTGAAGAGGCAAAGTGACATTTTTGGTGTCAACAAATGCCCCCTCGAGGTGCAGCGACGAGTTGCTTAACTTTTTTAGTCGATGTGCCTCGAAGAGATTTTTGAAGGAGAGCCTTTGACTTGACCAAGAGTCTTTGAGAAGTCTTTCTTTTTGGTATTTGTAGCCTTTTGAGCTTCCAGGGGAATTTTATGGTAGTGAAAGGGATCACGTACCATCTCGAGGCAAAGTTTTGAAGATGACATCCGGGATGTGGATTTGGGTTTTGACCTTGTGACCTAACAGGCTGTATGTGGCAGGTTAGGGGGTCGGGTTTAGTTTTGATCGTGTGACCCAACAAGCTGTATGTGGAATGTTGGGGGATCAATTTTGGTTTTGATCTTGTGACCTAACAGGCTATATGTGGCAAGTTAGGGGATCAGGTTTTGGATTTTGGTTTTGGTCTTGTGACCCAACAAGCTGTATGTGGCAAGTTAGGGGACCAGGATTTGGTTTGATTTTTGTAGAATGTCAATTTCAAGATTTTGGCTCAATTTGGTATATGAGGCTGGATGGTTTGATTTTTGGAAGCTCATGGGGCTTGGAATTCTCTTTGTATGGTTGAATCAACTCAAAAGAGGCATGGAACCATTTTTGTATGCTCTTGGTAAGAGGGATTTCTCTTTGACTAAAAGCCCAAATTTTTTTTTTTTTTTGTGCCTGGGTGGTCAAACCTGGCTCATATGGGCTAACCCATGGGACCTTAAGCTTTTGAAATGGCTTAGATCTCATATGGTGTCATTTTTGTAAAGAATATCCAAAAATATCTCATTTGGATAGAGAATATCTAAGAATATCTTTACTTGTAGAGAATCTCTCATGTTCCCTTTATTTTGGGATGGGATATCTCAAGATATCTTTCTTTTGGGAAAGAATCCTTCATTGATCCTATCTTTTAGGAGAAAAATCTCTCATTGATTTCTTTTTGGGAGAGAATCCCTCAAGATATCTTTCTTTTGGGAAAGAATCTTTCTAATCTCTTTCTTTTGGTAAGGTTACTATTTAGTAACACTTACCTCTTGCTTCTTTCCTTCTTTGGTTTGCTCTCTTCTATAAAAGCAAGGAGGAGGTTGGATCTCTTGCTCTTATTACTTTCTTTTGCAATAATCTCAAGAGTGCTTCAAGACCAAGAGTTCTTCTTCTTCAAGATCTTCAAGACTTTTCTTCTTCTTTTCCATCAATGGCTTCAAGTAAGTTCCCTTTTTCAAGAAAACCCCATTATAGGAAAAAAAAAGCTCTTTCTTTTTTTTTTGTTTCTTTCTTTTCTTTTCTTCTTTTTTTTTCCACGTGTTTGCTTCTTTTTTTTTCACACGTTTTTTTTTTTTGCTTTCTTTTATTCTTTCTTTTTTTTTCATGTTTTTTTTTTGTTTGTGGGCCACGGCCTGTGGGCCATCCCCCTTTTTTTTCCCTTTTTTTATTTTCTTTCCCTCCCTTTTTTTTTCGAGAAAGTTTCTTTTCTCTTTTTTTTTTGTTTTCTTTCCCCTCTTTTTTTTTTGAGAAAGTTTCTTTTCTTTTTTTCTTGTTTTCTTTCCCCTTTTTTTTGAGAAAGTTTCTTTTCTTTTTTTCTTGTTTTCTTTCCCCTCTTTTTTTTGAGAAAGTTTCTTTTCTTTTTTCTTCTTTTTTTTTTGTTTTCTTTTGCTCATCATGATAATGCCCCTTTTTTTTTTTGGCAAACCTAGATGTTCATGCATGCATTCAATTGTAAATTAAATTTGTAGCATGATGTGATAGCATACCTGAAAGTTTTCGCAAATTTGGGAATTTGGAGCTCGCAGCGATGTTGAGCCCTTCCTGATTTTGCGGAGACTTTGAGGTTTCGAAAGTTTGGAGTTTCGGAGCTCGCAGCGATGTTGAGCCCATCTTCAAGCTTTCTATTTCTTTCGAGATAGTTCCTTTTTTTTCGGAATTGCCCCGTCATCATGTCAAAATTTCGCCAGATTTTTTTTTAGCGAGATTCTGTCATTTTGATGTTTGATCTTTTTCTTTTTCATCCTTTGCAGGTGGTTCCTCCAGAACGAACAAGGGTAAAGAGCCTGCTATAAGCGTACCTCGTCGATCTTCTAGAACTTCTAATCCGGCTGTTCAGCAGGCCTTTGAGAAGGTCCAGTATGTTGAGAGAAATCTGGAAGAGTGCGACTCCCTCAATAGAGATAAGATGAGGCAGCGACTGATCACTCTCAAGGGAGAGGAATTCTATAAGATCATGGTAAGCAGTCGTCCATGGGTGATGGAAGATTAGAGTGTTTTACCCAAGCCTACCTTCTTCTTTGGTGATGCCGTCCCTGATGACATGACATACCAGAGGAGATGTTTTCAGTTCTCTTTCACAACAAATGGTGAGAAGAAGACTGTTGCTACCCGGTCGACGTTTGATCGCACCATCTCGATCATGAGCCTTGCCCCCACGTGCTCTAAGAGGGAAGATCCTCCAAGCTGGGTGAGAAGGACAAATGTAATCAAGACCTGGGTTTTTGTTGGCGGTTCTCCTGGATATACGGAGAGGTCGCCTGTTGACATGGACCTGTTGATGCCATCCAGCGGCTACCAGGGTTCTGATTATCCGTCGGTCGATTTGAGAGTGGTGGGCCTTGGTATTTTTAGCGGTGACGGCAGCAATTGGATCAAGCCTTTTCAACTCCATGGCCATTTCAATGCTGACTCCGAGTGGAAGTCGTGGACTGATCGCGTCCTGCTGATTGGTGGCGCCGTTTTGAAGAAAGCCGGGATTTTTGATGCGGTCCGTGCCTTTAGGGAGACCGTGATCTTTTCTGACGAGGCCTTCATGGCTATGCTGGAATCATTCCTCCCACAAACCAATACCTTCGTTGTGACGAATGGTGAGATTGGTTTTTCTTTAAAGGAGCTGAGCGCCATTACTGGATTGCCCATCCTCGGCAAACTCTATGAGGAGTTTATGCCGATTGACAGCGTCCTTGAGGGGCAGTCTGAGGAGTTCAGGCTTCTGTACTTTCAGCTCGTCGCCTTCTATGATTTTTTGAAGGAGAAAGAAGGTTTGAAAGTTAGATCCAGCAGTTGGAAGAGTTCTAGCTCTTTATTCCCCAACTTTTTTTATAGCAGGGAGTCTTCTGATAGCGTGACCCAAGAAGCCGGAGCTCAGGATCCAAGTTCAAAGAAGATCTTGGCCATGCAAGAAGAGTTGAGAGATTTCTGTGCCAGTACAAACGCCATATGTGCTAACATTGCACTGCGGAGAGATCTCGCTGTTTACCTCACTTATTGGCTTGGTGAGGCTCTTTTTGCTGGAGGAGATGGAACGCACATCAGGCCGCATTGTATTTTTCCGGCTTGTCAGAAGGCGTTTGGAGAGCAGCTTGCTTTGGTGCCAGCTCTTTACTCCTACCTGTGTACCGAACTGCAGGCTGCTGCTTTTTTTGTTCAGCTTGGGCTTCCCATGAATAGGGTATTTTCAGCCCACATCTTTTATTCGTGGTACGTGTACCACTGTCCTGGCTTCCACCGGCTGGGTGCTGCACAGGATGATGATCCTCTGATGATTCGACTGGCTAAGGGCAAAGCCGTGTCCGAATCACTTTTGTTTGCCCGCATGAGGATCCGACAGTTCAGGGACGTCGAGATGAGGCAGTCTTCAGTGAAGCTTTCTCCGGAGTTGCGGAAGAAGGCTTTTGATTTTGGTGCCTCCCGAGACTCTACCAGGGCGGGGTCGGGAAGGCATTATTCCTTGACGAATGCACAGAGAGAGTGGCTTTTCAGCATACGTGTCGGCACGATGGTGTACCGTAGACATCTTTTCGTCGACATCCAGCCGTATGTACCCTCTCGCTTTGCTTTGCAGCTGGGCTTTTCTCAAGGCGTTGTTGGAGCGCCTTCAAGCATGGTGAAGCGCTTTGGAGGTTTACAGGACGGGAGAAATGCATGGGCTTTCTATAGTGCTGAAGATACTACAGCCATGATTTCTTATCCTGTGTTGCTGACTTCCCGGACTGCCGGCTTTGCGAAGTGGTTCGCGGAGAGCTTTTCGGCATATCGGGGGCTTTCCAAGAAGGAGCTTGATGTGAAGCTGGCATCTGGAAAGGGCCTTGGAAAGTCGGATGGCGTCCGGCGAGAGGAAGTTTGGGCCTTCCTTTCTGGAGAGAAGCACAAGATAGGCTTTCTCGGTGACCAGGGCGTCATTGGTTCTGAAGCTGTTCGAGAGATACCTGATGAGGCTTTAGAGCAGCTAGAACAGGAGGAAGCCGAACTTGGTGCTTGGATGTAAGCGGCACAGAGGCAAGCTTTCGTGGAGTCTACTGGCAAGATTAGACCATCCAGTGAGGAGTCAAGTGGGAAACCTGACACTGACAGCGGGGTAGGTTCCTCCAAGAAGCGAGCCCGCAGGAGTAAGAGGAGGAGGAGTCATCATCACAGCAAGGGGCAGCATGAGGACTCTCCTGACTTGGAAGTTCCTCTTACTATCAATGAGGATGTGCCAGTGGATGCTGACGAGCCTCTAGAGAAGAGAAGCCGAGAAGAAGAGACCGTCGGTGAAGGTATGATTCTTCCTTTTTCTCTTTCCATTTGTTTTCATGGGATTTTCCATGTTCTGATTTGCTTCTTGTTTCTGCTTTTCTTTTTTTTTTTTTAGCAGAGGAAGACTTGGTGATGCCTGAGGTTCCAGTCGATGAGGTGGTGATGGATCCTGTCAGGGCACCTAAAGAAGAACCGAGGGACTCTGGAGTAAATCCAGAATCTCCAATTGGTACGACTTCTTTTGCTTTCTTTTTTTCTTGTCTGTGACTTGGTTTGCTAACACATTTCTTGCCAGCTGACTTGCCACAGGATTCCGATGACTTTGAACCATCGATGGATGCAAATGTTGATGATGCTTCCGATGAGTTCATGGAGGAAGAAAGTGTTCCGCCAGTCATCGAAGAAGGTATTTTGTAGTTATAACCCTGATAATGATTTTCAAACAGGATCATATTCATACCTTTTTGTGTTTCTTTGGTAGGTTTTGAAGTGACGGAGGAGGGTCCGTCGCTTCCTTCAGAACCAGAGCAAGGGATACCAGAGGTTGATCCAGAGGTAGAGACTCCTGGGACCAGTTCTGACAATGTTGAGGAGATACCTCGTGCTGAGATTCCTTCCCGAGCAGGAGCAGCTTCAACTGGAAAGAGTTCTTTTGTTACTCTTCCAACAGATGATGACATGAGCAGCCGACCAACGGAGTTGGGCGAATCTTCAGCTGGGCCATCTCTTCTTTTTGCGAAGAAGGTGGTGGTGCAAGTTCTGAGCTCTTGGATTGAGACTCTGCTTTCTGGGCACTTAGATGCCGGATTTGGGATGATCCAGCATGTGCGTGAGATTCTTGGTGATGCTGAAGAGGCTGGTCTAGATGTCACAGGTACCAGGGCGATCGTTGATAGGATCATTGAGCTGGGTGACAGGTGGTTTGAGACCATTGGTTTTCTTGATGACCAGTTCTTCAAGGAGATGTTCCTGGACCCGGCGGATAAGGCTCGGTCTAACCTGGATGAGGCTACAGAATGCAGGAAGTAGGTAGTCCGAGAGAAGAACTTAGAAGAGCTAAACATCATTGGGCTGACACATGACCTGAACATCCTTGATAGGGAGGTCGATGAGGCCAGGAGACGTCTTGAGCATTTGCAGGCACAAGTCGCTGCCAAGTGGACTGCAATAACAGAGGCTCGTCAAAGGGAGACTACTCTGATTCACCGGGTTGCAGATGCCAATCAAGTTCTTAAAAGGAAGTCTGATGAGAACAAACAATGGCGAACTGCTCGAGATATGCTTCCTGGTGCGAAAGAAGGGGTACAGCCCACTCCAGCATCTCATGGCAAATTCCTGAAGAAGCGTGCCTTGGAATTCTTGACGGCTGAGGCCAAAAGTTTGCTTAAGGAGCTGAACTCTTGGCTGGAGACCATTTTTTATTGAGCTCCTGATTTTGTAGCAGAAACTATCCTTCTCTCTTTTTTTTTTCTTTTTTTTAGTACCACTTGTATTTTTTTGGTCCTTTTTTTTAGTGCCTGTGAACACTTTCCTTTTTTTTGGTACCACATGTATTTTTTTTTTGGTACTTTTTTTTTGTAGTGCTTGTGAACACTTTCTTTTTTTTGGTACCACATGTATTTTTTTGTACTCTTTTTTTTTGTTATCCCTACGCTTACTTGAATCTTTTTGTCATAAAAGTAATTGCTAAATGGGATTTGATCAAAAGCTTGTCATTTTGTGAAAATCTTTTGTCAAATGATTGTTTTGGCATGGAAGCCAGATTTTTGCTTATGGCATGGAAGCCAATTTTGGCGTGAGAGCCAGCTTTTTTTGTGGCATTGATAGCCGAGTTTTTTTTTGTGGCATCTATAGCCAGTTTTGGTGGCATTAATAGCCGAATTTGTGGCATTGATAGCCGGGGTTTTTGAAAGCCAATTTTTTGTTTCTGGCATTGATAGCCGGTTTTGTTTTGGTGGCATTGATAGCCGGTTTGTGGCATTTATAGCCTGTTTTGGTTTGTGGCATCGATAGCCAAGTTTGTGGCATTTATAGCTGTTTTGGTGGCATTTATAGCCGTTTTGGTTTTCAAAAATGCAAGTATCGACTAAAAGTCGCCTCCCTGCTGAATGTTCTTGCAAGTATCGATGGAATGTCGCCTCCCTGCTCATTCGGTTGCGAATATCGATGGAATGTCCCATCCTCGTCGATTTGGGTGCGAGTATCGATGGAATGTCGCATCCTTGCTTTTCAAAAATTTTGGTTTTGCGGGTACTGACTTGATGTCGTTTCCCCATGATTTTTGAAATTTGCGGTTTTCTCGAACCTTTGGGTTATGGATATCAACTAAAATGTTGCGTCTCCATGGTTTTTTAGGTTTTTTCGAACCTTTGAAATTTGGGTTGTGGATATCAACTGAAATGTTTCGTCTCCACGGTTTTTGAATTTTGCAAGTATCGACGAAATGTCGCTTCCCTTCAATTTTGGAAGTGTCGAACATGGTTCATATGCTTCCGATTTGTGCGAGTATCGACTAAGTGTCGCTTCCTCGCGGTTTTTTGAAAAACCATTTTTTTTTGTTTAAAGACACGAGGGTCATAAGCTTTGACCTAAAACCATTTTGGTGGTAAAAGGCTGGGTGGACTAGGGTGGAAATCCCTGAATCCGGATTTTGTTTCAAACCATGAATTTTGGGTTCAAGGGTTAAAAATTTTGGTCAAGTTAGGGAAAGGTTCCTAAACTTGGGTTTTTTGAACAATGAAACGATGGAAGTAAGCATTGTTTAAATTTCTAGAAATTTCAACATTTGACATGAAAATTCTAAAAAAGGGTGGGTTTAGCGAGCGTGTACCTAGAAACCGGTTTTAGCCGTACAGGCATTGCTCTTACCCAGTTGGCTAAGTCTTCAAGGGTAGTACCGCTTTAAGAACTTGCCGTTGATGGGCAGCATACATCTGTCGCCTTCCATGTTTAGGAGTGCATATGCGCCGTTGGAGAAAACCTTGTCGATGACGTAGGGTTCCTCCCATTTTGGCTCAAATTTGCCTTTGGACTTGTGAGCGAAGACCATTGGTCTTTTTACCGCAAGAACCAAGTCACCCTTTTTGTAGGCATATTGCCTGACCTTTTTATCGAAAGATCCTGCCATGCGTGCTTGGTAAAGTTCAATGCTTTGTTGAGCTTCGAGCCGTCTCTCATCGAGACTGTCCAGCTCATGGAGTCGCAATTTGACATTGTTTTCTTGAGTCATGTCATTTTGCAAGGATACCCTCAAGGAAGGAATTTGTACTTCCAAGGGTACGACAGCTTCGCATCCATAGACCAAGGAGAATGGTGTGCTATGGGTTGGTCCTCGAACGGTGGTTCGATAGGCCCACAAAGCTTCAGACATTTTGTCGCTCCAGTCTCTTTTATGACTAGAGACCATTTTTTTTTAGGATTTTGCAGAGTGTCTTGTTGAAAGCTTCTGCTAACCCGTTTGCTACCGGATTGTATGGAGTCGAAGGACAGCTTTGGATTTTGTATTTGTCGCAGAACCTGTAGAATCGATGATCCCGGAATTATGGTCCGTTATCATGGACGAATCTTTTAGGTATGCCGAAACGATAAATGATGTTGGTGCGCAGGAACTGAAGGACTGATGAGGTCTTCATTTTGTTGAACGCAAATGCTTCTGACCACTTGGAGAAATAATCCGTAGCGGCGAAGATGAAGCGATGACCTTTGCTCGAAGGGGGAGAAATAGGACCTATGATGTCCATACCCCAGGCTTCGAAAGGCCATGAGATCGCTGTAGGATGCAGCCATTCTGGAGGCATGTGAATGTAATCTCCATGAATTTGGCATTGTTGGCAGCGCTTAGCAAATTGCATTGCGTCAGCTACCATGGTAGGCCAATAATATCCTAACCTTTTTATCTGATCATAGAGTTTGGGACCAGCCTGATGAGCTCCGCAAAGACCAGCATGAACTTCTTTGAGTGTTTCTTCAGCCTCTTGTTGTGACAAGCAGCGTAGAAGTACTCCGTTGAAGGATTTCCTGTAAAGGATTTTTGAAGGAATATCCAAATGAAAGCTTGGGTTGCCTTGATGCTTACCATTCTTGGATCTTCAGGTAGGATTCCGAACATAATGTAATCAATGAACGGATCCCTCCAGTCGCCGATTGAAGTTTGAAGGATTGAAATCCTACTTCCAACCACTTGGTGGCATTCAACAACAGCTTGGTGTGTGTTAAGAGGAGGAAGGATTCTTCTTTCGCACACTGTGATTTGCATGTTTTCCCCTTCCTGAATTGCCATGGATGCGGCAAGTCCAGCTAAGGCATCTGCACGTATGTTTTCACCTCTACGAATGTCGGTGATGTGACAGATGTCAAACTTTTGCAGAAGCGATTGTGCTTTGTTATAGTAAGGCAGCAAATCTGGCTTCCTAACTTCAAATTTCTGATTCATCTGGTTGACGATCAGTTGAGAGTCTCCAAAGACTTCCAGCATGGTGATACCGGATTCGATGGCGAGTTCCAATCCTAAGATCAGAGCTTGATATTCAGCTGCATTGTTTGTGCATGGTTCCAGTAGCGAGAAAGCGTGTGGAATCATGTATTTGTCGGGGCTAACAAAGAGGATGCCAACTCCCGAGATCAGCTGTCTTTTTTCATTCGTCCTGGTTGCACCGTCAAAGTACATGTCCCAGGAGGCACTTTGTGAGAAAGTCTCCACATTGTAGAATGGTTCGTCTGGGAGATCATCTCTGAGTGGAGAATCTTTAGGCAATGGATGCTCTGCGAGGAAGTCCGCTAGAGCTTGCCCTTTGATTGCCTTTTGTGGTACATACCTAATATCAAATTGTGACAGAAGGATGGACCATTTTGCCAGTCGAGCATTGAGATAACCTGCCTTTGTGACAAGGACCTTCAAGAGGTTAACCCTCGAGACCAGGTATACTGTGTTGGAAAGCAAGTAGTGACGCAGCTTTTGTACGGCGAGCATCACTGCAAGGCATTCTTTTTCGACTGGAGAGTAGCGATGCTCTGCACCTACTAGCATGCGGCTGAGGTAATATAGAGCAGCTTCTTTTCTTTGATCATTTTCTTGAGCAAGCAGAGCTCCCAAAGAGTGATCAAGGGCTCTTGTGTACAAGATGAATGGTTTTTCAGTGGTAGGAGCAGTTAACACTGGAGGTTTTGTCAGGTATGACTTGATGTCTTGGAAAGCAGCTTCACAGTCAGCATCCCAGACAAAGTTTACACCTTTTTTCATCAACCGGGAGAATGGACGGCATTTCCCCAAAAGATTGGAGATGAACCGTCTGATGTAGGCCAATCTCCCTTGAAGCCCTTTGAGTTCTCTCAAGGTTCTTGGAGAGGGCATTTCTAGAATGGCTTTGACTTTTATGGGGTCAAGCTCTATTCCAGCTTTCCGAACTAAGGATCCGAGGAACTTACCCGACGAGACGCCGAAGAAGCATTTCAAAGGATTCATTCGCAGTTTGTGTTTGCGAAGCCGGAGGAAGACTTCTCGAAGGTTTTCGAGATGATCTTCTTTTCTTTTGCTTTTGACGGCAAGGTCATCAACGTAACATTCAACCGTCTTGTGCTGCATATCTTGGAATATTTTCATCATAGCCCTCTGATATGTGGCACCAGCATTTTCAAACCAAATGGCATGACAGTGTAGCAATAAATGCCAAATAGGGTCCGAAAATATGTATGTTTTTCATCTTCAGGATGCATCTTTATCTGATCGTAGCCAGAGAAACCATCCATGAATGTCATTCGCTCGAATCCACAGGTATTATCGATCATTACCTCTGGTATGGGGAGCGGAAATTCATCTTTAGGGCATGCGCCGTTCAAGTCTCTATAGTCAATACAGACCCTGATCTGCCTGTTTTTCTTTGTCACGGGGACAATGTTGGCCAACCATTCAGGATGTTGTTCCTCACAGATGAAGCCGACGCTTTTGAGTTTTTGAACTTCTTGTTCAATTTTATCTATCACATCTGGACGGAATCTTCTTTGGCCTTGTTTGACAGGCTTGATGTCTTCTTGAAGATTGAGTTTGTGAACCGCTATTTTGGGGTCTAAGCCTGGCATTTCAGCGTAAGACCATGCAAAGCAATCAACGAACTCACGAAGAAAGGCGATATACTCGGGTAACTCATCATCCTTTATATTCTTGCTTATGAATACAGGACGTGGGTTATCTGGTGTTCCCAAGTCTATCTTTTGAACAGGATCTTCTGTTGGAAGGTTCGAAGGTGGTTCCTCCACAATATTTTCGGAGGCTTCCAGCTCAACGAAACCTTCTGGGGTTTCAAAGGCATTTCTAGACCAAGGTTTTGTTCCTTTCCACGGGTCTTCTTGATCGGTAATTTTCCCCAGGCTTGCTATGAGATGATCCCAATCGCTTGTTGAAACCGGGTTGAAGTAGGCTACTTCTTTTGGAGATGAGGGTTCTTCTGGTTCAGAAGTCCACACGTCTGTGCCATCGGACAACTCCTCTTCATTTTCGGAGAAATCGTGCCAATTGGATGAGCTTCCTGGATCTTTGTCAGGTGACTCATCAAAGAGATATCCAGGGAGATCGATGTCTTCACGGACTTGAGATGTTGAGGCTTGGTCAGTATATTGACTTTTAAGCCTTTGTGTCAACTGTCTCAAGGGAGTGTCAGGATCATACCCTAACCCGTGTGAAGACTTTTCTACATAGCCATAGAGTCTCCAATCTTCCAGCTGGCTTTTGGTCAAGACTGGCCCCAATGGCGTGAGAATACCGCGTCCTTCTCCCAAACCGACTGGGCTTTGAGTGTCATAGCCCATTTTCTTCATAATAACTTATGCCACAGAACTGTATAAGGATAGTTAAGCCATACCTTTATTTTGGAAAGGTTCAAGCATGGAGTTTGATGAAGAAGCATCCGATCTATGGAAGAAGATCGGCTTTTCCTTTGCTGAAGTTGCTGGAACAACGAAAGAAGCTGACGTAGGATCTTCTATGTCAGAAGTTGTCTCCATTGGAGTGAGAGTAGGCTGAACTTGCTGAGTGTCAGCTTGGCTTGACGATGCGTCGTCTTCTGGCTCTGAATCCGAATCCGTGTCTTGCATGATAGACACGAAAGAGACAACAAATTTGCCCCCAGGCTTTTGCTTTGCCTTCTTCACTTTAGTTGTGATGACCAAAGGCTTTGAAGGTTTGAGGGAGATGATGAAGGGAGTTTGAATGCTCTCTTCGGATTTTCCGGATGATCTGTTTTCTTCCGGTGATTGTTGAGGAGCTTTACCTTTATCTTTCTCGAGATGTTCGGCAAAGGATGCTATGTGCTTATCCTCTTCTTCTTTTTCACCTTCATACATCTGTGAGTCTGCGAAGTGGACTTCTTTACCTTTGAAGGGTTTTCTGTCCGCAAAGACTCGATGTATCATGTCGTCGTCGCCGACAAACTTGATGCATTGATGTAGAGTTGAAGGGACAACACCATTCTCGTGGATCCAAGGGCATCCGAGAAGGATGTTGTAGCATGAAGGGGTTTTTATTGCATACACAGTGACCTCAGAGATAAGATCACCGATCTGCAACTTGAACCTGATTTTGCCAATAGGCCTTTGAGTACTCCCATCGTATCCAAAGATAGATACAGATGTGTGGCTCAGCTTGCTGGGTGGGATGCCCAACTCTTCGAGAGCCGATGTGGAGATGAGGTTGAGTGCAGAACCTGGGTCGATCTGAACTCTGTGCATAGGCATTTCCTTGATATACCCTGTGAAGTACAGGGGTCGGTTATGTCTGGTTTCGCCAAGTAGGAGGTCGTCCTTTGTGAAGGCGATGGTTGCACTGGCTGCTTTTTTAACCGAGAGGCATTCAATGCATGATCCCTCAGTTTTCTTCTTTTCTTCCTTTGAGGAGGCTTCTGAGTTTTTGACCCGGTAATCCATTTCAATTTGGAGGACTTGCGGGGTATGTTTGTCGACATCCTCATTCAGCTTTTGTAATTCCGAGATGAGATTATCACGAGTGTGCGGAGACATTCGCAACAAATCTAGGATGTGCAAACGTGCAGGTATGTGCTTGAAGTGTTCAATCAAGTCATACTTGAAAGCCTCCTTAGGGCCTGCATGTTCATCATTGTTGCCACTAGGGGTGCTTACAACATCTTTTCCCGAAGGATTTACATATGTAAAGGAAGATTGGTTGTAATTTTTGTGGTAGTCCCGGCCAGAGCGGGTGCTTCTACCAACTTCGAGAGCTTCTTGAGAAGGGTCTTCGTTTGGAAGATTGTCTTCAGGATCAAGAGGCTGTCGTTTTTCATTTGCTGAGGATGAATCAGCAGCAGAGTTGCCATCCTCAGTGATCGTGTTGCACGGAGCATTTTCCGGGAACAAGTCCTGAACAGCATCCAGCAACCTTTCTTCTTCGTTGACTAATTCATCGTTCCAAGCATCAATGGCTGGGAATTCTTTAGTCAGGAAGGGTGTGAACTTTGAAGTCACAGTCTCAGGAGAAGAAACCTGAGAGGGTGTCATCTTAGTGAAAGTCACGTGAGACGAGGTAGCTCCAGAAGATACATTGCTAGGCGTCGCCGGAGTGTAAGTGCTCTCATCAGACGATGCTTCGGAAGAGCTATAATCCCGAATTATCACATTACAGGAAGCTCTGACGGGAGACGTTGCCTGATCGGAGTCAGACTCTTCCTCGGATGTAAGAGGATCGTCTATCCAGCAATTTTCTCCATTTTCAGGAGTTAAGGGAGGATGTACCTGGTGGTCTTCAGGGACTTCAGGCTCTGGGTTGCGAGGAGGCTCGTTGACGCGGCTTGCTCTTGTTCTAGAGCGAGTCGCTGCAAGATCCTTGCATATTCTTCAAGATCAGGCATGGGAGCCGGATCTTCTTCTTCATCAACTCTTTGTGGCTCAACATGGTTGAATTCCACTGGAGTAATGAGAGGTGCTGAGTCAGCAGCATTTTCTTGTACAGCCTCTTGGTCTTCTTCATCATCAGACCAGGATCTTTGTGGCTGTAGGGGGTTATACCAGATTACTGGCATAAGATGAGACTCAGGAACCCATTCTTCATCGGAGAGATATTCTCCTGTTTCAAGGGACTCCTCCCACTCATCTGTGTAGTTGGATTCGATCCATCATCGGTGTCGCTGGACTCGTATCCATCAATGGAGAATCCAACTACCGAATTGCAAGAGTATGATGCCTCCTGCATGGCTTCTTTGAATCGAGGTTGCATGAAATCACTGAGAGTGAATTTTCTTACCCCTTTTGAAGTCTCTGGAAGGGATATTTTTGTTGCCTCCAGTGAAACGGTAGAGGAAGCCTCTGCCTTTTCTTTGACCTTTAGTTTTGACTGGGTCTTCTCTTGCCGTTTGAGCTTGAAGAGATGTTTTCCAGCCTGCCTTCGCTGTTGAGCTGTAGGTTTTGTTTTCACGACCTCCCAATTTTCATCTTCTAGGAGATCGGGATGTACCCATATCGGTTGTCCATCTGGTGTCGGGTAAGGAACCAGTTCCTCGGACGCTTGGATTGAGTTTATTACCTTGAAGGAAGTAGTGATCTTCTTCTTCGGTGATTTTGATGTTTGTCCACATGTCACCATGTTGACGGAGGCAGGCCCATAGTTTTTGTCAAAGGTGATGACTCCGTTTTTCCACATCTCGTTTATTTTCTCCCTCACAACGAAGCATTGATTGAGAGGATGCGAGATCATCTGGTGGTATGGACAGTACCGAGGATCGTTGGTTTTCCCAACATCACCCGATCTTTTTGGTTCAGGCAAGGTGAGCTTGTCGTTTGCCACAAGAGCCCCGAAGATTTCATCAACATCTTCATCAAACGGGTATTTCTTCTCGACTCGTTCTTTGAAGGCATCTGAGAGTTCAGGTCTCTTACCCGCAGCTTTGTTTTTAGCTTTCTTTGTTGGCTGAGGAGCTGACTTGGTCTGCACATTGAGGACCTCTTTCTTCTTTGGCTTAGAGGTTGCAATACCGGTTGGCTCTTTTCTTGATGATTTCTGACTGTTGAGGTCTTTAATCACCGTTTCAGTTTCCATGGAAGCTTCTAGGAGTTCTCCCAGGTTTTTTTATTTGTTGCCGATGATCATGGAGCAGATTCTGGCTCTCATGTTGTTTCGGCAAATGTCGACTAGCGACGCTTGTGGCAATACATCAGAGCATTTGTATGCCATTGCTTTCCACTTGTGAATGAAGTCATATGTTGATTCATTCTCCCCCTGTTTTAGGCTGCACAGCTGAGCCATAGTAGCGGGATGATCCTCACCTTTGAAGTGAGTCAAGAAGCGTGTCTCTAGCATGGCCCAGTTTTGGATTGAGTCCTCCGGCAGAGTGGAGTACCAATCGAAGGCCGTACCTTTTAGGATACTTGCAAAGAGGCAGATCTTGAGTGCATCTTGGTCCGCGATAGCTCCCGTCAGGATCTTGAAGTGGATGACGTGCTGTCTGGCTGATCCTTTCCCCATATATGTTTGGAGAGTAGGATGTTTGAATTTGGTGGGGAACGGGACCGAGTCCATCCATAAGGGATATGGTGGCTTGATCCCATGCTCCTTGAGTATTTCCTCTTCTTTTGCTTTGGCAAGGATACTGTCTACGTCCTTTTTGGTAAGGGCGCGTGACTCATTTTCTTGTCCATTTACCTCATTGTCTTGATGATTTGGAGGAGGTTCATTGTTCGCTTGATTTTGGAAGGCGAGGAGAAGGTTTTCCATCAGAGTTTCAATCCTCTGCTGGCCCTGTTCCAACTGCTGGATGCGGGTGATCGCATCTTCTGGAGGTGGATTGCGGGGTGGTGGCTCAGAATTTGTAGCCAAGACATTCATCCTTCATGATTCGAACGAAGAAACTGTCCTGGTGAGTGAGCTGGGGCTCATTCTTTTTGAAGAATAGCGTGAGGAAGGATCACTCTGCTGTCCTTTGCTTGAAGGAGCAGGGGATTCTTCTAAATGTCTTCTTGTCCTGGAGACGCTGCGGGTCATCGGATGTCGGACATGGGTTTTTGTTGCTGATTTTTGGCGCCTTCTGGTTTTTCCAACCATATGGACGGCAGCAACCTGGTTGGGTCTTTCTTTTTCAACCCATTTGGGAGAGACTTGAAGTGTAGGAGGCTGGGTCCTTTGCTTCTCTAGTCTCTTTTGTCGGTATGACGCGCGGCGGCGTATGCGACGAGCAATTTGAGCTTAGGTCAGCTCTGGCTGGGCTTTGACGATGAAGGATGTGCTCCCTCTGGCGCAGCAGCTGAGTCTGTCTTCTTTGCAGCTGGGCAAGGACAGGATGCAAACCCTGTCCTTCGCCTGTTGCAGCGAAGCTTTGAATTTTTGGAGTTCAGCCCCTGTAGAGATGAATGGTCGAACTGCAGATTTGTAGGCCTTAGCAGGTGCTTGTAGAGGCCTTGTGATGCATGATCTGATTTTGGGCTTGTAGGAACAAGCCGGCTCATGCTGGGTTGACTTGAGAGTCAGGTTGGAGATGGGTCTCTCCTCTTTCATGTAAGCAAGAGGGTAGAACTGATTCTCCTTGAGTGGGGCCAGGAATGCTGGTTTAGTGGATGTTTGGGACCTTCTTTGTTTTGGTGAAGGTCTTGGGGACCAAGTCTTGGGATAGACCTGGTTGCTTGCAGGTCGAGGCTTCGTGGGGCTGCCACGGGCTTCAGGCCCTCTGGTGCTCGCCTTTGGTGTCACGGTAGTGACACGTTGAGAGGCGAGTTTCTGCTTCTTGGAGGGAGCAGTTTGTTCCTCAGGAAGTGGGAATGGTCCCAGCGTCCCAAAGACGATAGTCCGGGGAGTCGAGGTCGACCCGGAGTTCAGAGAGTTGCCGAGGGAGTTGACACTTCGGCAGCTGATGGGGCGCTTGTAGGTGCGCGCAGTTTGCTTCTGTTGAAGCATGATTTGGTGCTTGTTCTCATCGAATGTAATGGTAAGCGATGCTGCCATTGTTAATTTTTTTCGAAAATTTCTGAAACAAGACTACATCCATTAGTAATCACAAGAATATAATGATCATAAATGGGAAGTTCTATGGTTTCGTCTTTTCAAATTGCTCGAGGGAGATGACCCAAGCAATATGAGGAAGGCAAAATGCCATAGAGGGTACAATTGTTCTGATCGCAGGTATGGTAAGCCCAGAATGAGCGTCCCAGTGACTGCTAGAAGCAATTGTGAACTTAAATTCGACTTATCGAGAAGCAAAGCTTGCTCGAGATAAGAAGAATATAAAGTTTGGAGTTACAAATGTGCCGGTCGCAATACAGTAGACCCTGAAAGGGCGTACTAGTACCGCTAGACACAAATGTTTTGAGACCGCATCCATGAGATGAGATTCTCTGCTTTGAAAGGTCAAAATTGGATTCATCAAAGAGAGCAGATGGTATTCCAAACTGAACACGGGCTCAGCGATTTCCGCGAGCGCCAGTGCTCAGAAAGAAATGAACCATAATTTCTCGAATCTGAGTCTAAAAATGACGAGTTTTTTTTTTTTTTGAAAGGCCAATATCGGGTTCATCAAAGAGAGCAAAAGGCACTCCAATCTGAACACGGGCTCAGCGATTTCCGCGAGCGCCAGTGCTCAGAAAGGAGAAGACCAAGATTTCTCCAATCTAAACCCAAAATGACGGAAGTTTTTTTTTTGAAGATTTTGAAGATTTTTTTTAAAAAAAATCTTAATTTTAATTTTTATTTATTTTTTATTTTTTTATATATTTTTTTTAAGATTTTTTTTTGAAAATTTTTTTATTTTTTATTTTTTATTTTAAATTTTTATTTTTTAAAAAAAATTATTTTTTTTTAAAAAAAATTTATTTAAAAGACGAGAGAGTACACATAGGCCTCCTAACCCGGTCTTACGAAATCTTGATTGATAGAATTGCCCCCAGGTAAGGGTAGGATTACTTAATGAACCCGTTTGGAGGACCCTTGCCTAGAACAGTCAAGCTGTCTCCACACTCTGGACAAGGCTTTTCTTTGAATCAACCATGATCAAAGAACACAGTTGGTTTAACCTTAGTGGTCTATGTCTTTTTTTTGTTTATATATATATTTTATTTTATTTTTAATGAACTCATCGAAGAGAAACGATGGCCCAAAACCTTAGTCGAACAGGCTCAACATTTCTGCAAGCGCGATGAACGATAGGAACGGATCAAGGTTTCGCAATTTTGAATTCAAAATGAGAAATCTAATTTTTATATATATATATATATATATTTTTTTATTTTTAATGAACTCATCGAAGAGAAACGATGGCCCAAAACCTTAGTCGAACAGGCTCAACATTTCTGCAAGCGCGATGAACGATAGGAACGGATCAAGGTTTCTCAATTTTGAATCCAAAATGAGAAATCTAATTTTTTTTTATTTTTTTTATTATATTTTTTTTTAAGATTTTTAATGAACTCATCGAAGAGAAATAATGGCCCAAAACCTTAGTCGAACAGGCTCAACATTTCTGCAAGCGCGATGAACGATAGGAACGGATCAAGGCTTCTCAATTTTGAATCCAAAATGAAAAATCTGATTTTTTGTTTTTTTTTTTTGAAAAGAGAAAGAGCGGAAATAAATTCAAAGAATTAGAAATTTCCAAAAAATCTCATCTCATTTTTTTTTAGATGCGGAATCCAACATAGGCCACCAATTATAAAGTAGCGAAGGAATCGAGAAAAGAAATATAAGCATAGAGCAAAATATATGATATGCAAATATTTCATTTCTAGCATCGTGTTATCAAATAAACGGGTCCCACCGGGTGGAGCCAGCTTGATGGACCGCGCTCCTGCTCGGTTCTACCGAGGTCGGTGGACGTGGGAGTCCGTTGGGTCCGACCCTTTCGTAACCGGGGGCGGAGGCGCGCATCAACATTTTTGTTGTGTGGGTGTGCCAGATTTTCTATTTTACTTAGAATTGCAAGTGGTGATCCGGAGATCAACCTTCGCAAGTAAAAAAAGAAATCAACTCCTTTCAAGTTTTCCATTGCACATATATTTAAGAAAAGAGACATTTTTCTTGGTTTGCCGTGAAAGGTGATTTTTTGGCATTTATAGCCGATTTTGGCGTTTATAGCCTGTTTCTGGCGTTTATAGCCAATTTTGGCGTTTATAGCCGATTTACAATCCTTATCAATAATGAAAGACAAGAGTTGTGATTTTTGTCTCTTTTGAAAAAATACAAACTACAATGAAAAGCAAGAAAAGGAGGATCTAACTTCTCAAGAGATTGTGGGGGACCCATTTAGATTGACGGTCGCAAGCCTTATGTGGGCTTCGCCATCATCCATGCAGATAGAATAGAGGATGCTATTGATTCGCTTGGCTTGGCTATAACCTCAGGTTCTTAGAGGACAAAGACCAAAAGGAGGTCCTATGTCCAATAAAAAACCGAGTAGACGGGCTGAAAAGCTA
The DNA here is from genome assembly GCA_012931725.1 of Litsea cubeba. NCBI lineage: Eukaryota > Viridiplantae > Streptophyta > Magnoliopsida > Laurales > Lauraceae > Litsea > Litsea cubeba. The sequence goes on along the minus strand of CM022951.1, from coordinate 22,252,843 downwards.
CATCTAAGCCATTGGAGGCAGAAGGAGAAGGCAAGGACCTTGGGGGGGGGTACCCCCAAGGGACTTTTGTCACCTTGTAGCGGTGGTTGGTGTAGTATTTCCGCAGAGTTTTCTCTCTTTTCCTTCTCTGAATTTCTGTGCTTTGTCTGGTCTCTGTCTGTGATTTTCTCCGATCTCTTTCTTCTTGGAGAGCTCTCCTATTTATAGGCTTTTAGGTAGCCATTTAGGAGGGTTTATGGGCTTTTATTGTCATTAAGCCGCATAATGGGAGGAGCTACAGGATTTAAATCTTTATTTTGTAACTCCTTTTTCTTGGCTTCTAATTGGCCGGAGGAGATTGAGGGCATTTAATCGCCTTTAATCGCCACGATGGGAGGAGTTTCCTGGGTTAAATGCCATGAATCTCTTGACTTGTAACTCTTGGATGCTTGCTTCTGATTGGTCCATCCAAAGAAATGGATTAATGACTATAATAAAGCTAGTTAATTAATCGCATTAAGTGGTCGCCGAGCAGTTGAAGAGTCGCGGGCCGTGCCGCGTCTTTTGGGATTCTTCTGGTAATGATCATCGATGGATCTTCATGTAGATCGACATCGGATGATCATGCGACTTCAGGTGTTGGTTGCCAACAGCAGGTTGGTACCATCTGTCCTGTCGATTTCTCGATCGGTCGGGTAGAAAGCACACTTTTTTTGGTTGACCGGGTGGCGATCAATGTTGTTTTCGATACTTTTGATGATTGACCCGTGTTTTTTACGGATGTCAGAGGTTTTGGTGTCACAAAAGTATGAGTTTTGGAAACTACCAGAGGCTGGACGCTTCAAATCGCGAAAAAACGGCGAAAACCGGGGTTTCGGGGGCCTTCTCGGCGATCCCGGGCTCCAGCCTGCGACCTTGGGCCAGGGTCGCAGGGGCCTGCGACCCTGGGGGGTTTTTTCCCCTTTTTGTCCCGTTTTGTGTCCGTTTTTGCTGTCTTTCGATTCTTTTTTCTTCTGTATTTTTCCTTGACATTTTTGACCATTTATTGGACTGATTTCCCAGTAGGAAACCTGATGAGAATCCTTGCATTTTATTTTACAAAGTTTCCAATTTCTTGAGAAAGCCGAAGACTTTGTCGCGTAGAGCTGCCGATTTTCCGTCAGAAGCTAAAACTGGGTCAAACGATGTCGGAATGACCTGAAATTTGGTGTGAAGCCTCCTGAGCAATAAATAAGACCAACCATAGGCTTTTGTTTGAGTTTTGAAGCCGTTTGGGGTCCTATCACCAGTAGACTCGCTTTTGTCGCGATGAAGATGTCGCGGTTTGATGTGCGGTCAACCGATGTCCGATTAACTTGAAATTTGACAGGGAACCCATTGGAGTCATTTTAAGATGATCCATAGGCTCTGTCTTGGAAACCATGGTCCCGGAGAGCTTTGCCGCCGAGAGGCCTGATTTGGCTTCCGAGCGTCAAACTATGGTCAAATGTTGTCGAAATGACCTGAAATTTGACGTGTAGCCCCTTGTAAGCAATTTGAAGCCGTCCATGTGCTCTATCTGATGAGTGATGGCCTCGGTGGTTCTTGCTGCCGAGAGGCTTGATTTAGCTGTTCGAGGGTTGATGTAGGGTCAAACGTTGTCGGTTTGACTCGAAACTTGACGTGGAGTTGGATTTATTTTGAGACCATCCATCGGCTCTGATCGAAGATTTGGTGTCTCCGATGCTTTCGCCACCGAGAGCTCCTTTTCGGCTGTCGGAGAAGCGAAGTTAGGCCAAATGATTTTGAAATGGCCCGAAACTTCTTGTGTACTACTCTTTTAGCTGTCTCGAAGGATCTTGCAGTTTTTGTTTGATTCTGACAAGATTTGATATTTTGGAAGTAGCCTTGCCTATTTATGGCAGGTTGCGACTTCATGTAGCTCTTTGGATCTTGAAGAGGCAAAGTGACATTTTTGGTGTCAACATTCTTGAAATACGAATTCGACGTGCGATGGGATCATAACAATTGAATCATTCGTGGTCCTCACTATATCCTAAAAGGATGCACTCCACAGATTGAGGGGAAAGTTTGAATCGATCAATTGAAGGAAGATGGACAAAACAAAGACAAACAAAAACCCGGAGATGAGAATAAGATGGTGGGTGAGAAAAAAGACATTCAAAAGGAGATATGTTGCCTATGATGGGTGTAGGAAGTCTATTGATCAAGTAGACAGCTGTATGGGCAGCTTCACCCCAAAAGCTATAGGGGACAGAAGACTCAATGAGAAGAGCACGGATAGTCTCAAGAATGTGTCAATGTTTTCATTCTGCAATCCCGTTTTGTTGTGCGGTATGAGGACATGACTTCTGATGAAAAATCCCCTTTTCAAATAAAAAGGTGGAAAATTCACCAAATATATACTCTCCCCATGAGTCGGATCGATTTTTGATAGATTTTCCAAAATGAGTGTGTATCATGTTGTAAAATTTTTGGAAAGTAACAAAAACGTCATATTTAGAACGCAAAAAGTAAATCCATGTGTAACCACAGTGATCATCAATAAAGGTCATGTAGTATTTAAATCCCATTCTACTTAAAGTGGGGGCGATAGCCCAAACATCAGTATGTATTAATTCAAAGGAAGTAGCAGCCCTAGAATAATGATCTGGAAAGGATAAAACCTGACTTTTGCTCAAACAACAAGACTCACACTTAGAATCTTTAAAACTAGATATCCAATTATTGGTAAATGAAAAGTCTAAATATCCAAGTTGAAACTTAAAAGACGGTCTATTATTATTTAAATGGCCAAGCCGTCTATGCCAAAGAGTCCATAGATTATTTAAAGCATTAGAAGTAGAGGTAAACAGAGATGTGTGTCTGCTGTCCAACAGAAAAAGCCATCCAAAATTAATCCCCATCCCGATCACCTTCCCAGTTCACCGATCCTGTATCACACAACCATAGGAAGAAAATTGAACTAAGTATCCACTATCTGCCAATTGACCCACTGAAATAAGATTTGCAGATATATTTGGAACTAGATAAACATTTGAAAGTTTAAGAGAATGCTCTTGTGGAGTACTGAACCCCAAAGATCCAATGCCGGAAATGGGAAAATGGTGGCCATTGGTTGCTATAATGTGTTCATTTTCGACATGAGGTTTGGTGTTTGTGAGACTTTGTGCAACAGCAGTCATATGGTTTGAAGCGCCAGAATCTAAAACCCATGCTGAAGAAGTAATGGATGCTAGAGTGATGGCGGAAGAATGAAGGCCAGAGAATGTAGCAGAAGAAATACACTGACCAGAGATACCCATTGAAGTAAATGCAGAAGCAAGAGATGTATTAATCAGTTCTCGAATTTGATCGAGGGTCATTCTCACTGCTGGAGATGATGAGCTTTCAGTGGTGGTTGGTTGCGAATGAGCCTGGAGAGCAGTCTATTGGGACTTTGTCCTTAGTTGAGCTTGCTCATTCTGTCGAGGTCCCCTGGTGCATTCAGAGATAGTGTGCCCTAAATAATTGCAGAACTTTTTCTTTTTGCAGATCTTCATCTACTGCCTGTGTTCCTTTTCTATTCACTCCAACTTCTTATCTGCTGATATTTTTGGCAATTTGATATCATAATTGAAAAGGGACACATCATTCCAGTAAGATTAACTGGTAAGAACTATATGAATTGGTCCTTTCATCTTAAGAACTGTAAGTGCCTAAATATTACGGACTTGGAAAGATGGATTAAAATGGATAATAAGCCTCTTTGAAAGTGGAGAGATGTCTGGAACCTACAAGGGGAGGAGAAAAGAGCAGTCAAAGACCCTGGCTGTAGTCAGCGCAAGGCTCTCTGATGCCTAAGTTTGTTCAAGAACTTAACAACAAGATGGAGATTTTAGAGAGACAGAGTAATGGCTATGGGTATGATGTTGTGTGTTACCTGAGTTGGAGAGTGGTTCTCTATTTATAGGAGAAAGGAGGGTGAGGAGTCCCATGACTCTGACAGGGTGTCCCATGACTCTGACGGGTACTTTTGAGAAATACCTCCCATCATCACCTTTCCTTAATTCCAGTCCCATAAGCCCACCTTTCATTGAATGGCAGTCCTACCTAGCCTTACTCTATTGACTTTTGCGCCTAGTCCCATCGAGCCTTGCCTGGAGCCCATATACTGAGTGGACGTAGCCACTAGATGCTAATCTGTAAGGGATCAGGGACAGCAGGGATGGCTCGTCAGCCCCACTTGCGCATGCCCTTGTCCTATCAAATGTCCCATGACGTGGCTAGGCTTCCGTAGAAGTTTGGCTGTCAGTGTCTCTCTTGGCTAGCCTTCTGGCACCATTGCCGAGATGCGTGACCGAGGCCAGGACACGGTGCCGAGGTCGGGAACGACCGAAGTCGGGGATGACCTTAATCTAGGTTACGGCCTGGTACTATTACCGAGGTACGCATGGCCAAGGTTCTGACATGATTAGTTGGTACAGTTACCGAAGCAAATATAATCTCGGTACCTTAGGAAACATCCCCACACAATTGTCCCAAGCTTTTGACTTCTTAGAGTTCTCTAACTCTTTGAGGTCAGAAGCTGTATGATGGGAGAAACTTCTGGGGTAGTAGGCTTTCATCTCGGTATCAGCTGCTGACGTCTGATCTCATCCGATGTCGTTCCGCCTGCCCAAGGTAATGAATGGCGTACCTCGATTAATGTGGAAGATGTATCGACGGTACCACATGTCACCATCCAGATGCTCGTCCAATCATTTCAAGAGGCATGCGTCGCTTTGAAGAGGCGCCTGCAGTACCCGAAGCGATGCGTATGGTACCCGACGCGACGATTGGCACATGCTCTTTTTAGAATCCGAAAGGGCGCCCTTTCTCTATAAAAACAGAGGGCCAGGGCTCCTTTGCTCTTTACTTTCATTTTCGCCAGAAGAAGAAAAAGAAGGTTTTTGCAGAAGAGAGTCCATCTGAAGAGAAGTGTTGCCAAGATCAAAACTTCTGATAGTCTAAGTCTCTTTCCTGTCCTTCGTCTCCGTAAGTCCTCCATTCCTCATTTCGTTTATTTAGGGCTTCTGCGATTTTCTTTTTCTTCTCGTCCTTTCATTCTATCTAGGGTTTCTTCCCCATTCTTTTTTTTAAGTTCTGCCCTTCATCTTCTCAGTTTTTGTAAACTATAGTAATGGGCGTCTATAGTTACTGGCTAGAGACCTCAAGAGCTATAGCTCAGTTTAGGGTTGTGTACAATATCCGAGGATGTCTTTGTTAAGCCACCTAACACCAATTCTTATGACGATGGTAGCTTTTCCAACGGTTGGATGTTGTTCCCCTTAGTAGCCATAATCGAGGGCGGGGTCCAGTTTCCCCTTCACCCTCTGCTCAGGGACTGCCTTAGGGAATGGAACCTCTGTCCTCATCAGTGAATGCCGAATGGCTTCAAGATCATAATGGGCACGGCCATGCTCAATAGGGTTTTAGAGATCGACCTTGGTGTCCACAACATCGTGGATGTCTATGACCTGTGCAAATCTGGAGGTAACACCTATAACCTCCGAGTTAAGCCGGGCCGGCAGGGTTTCGTCCAAGCCCTGGAGGACTCGAACAGATATGCTGGGGACGATCGTCTGTTCGTCTCGGGCAACTAGGAGTTCGGTGATGAAAAGCCCGTGGCATAGAAGTTTTTCAGGGTTCCTCGTCGTCTTGGCGTTCCTCCAAGTAAATACTGCCTCCTTATTTCTTTTTCTTTGGCTGTCTTTTTCTGTTTCTTTGTACTGCCGAGCTAATGCTTTTCTGTTCGTCGTGAAGACGCTCATCATAGGAAAAGAGAGGCCATGCGAGTTGGCTGGGTGAAGAATGAGGCTTGGTTTCAGGCCGTAAAGGATTATCACGGCCATGAAGATAAAGCGGCTTGGTCTCTCCTCGGCTGGTCCCTAGTCCCTGCGATCCGAGCCTGGTCCCTGCGATCGAAGTTGAGGAACAGCCAGAACTGGCTAAGACCGAAGCAGAGCGCCGAGCTACATCTGGTGCCGAGGCCTCTACATCAAAGTCAGAGTCGCCCGAGATCCCTTTAAGGAGGAGGAAGCCGCGCCAGTCAGTTTGGTCTACTTCGTCGAGTCCGACAGGGGAGGAGATGGGACGAAGCAGGCGTCTCGTTGTGGACAATCTGGAAGCCTTGCCGTTTGGGGGTTAGTCTTCTCAAGCAACCCCAGCCTCGGCTGTTGCCGATGTCCCCACACCTTCCGCGGCTTCTCCGCCTCCGGCCGATGCAGGTGTCCCTGCCTCTGCAATGGCTCCGAACCGCAGGCAAATACCCAAGTTCGGAAGTGGGCCATCGAAGTTGCGCTGGCGGAGGCTCGGAACAGAAATAGAATCACAACGGAGGCCCGAGTAGAGGGGTGGTCCGACCCGCATGTGGTGCGGCGGTCCAATCTTTCGGCTCTCTGGAAGCCAGATCTTTTGCTGGAGCCCGGGACGCCTATGATGGTCAAGGACCGGGTCCTTCAGAGGACCGATCCCTTCGTTCTTGGGGCGCTTGGGCGGGCCTGCGCCCTGCCATTGGATATCGCTCTGCTGGACGAGTACAGCAACACCAAGCTAATGCTGTCATGTTTGCAGTCGAACCTTGAGGTAAGTTCGCCTGTATCTTTTTTATTTTCTGCTAATTGTTCCATCTCGGTCATCAATTTTTTCTACTGCCTTGCTTTTTTAACAGTCTGTGCAGAAATGCATGTTCGCCTTGGACCGGTTTCACAAGAACGGCCCAGCAATCGCCAAACTGGAAGCTGAGAATAAAACCCTCCAGAAGAAACTGAGCGACACGACTCAGATGTCGAAATAGATGGAGGAACTAAAGGACAGCTTCAAGGTCAAATTTGAGAATCTCAAGGGCGAGAACAGCAAGCTGAGGTCGGAGGCCGAAGCTAAGAAGAAGAAGGTGGCTGAGCTCGAGGCCTCTTTGGAGAAGCAAAAGAACGATCTTTAGGCTAGACTCCGGGCCGAGGACGAGAGGATGGCCGAGCTTGTTAAGCTAAAGAAGGAAGTTGAGGCCAAGCTTCAGTCAGAGTGCAGCACTTCTTTTGAAGAGGGGGCGGCGCAGGCCTCGGTCCATTACAAAGCTTTAGTCATCAAAGTGAGGAACAAGACCTGGGAATTGGGATGGCGCGCAACTCTGAAGGAGGCGAGTGTCCCGGAGGACCATCCGTCCTTCAAAGATCCGCCCAAGTTCCCAGGCTTGGAACCGAGCTCTGCCCCTTCTGCCGAGGTCCCCCTCGAGGCTGTTGCTAATGAACCTCCTCTCGCCGAAATCGAAGCTTCTCAAGTCGAGGTTCAAGTTGAAGCTGACGCGACTGAATCTGCTCCAGTCGCAGTCGACGTCATTGAAATCGAGGCCGAGCCTGCTGCCTCTTGAAGACTTTTTTTTCCTTTTTCTTTTGATGTAACTTTTTCTTTCTTGATTGTAATGATACATTTCTAATGAAAAATCTTTTTAGACAACATAGTCTCAAGTTTCCTTTTTTTCTTGTTCGCCATCAAACATTGCTTTAGAATCTATGAAGTGTTTGATTTCGGTTCTCTAACCGAGCTCCTTATATGCTTTAGGAAGTGAATTTTGCTTAAGTAATTGAACTCGGTTTGCCAACCAAAGATACTTAAGTAACAATCGAAAACTCTGAGAAGTAATTGATTTGAACCTAGGTACCGAATTTGTCCATAGTGTAACTTAGTTCAGTAATCGAGCTAGAACAGAAGCAAACTTTGTCCGTAGTGTACTTGGTTCTGTAACCGAAGTAGCCACCGAGGCTATTGCCGAGCTCTATAACTTGTTTACTTCCGTAGAATGATCTTGTTGGCAGCCATCTGGAACTGTCGCCGAGATGCGTTGGGCCAAGATCATGATAGTCTCATTTGCACTCCTGCTGAGCTGCTTGAGACCTAAGATCGAGACATGCTTGGCTGGTATTCTTTCCGAAGCCAGGGTAGTCATGTTAGCACTTTTGCTGAGCTGCATTAAAACCGAGGCATGACCAGTAGGTACCGTTATCGGAGCTGGTGTAGTCTTGTTGGTTGCAATCTGGCACTCTTACCAAGATTGCATGAGGCCGAGGTGTGTGGTCGAAACCGAGACATGACCAGCTGGTATTGCTACCGAAGTTGGTGTAGTCCCGTTGCCTGTGATCTGGTACCGTTACCGAGATGCATGAGGCTGAGGCGTGTGGCCGAAATCGAGATATGACCAGCTGGTACTGCTACCGGAGCTGGTGTAATCCCGTTGCCTGCGATCTGGTACCGTTACTGAGTTGCATGAGGCTGAGATGGAGACATGCCCAGCTGGTACTGTTACCGGAGCTACGGTAGTCCTGTTAGCACTCTTGCTTAGCTGTTAAAGGTCGAGAGCGAGTCATAACTAGCTGGTACTGTTACCGGAGCTGGTGTAGTCTAGTTGGCGTTGTTGTAGACTTCTATAACTTGGTGAAATTTGAGAACAACAAGGAACAAAGACTGCTTTTATTGATCTCGAAATTTGAATACAATTCAAAAATAGAACTTCTTAAGGTGCGTTGCATTCCATGGTCGTGGCAATTCTTTACCATCCATGTCCTCAAGTTTGTATGCTATTGGCCAACAGCTGAGATCACCTTGAATGGGCCGTGCCATTTTGGTGCCAGTTTGCCTTGGTTCGGATCTTAATTTGCTGGGAGTGTCTTTTTAAGACCAATTATTCGATTGAGAATCTCCTTTCTCTGACTCTCTTATTGTAACCCTCAGCCAATTGTTGCTGATAGGCAGCTAAGCGGATGGCTGCTGCTTCTCTGCATTCTTCAGCTAGGTCTAGTTCTGGAGCCAGATTCAATTCGTTTTGGCCTTGGTCGAAGATTCTCGATCTCAAAGCCGGGAGGCCGACCTCGAGTGGAATTACAGATTCCATCCCATAGGATAAGGAGAAAGGCGTTGCCGAGGTGGAGCGCCTTGGAGTCGTCCTATATGCCCATAGGACACTTAGGAGTTCCTCCACCCATCTTCCCTTAGCTCAGTCGAGTCTCTTCTTGAGTCTGTTGAGAACCACCTTGTTGGAGATTTTAGCTTGACCGTTGCATTGCGGGTGTGCCGGGGTGGAATAGTAGTTCCTGATGCCGAGCTCCTAGCAGAAGTTTTTGAAGAGGTTGGAATCGAACTGGGTCCTGTTGTCGGAGACCAAAGCTTGTGGGATGCCAAACCTCGTGATGATGTTCTTCCATATGAAGTTCTTGGAGTCTTGCTCCTTAATGGAAGACAGTGGCTCTTGTGCTGAACGTTCGAACTCTAGATGGTAGCATTTGAACTCTGGGCCTCTCAGGAAAACTGGCTTTGAAAGTTTCTGGACAGCAACGTTCGAACTCTGCTTTTGAACGTTCGAACTCTGGGCTTCTCGGAAAAACTGGCTTGGAAAGGCTCTGGACAGCAACATTCGAACTTTGTTTGAACGTTCTAAGCTCGAACAGGGAAAACTGGCTTGGAAAGGCTCTGGACAGCAACGTTCGAACTCTGTTTGAACGTTCTAAGCTCTAACTCTATTCGAACGTTCTGAGTTCTAACTCTGCTTATGAACATTCTAACTCTGGAGCTCTGGTCTTTGGTTTGTAAGCTGTACTCCCATGGGATTTTGCAGTCCATTCTAGAAAAATGAAAAATACATCAATCAAATCCAATTAAGTTTTGTCCAATCCCATGAATTATGCCAACACTCAAAACCTTACAACCTTTACTGATATTGGTTTGTTTTGGTACCATTCAAGGGCCAAGTACCATCTTGTTCCTCTGGGTCCGGTGAATGTTCTTGTTTGGTTCAGAATCAATAGCTTCGCCAGCCCAAAGTCAGAGATTTTTGCTGTCCAAAACTCATCGATGAGTATGTTTTGTGGCTTTATGTCACAGTGGATGATATGGGACTCACACTCTTCATGTAGATAGAGTATCCCACTGGCAACTTCTAATACAATTCTCATCCTATCACTCCAAGAAGGGTGTCTTTCAACCCTGAAGATAAAATCCGCAAGCGAACCATTGCTCATGTACTCGTATACCAAAACCCTAATGAAACCCTCATTGCAGATGCCAATCAAGCGCACCAAGTTCCTGTGATGGGTTCTCCCGATAGCCTTCATCTCCATCTGGAACTCCCTTTCTCCTTCCTCCATCACTTTCTCCAACCTCTTCACTGCGACAGTTCTCTCATTGTTGGATAAGGCCCCTTTATAAACAGTACCAAACGAGCCACGACCAAGTACCTGATCGAAGCCATTGTAGCCACGGCAAGCTCGTTATAAGAAAATGACCGCAGAACAATGTCTTCTGCCTTACCAAAATTCTGCTCACATGACTTTACATGCGACCACAAACCACGTCTTGAAATTCGGTAACCAAACACTGCCATATTAATGCCCGAACATATTGTGAGAATGGCACCAATTACTAAAATCACGATCGATGTCTTGGAAATGGAGGAGCTATGTTTTTCTATTACTGAATCTCGATTAGACAACTTGACAAAAAGCACATTTGAAATTGATTTATCTTTACTTCTTTGCCCATACCTTAGTGGAAACTTGAGTTTGTAACAACTCTTACTAGTATATGAGTACCGTGCGGCCAGACAATTAGCATCGGTTGAACAAGCTTCCTTACAATCTTCTTTCTCCATGTTCTGTACTAAAGAATAGTGTTCAGTTTTAAATTGAGTGTTATCAAGGGAGACAATTGTGGGAGTCATTCTCTTCTCTTCAACGCTTCCAAAGCCAGGGTCACCCATCTCATTTCGTATCCCGCAGACCTTTCGCTGGAGCTTGTATAATTAAAGCCAGGGAGACATGTGCAATCTATTTCTTCACCCACCATGCAATAGCTGTTGATTCCACAGATACCGTTGACTGGACATTGGTCATCTAGGGCTTGCCATTTGACATCCACTGTAGGGTTATTGCTTATCGGAATACTATGCGAATACTGTTAGTTTTATGGACTCAATCCAGTAGATGATATAATAAATTGATTAATTTCTTTATTTATCAGTATATTCATGCTTTTCCTTTCATGAGATGAATGGTGATTTATTATATACATGCACATAACCAATACGAATGACATGATGGTTCATGAGATGAACCGGAGTCCACAAGTATATTAGATGTAACGCATGTGTATGGATGAGATCCATATACGGGAGACATGTGTGACAAATCTTATACTTAAATATCTTCACAACTAGTGATGAGACTGAACATCTCATACTGACAAGGTTGCAGCATTTTGATCACTATGAGATAGTGTGATTTGTCTCGATCATCAGAATGGAAGATTCTGGATCATAGTGCTGGTACATTGGATGTATTAAAGGACCATGAGAAGCACCTTATAAACATTGTCTTTACTTTAAGGTCTGCTCTCATAATTCCCTAGCAATAGGCTCTCAATCCTGAGACGTTAATGAATTCAAGTTTCTATCTATTCATTTGCTTTGAGTCACCAATGAGTGAGGCCAACTGTGGGTCAACACCTTGGTGATTTGGGTTCGTGGTAGTAGAGCTGTGGGAACATTCAACGGTCAAGATGGAATCTATCTCTAATATCCCCTTGTGCCAATTAATGGATTTATCATTGGTAAGTGCGCACCCATTCCGATTAAGAGTTAATTGGAAAGATACCCATGATCATTATAATTAATTGGGGCTCAAAGATAATAAGATCTGGATATAGTTTGGAAGACAGGTCCAATTGATCCATGGATATTGATAGAGGGGCCTACTTGTGGTAATGTGGAAGTTTAGGGACTTCTATGTAATATTTCTAAGACTGGAGTTCAATTGCATTTATATAGTGGAGTTATTTGCAATTAACTGTGGGCCCGGATTACACATGAGATGTGGGGTCGCGTGTCCCAGTTGGAGCCAGCTTTCTAAGGAATCCCTAGTGGTCCCCACGCTAGCCCAATTATTAGAAAGTATCTGATTCTAGTTGAACTCTAAAAGGAAAGTTACTATTTCTATTTAAAGTGAGACTTCTAATTGTGGTAATAGTAGACTTACTGATTTTAGTAGATGTGAGACTTCTATTTTAATTAGAAAAGAATTAGAAAGTTACTAATCATATTTAAAGTGAGACTTCTAATTATAATATGGTAAGTTACTGATTAATTAATGAAAGTAAGACTTCTATTTTAATTAAGAAGAGATAGTTACTAATTTTTGATAGTAAGACTTTTAATGGAAATATGTAAGTGGGGCTTGCAAAAGCTATAAATAGAGGAGAGGAGGCCTGGGCGTGCATGCATCTATCCTAGCATAGGGATTCACGCCCAGCCCTCTCTAGTGCAAGTGTTGCACGAGTTCTTTCTCCTCTCCTCTTCTAGTTCTCTTTCTAGTTCCTCCCTAGAGTTCCTAGTAGTTTTCTCTTGGAGATCCCACCATCTTCTTGAGAAAAAGGAGAATCTGATACGGGTCAAAGCGTGGAAGATCAAGAGGTCTTGGAGATCCCTATTTGATTAGTGAAAGCGTTTCATCATTAAAGAAAGACGCAACTTCTCCATTAGAGCACAACCGAGCTCCAAAGGTATAATCTACTTCCTTGCATGTTGTAGATTTATTTGTTGCTTATTAGTTGTTGTTTCCATCTTCTAGATAGATTGTATTTACTGATCATGATGGCTGAGATTGTGGGTTTACTTCCTAGATTAGGTTTTATAGCCTTCTGGATAGTTGATCCCTGCGTCAAGTGGGTCAAAAGTTTTTGAAACCTATCCTAGAGGCCCACCCTGTTTCCAACAATTGGCATCAGAGCCTTACCTCATCTCTTATCATGTTAGATTAGTAAGCTTGATCTAATCTTTGCATGAGATGCGAAAAGGATAGATCAAGGGCTATGTACGGATTAGTTTGATGGTTTTGCTTGGATAATTAGTGAATCCATGTTTGGATAGTCACAAAAGGGTTTAACAATGATGGAATGGTGGTAGGAAGCCATTGGGAGTCTTCAAAAGAGTTCTGGAGATGTTTGGACATGAAATAGAAAAACCCAACTTGCAGATTACCATCAGGTCGGTCGACCGAGCCCTCGGGTCGGTCGACCGAAGACACTGAGGTCGGTCGACCGAACCCTCTGGTAGGTCTACCGAACCCTCTGGTAGCTCGAACCCCGCCGGGGGACACCCCCGGACCCCCTCTGCGTAGCGCATGAATTATAGTAGTGGCAATTTTTGGCATCTTATCGTTCCATTGCTGTTTGGTAACCCGATTTTGTGAGTTGCTTTGCTAGTATGAGATACTAACATGCAGGTTATCATGTCCTCTCTATATGGCCCACAAGTATTTTACTTTCTTTTATGGTTGAATGTTTATTTTTGGCAAATTGTAAAAGGCATCATGGTTTCCTTGGTTTTCCAGTTTAGGGCAAGGCATGGTGAAATTCCCTATGAGCCTTTTATTTCCATTAATAGATTATCATGTAAGTCTCATCGTAGAGACATAGGAATTTATGTGATTTTCTAAATTTATAAATTCTAGCGATGTCTGAGACGAAGAAGGAAAGTGAAGTTGGACTCCCAATCAAAGAGTTTGAAGATTACCAAAGGTGTTTTGGAGTTTCCCAAAGTGTTTGAGGAATTCCAAATTTTTGAAAAGTCTAGAAGTCCAAGAAGTCTATTCTGCTTGGGCCATGTGGAGGAGAGGAGTAGTTTCTAATTTTAGCATTTTCTATTTATAGTTGAACGCTTGATTTAGAATGTTTCCAAATCTGATCCAAACATAGCAAGTTACTAATATTGGTCAAATCAAATTAATTTTTGGAAAGAGTTCTAATTAGTGTTGATGTCCCATGAGATGGACACATTGGTAATACTAATTTAAGAAACTGGACTTTCCTTAAAATAACTTGACTTGGAACCAATCTTAGATCATATCATGAGATGATTTGATGATTCATATATTTATATATGTGGGCCCTAATACCTTAAAAGGAAATCCTCAATTCTAAAATATTAAGTGGGAGCGGGGCATTTAAATTGAGAAATCGCCATGGTTTTCCACCATAGGTCCATTGTAAGGAAAGTATTAGCCTCGCGCCACCAAGAGTGTGGCCGCTCCTTCGGAGGATTTTCACTTGTCTGGTTACTAGATATGGATCTCCTATGGATAGTGTTGGTGAGACGGGGTGGGGGCTTACTCCCCTAGGAGGAGCTGCTCACAACGGTTGTCATGCAATGCTAGTTGGCGGGTCACACTTAACTAAAATAATGATATAGTATCCCCTAGGATTTGCCTCATGTATTTTAGAAACCAAAGCTAATCGGGAGTCATACATTATTTGGTATGAGATACCTAGATGATAATGAATGATGAGGATCATGGATAGTTAGTCTTAATTCCAATTTTGATGAACTTTGATCCGCACCAATCCAAGGACATTCGCACTCCCCTAGGAGGCATGCCTTAAGGGATTGGGATTCCGATGTATTCTAAATTCAGTGCTTATGAGAATTCCCACATGAATTTGGTAGAATACTAAACCCTAATGTCATTTATATTCTTTCATTGAATGTATGGTTATGTGCTTTAATTTATACAGCATGAATTCGAATACTTTCAATCCACTTGCGACCATCCTCAACCAGAATAAGTTGATGGGATCCAACTATGTACACTGGAAAAGGAACCTGGATATTATCTTGACAGCTTCAAGATGCAAATATGTCCTTACTATACCCTCCCTTCCTGAGCCTGAACCTGATGCACCACAGATTCTGAGAAACTTTTACACCAAGTGGACCAAAGACAATGAGATGGCCAGAGGTTTTATTCAGGCATCCATGTCTACTGTTTTGCAAGAACAACATCAATCCTATAAGTCAGCATACGATATTATATCGAACTTAAAGGAGATGTTTGCAGACCATGTCAGGCCTGCTAGGCAGGCTGCTATAAAAGTGCTGATGGAGACAAAGATGGCTGAGGGAACCCCAGTACAAAAACATTTGTTAAAAATGAAGTTGGCATTGAATGAGTTAGATGTACTGGGGACTACGATTGATACAGAATCGCAGATCGACATGATCATTCAATCACTACCGGACTCATTCAAACATTTCGAGATCAATTATAATAAATTGGAAATGACAATAGCTGAGCTGTCTCGCTAGCTGATAGTGTTTGAGGAAATCATGAAGAGAAGACCAACTGCTCTCATGACAGAAAAGTCATTTGCTAAGTCTAAGTTGAAAGGCAAAGACCGGGATAGCAAGAAGAAATCTGTCATCAAAGGTCCTAAGGTGGAGTATGGTTCCACTAGTGGTGTGGCCAAGGTCAAGGATAAGGGAGCAAAGGGAAAGTGTTTCCACTGTGGTATCACAGGACATTGGAAGAGGAATTGTCCACAATTTCTGTCAAAGGAAAAGACCTCAGGTATGATTGAGTCACTTGTTTCTGAAGTTAGTTTTGCAACTAGTACTTCAGAATCCCGGTATGTAGACTTCGGTGCAACTAATTACATCAGTAATATATTGTAGGAGTTACAGGTAACCAGGAGGATTAATGACAGAGAAATCATTGTTAACCTGGGATCGGAAGCCAAGGCAGAAGCAGTGTCACTGGGAGTAGTAACTTAGTTGTTTTCATATATTAAGTTGATTTTGTCAGATACATTATTTGTACAGTTTTAAGACGGAATTTTAATTTCTAGTATGATGAATAAGAGTTATTTTGTTACTTTTGGTAATTAAATTGTCTTAAAGAGGAGCGGTACTCTTATATATTCTGACATGGTAATCAATGGGTTTTATTTGTTAACTCCCACAATGTATGAGATACATGACACTGATGTTAATAAAAGACCATCATTAAAGAGGTAGTCACCTTCATCTAATCTAACAAACTTTGGCACCTAAGAGGCTAAGTCATATAAACCTAAACAGGATTGACAGGCTAGTGAAAGATGGTATCTTGCCTTCATTGGTGGTAGAACCAATGCCTATCTGCAAGTCCTGTCTGGAAGGCAAAATGACCAAAAGACCCTTATTCATCTAAGGGCAATAGGGCCAAAGATTTATTGGAGATAGTATATACTGATGTGTATGGACCCATAATATTAGAGTGAGAGATTGATACGGGTATTTCATCACTTTCACCGATAATTACTCAAGATATGGATACACATACCTTATGCATCGCAAGTCCGAGATTTTTTGAATAGTTCAAAGAGTTTCGAGCGGAAGCGGAAAAGCAATTAGGTAAAAGTATAAATACTCTTCAATGAGATCGATGAGGCGAATATCTTTCCATAATTTTATGAGATACTTATCAGAAAATGGGATTTGATCCGAGTAGTCTGCTCTTGGTTTGCCTCAACAGAACCGAGTAGTAGAAAGAAGGAACAAGACTCTTTTAGATATAATCAAGTCTATGACTGAGTTTCTACAGATTGCCTATAGTTTGGGATATGGAAACTGACATATATATATATATACTAAGCCTCATTCCATCTAAGTCTATACTTGAGACTCCCAGGGAATTATGGATAGGGCGAAAGCCTAGTCTACAATGTTTTCAGGGTTGTCCGGCGCACGTGCTGAAGGATAAGACGGATTAGTTGGAATCGAAGTCGGAAGTATATATATTTATATTCTATCCCAAAAAGGAACTGAAGGACTGGTTGCTCTATAATCTCAGAGAGCAAAAAGTGCTTTGCAGCACCAATGCGGTTTTCTGGAGGGAGGTTATAAGATTAACTGGAAATCTTTAGAAATGGTTATCTTGGAAGAAATTCAAGAGAAATCAATTCCAAATCCAAGAATAACCAAACTTTAAGAAAATCCGCCCATACTTGACCCAGTAGTTACACCAGTGCCTTGTCCTAGTGGGAGTATTGTCAGGACCCTTGACAAGTTCTCGGTCTAGGGAAAGTCTTACAAGGCAATTCCGGTGTAACCAGAATAAGATCCCTATAACTATGATAAAGCAGTTAATGACATAGTTTTGGGATGTTGGTTAGATGCTATGAAAGCTGAGGTGGAGTCTTTGTACTCCAATCCGGTCTGGATACTTGTGAACTTGCCTGCCAATAGCAAACCTATTGGGTGCAAGTGAGTCTATAATAGAAAAGGAGAGCCAGATGGAAGAGTTGCATCCGGATACTCTTATCCATTGCGGTTCATCTCAGTGATGAGATTTGGCAAATGGATGTCAAGACAGCGTCTCATGATGGCAATCTTGAGGAAGACATCTATATGATGCAGCCAGATGGTTTTATAGCTGATAACCAAATGAAAAGAGTTTGCAGGCTGCGTAAGTCCATTTATGGATTAAAGCAGGTATCCCAAAATAGGAACATCCATTTTGACAAGGAAATCAAGTCACTTGATTTTTATCAGAATCCGGATAAGTCATGTGTAAATGAAAAGTCAAGAAGGCAAGGTAGTTTTTTCTGGTATTATATGTCGACGACATTCTTCTCCCATGGAGTGACATAGGGATATCGTCAACAGTAAAAGTGTTGGTTGGCTAAGACTTTTGATAATAAAGGACTTTGGAGAAGCCAGGTACATCCTAGGAATCAATTTCCATTGAGACCAGAAAAATAGGATGACAGGCTTATCCCAATGATGTGTACATAGATAAGGTTATGGTACGGTAAGGTATGCTTTGTATTAGGCCGGATATCTGTCACGCAATAGGCCTAGTCAGCAAATATCAGTCTAGCCCAGGTCTTTATCATTGACTGTTGTAAGATGTGTTCTCAAATACTTGAGAGGAACTAGAGATCACATGTTGAGTTACAGCAGTGATGAGTTGATTCCAGTTGGTTACATAGATACTGACTTCTAGTCAGATCAGGATTCCAGGAAATCAATTTCTAGGTATGTGTTTATGCCCAAAGTCAGAGATTTTTGCTGTCCAAAACTCATCGATGAGTATGTTTTGTGGCTTTATGTCACAGTGGATGATATGGGACTCACACTCTTCACGTAGATAGAGTATCCCCCTGGTAACTTCTAATACAATTCTCATCCTATCACTCCAAGAAGGGTGTCTTTCAGCCCTGAAGATAAAATCCGCAAGAGAACCATTGCTCATGTACTCGTATACCAAAACCCTAATAAAACCCTCATTGCAGATGCCAATCAAGCGCACCAAGTTCCTATGATGGGTTCTCCCGATAGCCCTCATCTCCATCTGGAACTCCCTTTCTCCTTCCTCCATCACTTTCTCCAACCTCTTCACTGCGACAGTTCTCTCATTGTTGGATAAGGCCCCTTTATAAACAGTACCAAAAGAGCCACGACCAAGTACCTGATCGAAGCCATTTGTAGCCACGGCAAGCTCGTTATAAGAAAATGACCGCAGAACAATGTCTTCTGCCTTACCAAAATTCTGCTCACATGACTTTACATGCGACCACAAACCACGCCTTGAAATTAGGTAACCAAATACTGCCATATTAATGCTCGAACATATTGTGAGAATGGCACCAATTACTAAAATCACGATCGATGTCTTGGAAATGGAGGAGGTATGTTTTGCTATTACCGAATCTCGATTAGCCAACTTGACAAAAAACACATTTGAAATTGATTTATCTTTACTTCTTTGCCCATACCTTAGTGGAAACTTGAGTTTGTAACAACTCTTACTAGTATATAAGTACCGTGCAGCCAGACAATTAGCATCGGTTGAACAAGCTTCCTTACAATCTTCTTTCTCCATGTTCTGTACTAAAGAATAGTGTTCAGTTTTAAATTGAGTGTTATCAAGGGAGACAATTGTGGGAGTCATTCTCTTCTCTTCAACGCTTCCAACGCCAGGGTCACCCATCTCATTTCGTATCCCGCAGACCTTTTGCTGGAGCTTGTATAATTAAAGCCAGGGAGACATGTGCAATCTATTTCTTCACCCACCATGCAATAGCTGTTGATTCCACAGATGCCGTTGACTGGACATTGGTCATCTAGGGCTTGCCATTTGACCTCCACTGTAGGGTTATTGCTTTTCGGAATACTATGCGAATACTGTTAGTTTTATGGACTCAATCTAGTAGATGATATAATAAATTGATTAATTTCTTTATTTATCAGTATATTCATGCTTTTCCTTTCATGAGATGAATGGTGATTTATTATATACATGCACATAACCAATACGAATGACATGATGGTTCATGAGATGAACCGGAGTCCACAAGTATATTAGATGTAACGCATGTGTATGGATGAGATCCACATACGGGAGACATGTGTGACAAATCTTATACTTAAATATTTGTGATGAGACTGGACATCTCATACTGACAAGGTTGCAGCATTTTGATCACTATGAGATAGTGTGATTTGTCTCGATCATCAGAATGGAAGATTCTGGATCATAGTGCAGGTACATTGGATGTATTAAAGGACCATGAGAAGCACCTTATAAACACTGTCTTTGCTTTAAGGTCTGCTCTCATAATTCCCTAGCAATAGGCTCTCAATCCTGAGACGTTAATGAACTCAAGTTTCTATCTATTCATTTGCTTTGAGTCACCAATGAGTGAGGCCAACTGTGGGTCAACACCTCGGTGATTTGGGTACATGGTAGTAGAGCTGTGGGAACATTCAACGATCAAGATGGAATCTATCTCTAATATCCCCTTGTGCCAATTAATGGATTTATCATTGGTAAGTACGCACCCATTCCGATTAAGAGTTAATTGGAAAGATACCCATGATCATTATAATTAATTGGGGCTCAAGGATAATAAGATATGGATATAGTTTGGAAGACAGGTCCAATTGATCCATGGATATTGATAGAGGGACCTACTTGTGGTAATGTGGAAGTTTAGGGTCTTCTATGTACTATTCCTAAGACTGGAGTTCAATTGCATTTATATAGTGGAGTTATTTGCAATTAACTATGGGCCCGGATTACACATGAGATGTGGGGTCGCGTGTTCCAGTTGGAGCCAGCTTTCTAAGGAATCCCTAGTGGTCCCCACGCTAGCCCAATTATTAGAAAGTATCTGATTCTAGTTGAACTCTAAAAGGAAAGTTACTATTTCTATTTAAAGTGAGACTTCTAATAGTGGTAATAGTAGACTTACTGATTTTAGTAGATGTGAGACTTCTATTTTAATTAGAAAGGAATTAGAAAGTTACTAATCATATTTGAAGTGAGACTTCTAATTATGATTTGGTAAGTTACTAATTAATTAATGGAAGTCAGACTTCTATTTTAATTAAGAAGAGATAGTTACTAAGTTTTGGAAGTAAGACTTCTAATGGAAATTAGTAAGTGGGGCTTGCAAAAGGTTTAAATAGAGGAGAGGAGGCCTGGGCGTGCATGCATCTATCCTAGCATAGGGATTCACGCCCAGCCCTCTCTAGTGCAAGTGTTGCACGAGTTCTTTCTCCTCTCCTCTTCTAGTTCTCTTTCTAGTTCCTCCCTAGAGTTCCTAGTAGTTTTCTCTTGGAGATCCCACCATCTTCTTGAGAAAAAGGAGAATCTGATACGGGTCAAAGCGTGGAATATCAAGAGGTCTTGGAGATCCCTATTTGATTAGTGAAAACGTTTCATCATCAAAGAAAGACGCAACTTCTCCATTAGAGCACAACCGAGCTCCAAAGGTATACTCTACTTCCTTGCATGTTGTAGATTTATTTGTTGTTTGTTAGTTGCTGTTTCTATCTTCTAGATAGATTGTATTTACTGATCATGATGGCTGAGATTGAGGGTTTACTTCCTGGATTGGGTTTTATAGCCTTCTCGATAGTTGATCCCTGCGTCAAGTGGGTCAAAAGTTTTTGAAACCTATCCTAGAGGCCAACTCTATTTCCAACAAATACAACCGAAAAAACCCCATCTTGGTCGAGAGTTGCACGATAAATTATTGGAGTGCGATTGGAAGAAAGCCATCAATCTGTTAAATTCAATGAAATTGTGTCATTCTCCATGGCCACGTACATGTGGTCGTCGTCATCTAAATTTAATTTGTAGAAGTCTTCGTCGTTGTATGTGTAAGTGCAAAAATCAGAACTCATAAAATTATGGGGTGCCTGAAAGGACTTATCCAAACATAAGATGAAGGTCAGCTGCCTCAAAGCCTAAAAGGGGAAGAACAAACGGTCAGAGGACCCTGGCCTGAGTGGCGTAAGGCTCTCCGATGCCTAAGTTAGTGTATGAACTGAACTAAGGAAGGAGAGGAAGAAGAGAGGCAGAGTAACAGCTCTAGTGTGTGTGTCTTGCGTACCAGCGTTATGGAATGTTATCCTATTTATAGAGATCTCTACCTGATATCTTGGAGTGGGCCCCTTGATTTGATAAGGAAGTTCTCATTAGCCCACATAGTAATAAATGCGGGTCCATCACAGCCCACAAAGCATTTACTGCCAGTCCGATCAGCCCACATTGCATTAAATGCATGCCATGTTGGGCCTGATCGTGTTGCACGCCTTTGGCGGTAGAGGTCCCATCGGATCCATCCTCGGGCTCTGCCCTGATTTGGCTACAGCCGCTGGATGCCGCCTTGTCAGGGATCTGGCGAAGATTGTGGACGGCCGGGATGTCGCATCTGTCCCACTGGCTCGAGCCCCTATGCTGCCACGTGTCTGATGATGTGGCGGGCGTGGGGCGTGAGAAGGGTTCTTCTTCATCTCGGCTTCCATCGCAGCTTATTTGGCCGGGGTCAGGCTCTCAGCCGAGGTCAACCTTGGTAGCCAAGCTCGGCACTGGCAGCCAAAGTCAGTCTGGTTTCGGCTGAGGCCTTTATCCCGGCGGCCGAGGTGTGTCTGGATGGCACGTGGGCGTGCTAATTGATATCTTACAGCCGAGATCAGCATAATCCTGGTGTCTTGAAAATCTCCCCACACAATTGCCCCTTAGCTTGTGACTTCTTAGGGGCCCTAGCCTTTAGAGGTCGGAAGCTAGAGAGTCTGTCTGGAGATGTTCGATCATTGCTCGGCGCCGCCTCGACTTCTTCGAGGCAATCAATGTCGCGTCCTGTTCACCCCGGGAAACGAACCGGGAGCTGTACGTGTCGCTTCCTGACTGACTGTGCCGTCAAATTGATGAGACAAGCGCAGATCGCGATACTGTCTTTTCGAATTCTTAAATGGCGCCCAAGGAGGGCTTCCTTCCTCTATAAATAGGGTTGTCTTCCTCTGTTTTACATTCTCCATCTTCTCTTCTGATTTTCTTTGCCTCTGCCTTTGATCCTTGTTCCGGCCTTCGTCTTTCTTCTCACGATCTTCCCATAGGCTCAGGCGAGGACGACTGCAAGGTGTGCCCAGGCTGATTCCTGTTTCTGACTTGCCCTTCTTTTCCAGTAAGTGACTTCGTGCCCCTGTCTTATTAGGGTTTTTCCCTTAGGGTTTTTCTTTTTGCCTTCTTCTCCTAGGCTGTAGAAATGGCCAGCCCTAGGTTTCACTTAGAGACGCCTGAGGGTATGGCTAGGTTTAGGGCGACTTTTAATATCCCGGAGGGGGTCCGCCTCAGGCCGGCGACTCCCTACGACCATGCCCTGCGCTGCTGGTCCAGTGGCTGGATGCCGTTCCCTTTGATCTCTGTGATCGAAGGCGGGGTTAGATTTCCCCTGCATCCCCTGCTTAGGGCCTGCCTTAGCGCCCGGTCCATTGCCCCTTATCAGTTGATGCACAACGGCTATAAGGTCGTCATGGGCACGGCGAAATTAAACGAGATTCTGGGGATCAACCTTGGTGTCCACGACATCGAGGATGTGTATGACATCTGCAAGGCTGGGGGAGGCAACTACTATCTTCGGGTAAAGCAGCTCCCAAAGGGCTTCGTCCTGGCCTTGGAGGATTCGGGTAAAAACGCCGAGGATGACCTATTCTGCATCTCGGGGGACTGGGAGTTCGGCGCCGGTGAGGATAGAACGCTCAGGGTCCCTCGCCATCTCGGAGCTGTCCCAAGTAAACACCGCCCCTCCTTTTTTTCTTTGTCCTTTCTTTGTATTGCCGAACTGATAACTTTTTTGTCGTGCAGAACCGAGAGAGAGGCAGCGCTGTGCGGCAAGTGGCGGTTGGAAGAAGAACGTCGCTGACCACAAAAGGTCGAAAAGTACGCCGGGCACGAGAATAAGTCGGCCTGGAAACTTTTAGGGTACGCGCAGAGGTATCGCGGCCACTATAAGAGGGTCGGAGCAGCGCCGGAGGCCGAGCTGCAGTCTGATTTCCCCTCCGTTACCTTGGCCATGCACGGGGGCATCCCTCTGACTGATCCTGTTGCTAGCCGAGCTACATCTGGTTCCGAAGCGTCTGCATCTACCAGCTTGGGGCCTTCGAGTTTAAAGGAGGCTGTGGAAGCTTACACGTCTGATCAAGAAGAGAGGTTGGGAGGTAGTTCGCGAGTGCCAGGAACCAAGGATCTGGTGGCCAAGTTCAGGCGCGGGTCTTCATCTTCCAAGCGAGGGAGCGCGAAGACGCTCTCCGGACCGCACGAGGGATGGGTCTCCACCCAGAAAGAGGTCCAAGGCGGAGGAGAAAGACTCGGGGGCCGAGCAAGCCCTTAAAGGCAAGACGCCTGCGCGTGCGCCTGGAGGTAAGGCTCCCCCTAAAAAGAGTGTGCCAGCGAGCAGGGCTGCTACTGAGACGGCTCGCGATCTCAGCGTCCCTTCAGGGCAAGGGTCTGGTTCGGCTTCCGGACCTCGCGCTGCCCCGGCAATGTGGAGGCCGAGGCTGGAGACCCAGCCATGGGAAGCCCTTAAATGTGGAGGACCAGGTATTAGGGAACCCTCTCGTCATCAGGGCTCTTGCCAAAGCCTGTGCCCTTCCGCGTGACATGGAGCAGCACACGAAGTTCGACAATGAGAGACTGCTGGCCTCGGCGATCCAGGTTGCTCTCCTGGTGAGTATTCCTGATGCTCTTATGATATACTTTGTTCCGGCTGAATGCTGAAATAGAGTGGGCCTCTAGGATAGGTTTCAAAACCTTTTTGACCCACTTGACGCAGGGATCAACTATCCAGAAGGCTATAAAACCCAATCCAAGATCCAAGTCCTCAATCTCAGCCAACATGACCAGTAAATACAATCTATCTAGAAGATAGAAACATCAACTAATAAGCATCCATAATAATCTACAACATGCAAGGAAGTGGATTATATCTTTGGAGCTCGGTTGTGCTCTAATGGAGAAGTTGTGTCTTTCTTTGATGATGAAATGCTTTCACTAATCAAATAGGGATCTCCAAGAACTCTTGATCTTCCACGCTATGACCCGTATCGGATTCTCCTTTTTCTCAAGAAGATGGTGGGATCTCCAAGAGAAAACTACTAGAAACTCTAGTGAGGAACTAGAAAGAGAACTAGAAGAGGGAGAGAAGAAGGGGCATGTGCAACTCTTGCACAAAGGGGCCTTGGGCGTGAATCCCTATGCTATGATAGTGCATGGACGTCCAGGCCTCTTCTCCTCTATTTATAGCTTTTGCAAGTTGCCTCCTCTTTACTAATTACAATAGAAGTCTTACTTCCATTAATTAGTAACTTACCATATCATAATTAGAAGTCTCATTTCAAATATGATTAGTAACTTTCTAATTCCTTTCTAATTAAAATAGAAGTCTCACTTCTACTAAAATTAGTAAGTCTACTATTACCACTATTAGAAGTCTCACTTCAAATAGAAATAGTAACTTTCCTTTTAGAGTTCAACTAGAATTAGATATTTTCTAATAATTGGGCTAGCGTGGGGACCACTAGGGATTCCTTAGAAAGCTGACTCCAACTGGGACTCGCGACCCCACATCTCATGTGTAATCCGAGCCCATAGTTAATTGTAAATAACTCCACTATATAAATGCAATTGAACTCCAGTCTTAGGAATATTACATAGAAGACCCTAAACTTCCACATTACCACAAGTAGACCCCTCTATCAATATCCATGGATCAATTGGACCTGTCTTCCAAACTAGATCCATATCTTATTATCCTTGAGCCCCAATTAATTATAATGATCATAGGTACATTTCCAATTAACTCTTAATCGGAATGGGTGCGCACTTACCAATGATAAATCCATTAATTGGCACAAGGGGATATTAGAGATAGATTCCATCTTGACCATTGAATGTTCCCACAACTCTACTACCACGTACCCAAATCAGCGAGGTGTTGACCTACAGTTGGCCTCACTCATTGGTGACTCAAAGCAAATGAATAAATATAACCTTGAGTTCATTAAAGTCTCAGGATTGAGAGCCTATTGCTAGGGAATTATGAGAGCAGACCTTAAAGCAAAGACAGTGTTTATAAGGTGCTTCTTATGGTCCTTCAATACATCCAATGTACCAGCACTATGATCCAGAATCTTTTATTCTGATGATCGAGACAAATCACACTATCTCATAGTGATCAAAGTGCTGCAACCATGTCAGTATGAGATGTCCAGTCTCATCACTGGTTGTGATGATATTTAAGTATAAGATTTGTCACACATGTCTCCCGTATGTGGATCTCATCCATACACATGTATTACATCTAATATACTTGTGGACTCCGGTTCATCTCATGAACCATCATGTCATTCGTATTGGTTATGTGCAAGTAAATAATAAATCACCATTCATCTCTTGAAAGGAAAGCATGAATATACTGAAAAAATAAAGAAATTAATCAATTTATTATATCATCTACTGGATTGAGTCCATAAAACTAAAAGCTGTGATGTGAGAGTTCTGAGTTGGAAAGAGGGCACCTAACGGTCTTCATGGTTATCCGCTCCGATATCCCGCATTCTGAGTCTCATAAATAGCGTTAAGTACAGCGGTACGGCCGATGCAAAAAATGAGCAAATGGCTCCACATGTCACCATCGGAACCATCAGTCAATTTGTAGAAAACGTGCGCTCCACGCGAGGCATGGGAGACCTCGCCCCATTAGTGGGCCCTTGAGTACTGAGCCCTTCTTCCTCCTATAAATAGGGGTGGCAAGCCTGCCAAAGAAGAAAGAAAAAAGGACCAAACCAGTAGCTCTTCTTATTTCTCATAGTGATGCGGACCTGTCCGCGTCTGCCAGACATTCTGGCAGTTTCATTCTCTAGGAGTTTAGGAATCTTTGTTCTGAACGAACCCTCTGCGACTGAAGGCAGCTTCCTCCGGGAGGGGCAGTCCCTGGCGATCATGGTCTGTGCGTTCTCTGAATACGGTCTCCGTGGACCATGTGTTCTCTGAACGCGGGTCCACGACCAACTCCCGCCTATGCGGCTGCGAGGAGATCAACTCCTGTCGATGCGGCTGGGAGTTGGTTGCACACTTGATCCTGCAGGGTCTTGTGTGGCATTGAGGACCAGATCAAGAAGCCTCCGGGATGAGGATCAATGAAGATCAGAGTCTCCAAGCAGTGGACTAGTGAAGATCACAATCTCCAAGCTTACTTTCTTTTTCTATTTTTAGAGGACTGCGGGCCTCCTTATTGTATTTTGCTTTTCTTTTCTGCAACCCATGTAATGAGGAAATTACATTTAATAAAAATGACGTTTTGATCCCAATGAACTGTGTATTTTGTATCTCTGTAATTTCCTGCTTTTTTCTGCACTTTACTATTTTTTTCTGCATTTCTGTGCTTGCACTGCTTTTTTTCTTTAAAGACAGTTGTTGGCCGAGATGAGCCCAGAATTTCGAGGATCTCGGCTATGCGAGCCTGGGTCCGGGATTGATCTCGGGGGGTGTATGAACCCAGAGTTTTGGGAGCGACTGGGTGTATGAACCTAGAGTTTTAGGAGTGACTAGGTGTATGAACCCTAAGTCAGTCCATGGGTGCGTGAACCCAAAGTTTAGGGAAGACTGGGTGTATGAACCCGAGGTCAGTCCCAAGGTATATGAACCCAAAGCTGCCGAACTCAGATAAGGCGGCACAGATTTATGGCAGGGCAAACGCTGCTTTTATTGATCATAGATTCTCATTACATCTTAGAAAAAGAACTTTTTTAAGTGGGATGCATTCCATGGTCTCGGCAACTGCCTGCCTTCCAAGTCTTCGAGTTTGTGAGAAGATCGCCCTGCTACTGAAACCACCCTGAACGGGCCGTGCCAGTTCGGGGCTAGCTTGCCTTCGTTTGGATCTCTGTCAGCCGGGAGGGTTTTCTTCAGGACCAGTTCTCCTACTGAGAAACTTCTCTCCCTGACCCTTTCATTGTATCCTCTGGCTAGCCGTTGCTGGTAGTCGGCCAGTCATATGGCCACTACTTCTCGGCGCTCGTCGGCCAGGTCCAGCTCCATCGCCAGGTTCATCTCGTTTCGGCCTTGGTCGACAAGCTCTGTTCTCTGGGTAGGGAGGCCAATTTCCAAGGGAATGACCGCCTCCATCCCATAGGCCAGAGAGAAAGGTGTCGCCGTAATGGAACGCCTCAGGGTTGTCCTATACGCCCATGATATGCTGGGGAGCTCCTCTACCCATCTTCCTTTCGCCCTGTCTAGTCGCTTCTTCAGGCCGTCAAGCAGTACTTTGTTAGAGATTTCGGCCTGACCATTGCTTTGTGGGTACGCCAGGGTGGAGTAGTGGTTCCTGATGCCATGCCTTTGACAGAAGTCTCTGAAGAAGTTGGAGTCGAACTGAGTCCCATTGTCCGAGATCAGGGTCCTGGGGATGCCGAACCTCGTTATGATCTTTTTCCACACGAAATTCTTGGAGTCCCTCTCAGTGATGGAGGACAGCGGTTCAGCTTCTACCCACTTCGTGAAATAATCTGTGGCGACTATCAGCCACCTTTTGTCCCCTGGAGCAAGGTGGAGAGGTCCCATAATGTCCAGCCCCCATTGGGCGAAGGGCCATGGACTAGAGAGGGGGCTCAGGTCCTGTGCTGGCTGATGAAGGTAATAGGAGAACTTCTGGCACTTTTCGCACTTCCTGGCATATACATGCGCGTCCTTCTGCATATACGGCCACCAGTAACCTTGGCTTATAGCTCGGTAGGCCAGCAACCGTCCTCTAATGTGGCTCCCGCAGATTCCTTCGTGGATCTCATACAGAAAGTCATCAACCTTGCTTGGATGGACGCATTGGAGGTAGGGACCTGTGAAGGATTTCTTGTAGAGCTTGCCTTCAGGGAATAGCCAGAATCGAGCTGCCTTGAGTTTGATCCGGTGAGCTTCGTTCTTGTCTTCGGGGAGCTGATCGTCCTTGAGGTAAGAAATGATCGGGTCCATCAAGCTCGGGCCGAGATCAAGGCACAGAACCTGCCGAGATGAATGGAGCTCTAAGCTTGATCTCGGTATCGACCCAACCTCAACGGTTCTTTTCTTTCCTGCTTCAGCAGCGGAGGTCAGATTTGCGAGCGCATCAGCGTGCGTGTTAGTATCTCTATAGATTTGTTTGACCTCGGCTGTTTGGAAATGAGCGAGCAGTTTCTTCACGAGGGCTAAGTAGGCTGCCATCCTGTCGTCCCGGGCTTGTTAGTCTCCAGTGAGCTAGCTAGTTACCAGTTGCGAATCGTTGAAGACCACCAATTGCCGGGCTCCAAGGATTCGGGCGCTGTTCAGTCCTACAATCA
This sequence comes from Litsea cubeba, assembly GCA_012931725.1. Lineage (NCBI taxonomy): Eukaryota > Viridiplantae > Streptophyta > Magnoliopsida > Laurales > Lauraceae > Litsea > Litsea cubeba. The sequence continues at coordinate 22,224,387 of CM022951.1, read as the reverse complement.
GAGCTTCGTACTTGGCTTCGTTGTCCGTCGCTTTGAAGTCCAAGGTCAAGGCTTATTCTATGACCAGTCCTTCTGGTGATTGGAGGACTATGCCGGCGCCAGCTCTCTTGGAGGCAGACAAGTCGTCGACGAAGACTCTCCTTGCCGAGTTAAGGACTTGGCTCTGAAAAGGTTCGTCGATCTCAGTGACTTCATCCTCATGCCCTATGCCCCCAGGTTGGTGCCGGGCTGGGTCGAAGTCGAGCTCGGAGAGACGATCTCAACGATGAAATCTGCCAGAATCTGGGCTTTGATCGCAGTCCTGGGACGGTACTGGATGTCATACTGCCCCAATTCGACCGGCCATTTTGAGATTCTCCCTGAAAAGCAGCCTTCTTGAAGATGGATCGGAGTGGATGCTCCGTAATAACCACAATGGTGTGGGATTGAAAATAGTGAGAGAGCTTGCGGGAGGCACTGACGAGTGCCAACGCGAGCTTCTCAAGCAAAAGGTATCTGGTCTCAGCATCAAGGAGGATTTTGCTCGTATAATAGATTGGCTTTTGTATTTCGCCGTCCTCTCTGATGAGGACAGAGCTCACCACGTGATCCAAGACTGCTAGATACAAATATAGCGTCTCCCCCTGAGTTGTGGTGGAGAGCAAAGGTGGTAAAGAAAGATAAGTTTTGAGTGCTTCCAATGCTTGGTCGCACTTAGTGGTCCATTGAAATTTTAAATTCTTTCTTAAGAGCTTAAAGAAAGGCCGGCACTTATCTGATGATCTGCTGATGAATCGGTTGAGTGCTGCGGCCATGCCAGTTAGCTTTTGGACCTCCTTGGTAGTAGTCGGGCTCTGGATTCCCAATATCGTCGTGATCTGATCTGGGTTGGCTTCTATCCCCCTCCGTGTCACTAGACTTCCGAGGAATTTACCGGAAGCGACGCCGAAAGCGCATTTGGAGGCGTTCAACTTGAGCTTGAACTTTCGGAGGATGCCGAAGACTTGAGCCAGGTCTGCCAGGTGGTCGCGCGACTGCTTGGATTTGACAACCATGTCGTCAATGTAGAGTTTGACAGTTTTGCCGAGCTGAGCCTGGAACATCTTTGTGATGAGACGTTGGTAGGTTGCCCCCGCGTTCTTCAATCCAAAGGGCATCACCTTGTAATAATAAGTGCCGCGGGGGGTTATGAATGCAGTCTTGTCCTCGTCCGGCTCAAACATCGGGATCTGGTGGTAGCCTCGGTAAGCATCGAGGAAGCTCATCCTATCATGGCCAGCAGTGGCGTCGATCATCTGATCAATTTTTGGAAGCTGGAAGCTGTCCTTCGGGCAAGCTCTGTTGAGGTCGGTGAAATCGACGCACACCCTCCACTTGACGATTTTCTTCTTGACCACCACCGTATTGGCTAGCGAGACCGGGTACTGGACCTCCCTGATTGCGCCTGCCTCTAGCAACCTGTCGACCTCCTTGACCACGGCTTCTGTCTGCTGCAACCCTGTCCTGCAGGCCCTCTGGACCACTGGCTTGTGGTTGGGATCTACGTTCAGCTTGTGGCACATAACCTCAGGGTCGATCCCAGGCATTTCGCTCGGAGTCCAGGCGAAGACGCCTCTATTCTGCATCAAGAATCTCGAGAGCTCGGTCCTCTCGGGGTCGGGAAGCTGGCTGCCGATCAGGAAGAATCTGTCTGGGTCGAGTGGATCGATCCTGACTTCGGCTAGATCTTCGACGCTCTTCTTCTCAGGATCTCGGCCGATCTCGTCCAGCTCCCTCTCGAGTTCTTCCATATGCACCTGCCCCGGTTCCTTCTCCCCAGGGACTACGACCATTATACATTGCCTGGCCAGCTACTAATCCCCGTCCACAGTAATCACTTCCATCCTGCCCTCCTTGTCCTTAAGTAAGAACTTCAGCTTCTGGTGGAAAGTGGAGGGAACTGCTTCCATATTGTGGAGTCACGTCCTGCCCATAATAGCATTGTAGGGGGAAGGGGCGTCCACTACTAGGAAGTCGGTCATCACAGAGGCTCCGCCCACCCTGGTCTCCAGAGTGATCTTTCCTTAGGGTAGACAAGTTTGGCGCTGAACCCTATTAGGGGCGTACGGGCCTCTTTCAAATCAGCCTCCGAGAGTCCCATATTCTTGAAGCATCCGTAGTAGAAGATTTCGGATGAACTAACGGAGTCGACGAGGATCCTCTTCACTGTGAAGTCCCAGAGCTTCAGCGTTAGGAGCAGGCGATCGTTGTGGGGAAGCTACATTCCTTCGAGGTCCTTATCCGAAAATGAGATAGCTGGGCGCTCGCGCCTTGCTTTCTTGGACGCTGGTCCGAGCTCGGCCCTCATCACCTCTTTCCCATGAGAGGCCTGCCTGGCCTCGGCACAAGCCTGGGCGCGCCCCTAGGGGAGGAAGAAGGCACTGAGGGTGCCAGATGGATGACGTTGATGATCTTTTCAGATTCGTCGTTGTCTGGGTCCTTGTCAGCGCTCTGATGAGTTCGGCCGCTGCCAGCATCTCCTGTCTTGATGCAATCCTTTAGGTGGCCTTCCTTGGCAAGCTTCTCCAGGTGAGACTTCAGGATCCTGCACTTCTCGGTTTTATGCCCATTTTGCTTATGGTAGGCGCAAAAGATGTCCTGGTCACGGGAGGAGGGGTCGCCCTGCATGGGCTGAGGCCAGCTGAAGAATGGCCTGTGCCTGATCTTGTTCATGATCTGATGGATCGGCTCCCTGAAGATGGTACTCATAGCTTGATAGGAATTGGAGGGAGGCCTGGGCTTCCTACTGCCCCCAGATTTGGACGCTGGGGCCTTTGCCGAGGTCGAAACCTAAGCTTGGTTCGGCTCTTCTTTCCGGAAGGGCTTCTTGTCCTTCTTATGGGGCTGGTCGCCCTTATCCTTGTGTCCTGCGCCGTGGCTCTCCCGGGCCCGAATATCATCTTCCTCCCGGGCGATATAGCGCTTTATCCTGGACATCAAGGCTGGCACGGAGGTTACGGGGTCTCCGGCCAGGTCTTTCCTGAGCTCGTTTCCTGGTAACAGAGCATTTTGGAAGGCGAAAACCGCCACCTCATCCTTGGAATCTTTGATTTGGCTGTAAGTCGCCCTGAACCATTTGGCGAACTGGGTGATGCTCTCGCCCTGCTTCATCTTCAGGGCCAGTATATCAGCATCAGTCTTAGGGACGACACTATAAGCCTGAAACTTCTTCAAGAAGGAGAGCTGGAGCTGTCTCCAACTCGAGATGGATTTCTCTGGGAGGGCGCAGAACCACTTCAGGGGGAGGTCGCCCAGACTGAAGGAGAAGATTTTACAGTGGAGGTGACCCTCGTCCCCCTAAATGGACATCCTCTAAGAGAAATTTTGGAGATGAGCGGCAGGATCCGAGACTCCGTCGTAGAGGACGAATCGCGGAACGGAGAACTTCTTGGGTAGGGGAGTCTCCTTGATGTCCCGTGTAAAGGGGGAGACCCCCAGATCGGCGGGGCCGCAAATATCTTGCTGGTCTCTGGCGAGTCCAGCCATCTCCAAGTTATGCTGAACCGCCAGCTTAATGCGCCTGTCGAGCCATTCCTGCTTGTCATCCTTCTTTGGTGACAGTGCTTCTGACTTCCGCTTCGAGTGGCCTCGACTGTGATGGCTACGAGCTCGGCTGTCTCAGCCATGATGGCTTCGACTATTGCTCGAGCCTTCGTCATGGGCCCAACCGTGCTTTTCATCCAGATAAGCTCTTAAATCCTCATGGGAGGAATGGACTGCCACTCTCCGGGCGGGTCTCTTCTCGCTTTGGCGCCCGGAGGGCTGCCTTAACGAGGTAGCTCCTGCTGCTCTTAGTTGCTGCTGAAGCTGGCGGATCAACTTCTCCTGCTCCTGGATAAGGGCATTTTGAGCTGCAACATCCCCACCGTCAACGAAGTGTCGTGGACGGTGCGACATGTTGACTGCTACGGCTTTGTCCTTCTGGGGACGCTCCTGTCGCCGTTCGTCCCGTCGGGGAGGCATGACTTCCTCGCCTGGGGACGAATCCTCGACTTGCTCTGGGAATGGAACTTGGACGAAGATGCGCGAGTCTGGGTGCTCCTCGCCTGCAGACGCGCCAAGCCCCGCCCAAGATTGTCTTTGAGGAAGGGCGTCCGCCGACGGGCCCGGTAGCTGGACCATCGCTCTTGAAGACTCTCCGCCTTTCTTAGCTTTTGGAGGCATGGTTTTGGGAAGATTGGGCTAATACTTTCCCACGGACGGTGCCAATTGTAAGTGCAAAAATAAGAACGCACAAAATTATGGGGTGCCTGAAAGGACTTATCCAAACGTAAGATGAAGGTCAGCTGCCTCAAAGCCTGAAAGGGGAAGAACAAACGGTCAGAGGACCCTGGCCTGAGTGGCGCAAGGATCTCCGATGCCTAAGTTAGTGTATGAACTGAACTAAGGAAGGAGAGGAAGAAGAGAGGCAGAGTAACAGCTCTAGTGTGTGTGTCTTGCGTACCAGCGTTATGGAATGTTATCCTATTTATAGAGATCTCTACCTGATATCTTGGAGTGGGCCCCTTGATTTGATAGGGAAGTTCTCATTAGCCCACATAGTAATAAATGCGGGTCCATCACAGCCCACAAAGCATTTACTGCCAGTCCGATCAGCCCACATTGCATTAAATGCATGCCATGTTGGGCCTGATCGTGTTGCACGCCTTTGGCGGTAGAGGTCCCATCGGATCCATCCTCGGGCTCTGCCCTGATTTGGCTACAGCCGCTGGATGCCGCCTTGTCAGGGATCTGGCGAAGATTGTGGACGGCCGGGATGTCGCATCTGTCCCGCTGGCTCGAGCCCATATGCTGCCACGTGTCCGATGATGTGGCGGGCGTGGGGCGTGAGAAGGGTTCTTCTTCATCTCGGCTTCCGTCCCGGCTTCTTTGGCAGGGGTCAGGCTCTCAGCCGAGGTCAACCTTGGTAGCCGAGCTCGACACTGGCAGCCGAAGTCAATCTGGTTTTGGCTGAAACCTTTATCCCGGCGGCCAGGTTGTGTCTGGATGGCACGTGGGCGTGCTAATTGATATCTTACAGCCGAGATCAGCATAATCCTGGTGTCTTGAGAATCTCCCCCACACAGTATGAATTGTAGGTCCAGTAGGAACTAGAATCATCATCTATAGTCGCACCAAGGTTCAGTGAAAGGCGGCGGCCGTCTTGACTCAAGGTGAGTCCGAACTTTCCAATTGTGTGGTTGGTTCTCGACACACTTTTTGACTACAAATCTTCCCCTAAAGATAGAAAAAGAGACTGACCTGCTAAAATGGTGTCTGTGGGATAATCGAAGCTTTGCCAGATGATTTTTGAACCAGAACTCTAGAGAAAAAAATTGCCATTGTCGAGTATGGAAGCAGAGTAAATGAGCAAATCTAGGTCACCTGCAATCGGTTTGGTTTGGCTGCCTTCGGCTATTAACACGAGCTCGCCATCCGCCATAAGGCTCAAAGTGGCATTGGTAGAGACAAGCCGGTCGTCGGTGTTTGCCGTCTAGATTACTGTCTTGTTTGGAGATCCATCTAATAACCAGTGTAACATCCCGACCCTTAGCCGATATTAATTATAATTAATTGGTTGATTAGTTAGTAAGTGTGTTTAGAGTCTTAGCGAGTCGGGTTTGATGTATGAATCGTGTGGGTGAAATCTAATGTGATTCGGAGTGCGTTTGGGTACAGCAGGGGGGTGGTATGCTGTTTTGGGAAGTTTTCAGGGGTTTAATTGAGATTATGAGTTTTTGTGAGTTTGGGTGCATCGGATAGGTCTCGTCATTGAGCTTTAGTCTTCTATCGCGTTTTGATTCGACGCGAGGAAGAGGCCCAAATGATCATTTAAGCTAACCAAGGACTAAACCCATATTTCCATTCAATTCCAACCTAATATAACACCTCATCCGGATGACTCATTTCATTCGCCATCTCTATCTCTTCATTGACTACTATTCATGTTCTTATTCCTCTTCACTACCTGCTTGCCAACGCCAGCCATAGAGCCTCCATTTTCGCAGGCCAAGCTCCACATCATCTTCCTAAAAGCTCCAAGATCACAACCATTCCATTTTCAAGAATTTCCACCCACAACCCATTGAAAGGTAGGCTTCCAAAGCTTTTAACCATAGTTAATCTTCTTCCTTTTAGTTAGAAATGGATTAGGGAGACTCACTACCACCCATTGCATTCATTTAGTAGATTGATTTTGGGATTGAGAAGCTTTTACACACTTTTGAGCCAAAAAGAGAGATTTCTCTTAATTCTCTTGATTTTGGTTTAGCTCATCATTAAGGCAAGTTAATCTATATATTTATGCTTTGATATGTTGTTTCTTCCTTGAAATGATGATTGAATATGTCTAGATAACCCAATGCTCTAATCTTGACAAATTTGAATTGAAAACATGATAAATTGGGTTAATTGTCTAATGAATTGGATTGGAAATGAAATTGATAGATTGAGAGGTTTATAAGACCTGAAATGATGAGGGTTTCATTCTTAAATGACTGTGAAACAGGTTCATAGATTATGGGAATGGAAAGGGAGCAATTACACATCAGTTATAGAACTGATGTTCTGTAACTGTGTGTATTCGGTCGACCGGCCAAGGGCTTCGGTCGACCGAAGACACAGGGTCAGGTGCGGACAGCACCTGACCATTTTGCTGTTCACCATTTCTGCACATTAATGCAGGTCGACCCGGGCTAGACCAGGTCGACCGGGACAACTGCTGGGGACCTTTTTAGGGACCCTTTTGACCTCTTTTTCTATTGGACTTACATGGAACCTTGGCTACCTTTTTGGACTCATTTGACTTGATACAAGGAATGTTTTGGGCATGCATTTCTCGTTGTTATTCCTATTTTCTCGGTCCTTCGACTTATATCAATCTTGAACGGTACGGGACAACGGGATACCCTCTTTTATATCTATGCACGAAGATTATTTGTTCGGGTATCGCGATCCTTATTCCTTTCGTTGACTGAATAGTGTTATACGAGACTATGGTAATAACAATTGTACCTAGATTGGATTGTTTATCGTTTCTAACTCCGAATGGTATTGTTTGATACTTTCTACATGAAATGTTCATGTTCTATAGATTACTTTACTTGCTTTAATTGGGATCACATGATGAACTTAGATGAAGACCTAGGATCCCCTTGATGTCTTGTTTATTTTGTATACGGTTGATGGAAGTGTTGAGACTAGGTAGCTTTGATTGTCAAGCTTGATGAGAACTACTTAGTGATTTATGAAACTTGCTTGATGTTCTTGATTTGATTGATGGAAAGTAGTCTCTCAATTGTTTATGAATCTTGTTCACGCAAGAAAGCCTAGTCTCCTCACTCTTACTTGTCTAGGATTCTTGTGGCAGGCATCAATCAGTTGTTAACGCCCAACACAGGGTGGGGTACCACCTGTGTAAGGACTTTGGTTTGAAAGTCTGCGCAGTACTACTTTTTACATTTTGATGGATTATACACCATCGGATACATCTTGCATTATTGATCTTGTTTGGCCCTTAGTATCCATCTTGCTTGCTTGCTTGCCGGGTTTCATCTCGTGCCACTCTACCACAGCTCTCATGTTGAGCATGGAGGGTCATGTGAAACTATTCGTGGTGTATTAGCTTGTGTGATTTGCCTATTTGCTAGATTGTTTATGATTCATATACTATTCACTTCTTATGTCTGAAATGCATATATTTCTATTGATCTTGTCTCTTGTCCACTCTGATTTGATATGCATATCTTATTATCATATATATACATTGCTTGTCAACCGTCGTGTCGACGATGCTACTCTTGGTGCATAGGTACCGAGCCCTTCTATCCCGAGGAGGAGACGACGGAAGAAGTACAGGCGGATCAGCCTGATGAAATCTTAGATTATAGTACGGACGACGTTGTATAGCCATACTGACCCCGTACTCGAGAGCCTTCATGTTTAGCTTGATAGATCCATCTTTTGTACTTTTGTTTATCTTTTGATTAGGCCTAAGTTTTGATGTGGCCTAATGTTGTAAATAATACTTTTGGTTAAAGTGTTTAAACTCTGAACTTTAATGATGATATTCAGTATTGTTCCAAACTATGCATCTTTAGGATACCATTTGTAATTATAAAGCTTCCGCTATTGATTGTTTATATTTGAGGAAATGTTTATACCTCACAACGGTCTTCGATCCAATTGGGACACGATTGGGGCTAAGTTATATTTGACTTATGTTGGAAAAAGTTTTAATTAGCCCTAATTTCACGTATAACCCCGGTTTCAATTTTGGGGACGTGACAACCAGATCCCAACAGCATAGCCCTTACCTTCTTGGTAGAACACAAAGGCGAAATGCCCAGAAGGGGAAGGCCAAGAGGTGGGTTCCTTGTTGGGTATAGAGAGGAGCCCAAGCTTATGCTTTGGGAAAGTGTTGCTTGAGATCTCTCAACAATAGTGAACGCAAAGAGGAACACGACCCAAATGGTAGTTGCCATCTCATGTGCCTGTGAAAACTGAAAAACACACACCACACCACAGACACACACACACACACACAGAGAGAGAGAGAGAGAGTTGAGCATTGATCTGTAGGAGCGGAGACTCTTCTTAATAAGGCCGCAGATGAGCCGTACCCCAGAAAGTTCGATGCACCCAGGAGGAAAATAATGAACGGGATGAGGGATCCTGTATCAACATTACCTTCTTCTTATATTCGATGTTCAAGAACTTTACTAAAATAAAAGTTGGTTCAGTATAAGATTAAATATATTATCGATATTATTAATTTGATATATTCGATTTTACTTTGAAACCAAAACAATTTAAGTTTTCAAGAAGCGAGGCATGATGAAAAAATAAAGAGGATTTTACTGAAAAAATCCCCTTATAGACTCATTGAAGATCAAAAGGAGCTTAGAAAGTCTCCATGCACTGCAATGGTCATACAGTCCTGATGTGGTTTAGTTTTTTTCAGTTTTCCTTAAGAGGGGATATTCACTACTCATCTTGCCTTTTTACAATCGATCAAAACCCAATTTCCCCATTTTCATCTTCCTCCTTTCCCTCACCTCCTCCATCGATCTCAACCCAACTGGTCCCAGGTGCTCCCCATCGATTGCAATGCTTCCTCTTCCACCTCTTTTCACCTTCTAGCAAGCAGATGGAGATCCTAGTTGTATCTTTCCTCTTCGTGACCCACAACTCGTCCGATCTCATGGAGTGTAGAACACGAAACCCTGGAGTGTAGAACACGAAACCCTACCCTAATCCACTTGACTTTTAATATGTGAGGTTTGGACTTGAGATTGAGTTGAAGTTGGAGGAAGGAGGAGGAAGATAAAAAACGAGCGGATGAGGAAGGAAGATGTCACGTCCCCAAAATACAACCAAGGGATAACGTGAAAAATAAAAATAAACATTCAGTTTTCTATGTTTAATGCAACACAAGCTCCCAAATATGGACCCACAAAATTTTGAAACACGATGAGTCATACTAAAATATTTGCGGTAGCATTAAATCAATTGGTATCAATATTCAAAATCAAACCAACACATAACTAATTGAATATTTAAGGTTAAAGTTTCCAAAATAACTTAAATAATATAACTAAATAAAATTAGGTTCATTATAAATAGTTTGCTACTAAAATAGTCTCTATGATGAAAGTCACTCCCGTGCGGTCTCTGACGACCCTGTGGCCATCATTGGCTCTCCACTCGGGTTCGTCAACTGGCTCAAACGCTTGAAACGTTTGACCCTCCACCGTCTCCTCGGCAGGGTAAACAAAGTAAACAGCAAGTACGAAAGCATAATTTATAAACAAAACACAAGATCAATGTGAGTAATGACAGGTAATGATCATAAGAGAATAACAATGTGACAATGACAAAAAGAACGTATAACCTAAATTCAATCTATACAATAGAGCAATACAATAATCACACAGAAGCAGTGCTACTGTTTTGGGTAGTCAGCCCTAACTATCTTAATCACGTCGGTGGTCAAACCAATCGATAATCCAGAATACCAGTCAAACAATCAATTCGGATATTACAGTGTCCACACACATCGGTGATCAGCCGTCCAATTACAACTGCAGTCGTTCGAATATGACCCAATCGATATACATATATATATATACGTATCATAATAGAATAAACCTAATGATCTGTAAGCTCTGACACAGAAACCTAAGTCAAACTGAAGGGTTGGCTGCACAACAATCCACAATCGAATACCAATCAAATCATTCAATTAAACTTCTACAATATCTTAATCGATTGCCACGCCACATCACGGTCCATAACCAATCAACATCGGGTATGCAACTAATAGACCAACATCAATCTCAGTCATGTATGCAAATCACAAGCCAATCCTAAGGTAAAACATAAGGTCTCATACCCGCCAACCACAGTAATCTCTAAATAGATAAAAGATCAACACATCCATTCTCAATCAATGGTGCATAGACTCAATTAAGGGTTTTCAAATAAAGATGAGTTGAGCTCGAATCCACTAGGATTTCCCTGAGGTCATACCAGGTATTAAACCCCACGTTAGTAATATAGCATGTGCCCAGACGGTATTTACTCAGGTCCAAAGTTCAAATTTAATAAAGTATAAACATATAGTTTTGACCCATTAAAACCAAAGAAATTATTTAATATTTAATTTTTTAAATAATAATAAGAAATAACAATCTAAGTTTATAAACCTGAGAATTCCATCTATAACATTTTCCAAATTCAATTCTTTATAAAATAAGTCAGAGAGTCTAATTAAAGTTAATTAAAATAATCAGGGCTTTAATAGAATTTATAGAAATTCAAATGGGTAAAGTGCTATTACAAAACTCACCTACATGATCTGTACGTAACAAACAGAACTCTTATCACATCACCATCACTATTCTCTCCATTTCACTCATCCACATGTCACCTCCATACTTTCTCATCTCACTAATCCACACACAAAAATCCTACACTTTATCCATGCACCCCCAGACCACCGAACTACCCATTATTTCCACCTACACCCGTTCTGTATAGAACATTTACAACAGCAACAGGGCTTTATCGCCTGAGATATGGAGGCTGCTGGAATCATGGGCCCCACTGATCAAAACCAAGATCAAGCTCCACCATCTCGCCCAGGCTCCCTCTACTAGATCTATAGTTCAGATAGGTCATCAGGTCGTCTCCCCACTGTCACACCCCGAAACCAGGCCCTGCAGTGATCCAACCTCGGGATGCAAAATTTTAGGATTAATTGAAAACTTTTGCTATATTTTCCAAGATCCGCGTGAATGAGGATAATAAAATTCCATCACGATCAGAACATATTTTTGCGGAAGCAAATCATGGTGTTGCGACCCGGAGTCCGTGGCCATCGGATTCCGTGTCGCACTCAACCCAAGCATATAATTATCTTATCAATGGACATATCAGACTGGAACAGACCATTATAACAAAATACAGAGCTGACAGCATCTGGATATTATATTCCCATATATATTCAAGTTACAAATAACAATGTGCATTAATTATAATCCCAATAAACGGGCTAATAAAAGCCATACAAAAATAAGCTAATAATCTCTAGCCCATATGTGATGTAGCTCCGATGTTAAGCTCAATGTCTATACGACATAGCCGACAAAACAACCTGTAAGCTCATGGCTCCATAGCCAAAACGTACACTCTGATCGGGCTAGATATCTGAACCTGAGTACCAAAGTAGTGGGTCAAACACGACGGTCTGGCAGGTGGGTGAAAAGATAATACAAGTGCTGAAAAATAAAACATATGATAAATCATGGTCTTTGACAAAATTCTATATTCATATAAAACGGGTATAAAACATGAATATTTGACAAGACATGTATTCCTTTAAAGCATGTATAAAACATGAATATTTAGCAAAACATGTATTCATTTGAAACGGGTGTAAAACAAGGATATTTGACAAATCGATAATTTATTTAAAACACGTACAAAGCATTAACATTTAACAAATCGATATTTCATTTAAAGCATGTATGAAGCATGTATATTTAAAACAATAAGGGTATCAAGGATCGGGAACTGTCAAGATGGCAACCACACAAAGCTAGATCTTCTCTCACTAAAGTGAAGAGAGCACATACCCTACGGGATCATTGACCTCAGTTACACAAGGTGAGGAGGAACAACGATAAGATACTATAATATACATATATATATATACTCTGCGGGACCACGGTAACGAACCGGGTAAAAACTCTGCGGGTTCCAGACTGCAGCTGGCTATCGGGAAGGGAAGGATCTCCAAGTCGGTGGATCAAACCGACAAGGTTGTCCAAGCTCAGTGGTGCCGACTCATAGGTCAAATACGAGAAATCAAATCAAATGCATAGTAATGGAACGGGGTGCTCATAATAGGCACAAATACACACTCATATCAGGTCGGTCATATACAGGTTAGCAAAAGCTAAATACACTTTCCAATACTTTCGGGACAAGTCAAAATCATAAGATATGATGTTTGAAAGGCACAATTAAAAATCAGGTCAAGATGAACATGAATGGATTTCCAATATTCTCCTAGCTAAGAGTTGAAGGTCCAAGATTTGAATCAATGTGTATAGGGTTCCGTATGTTAGGTTTGATAAACATTTGGTACTCTTCAAGAATTAAAAACATTCCGGGACCTTACATACATTGACAAATCTAGAAATCCTCACCGAATCTCCATGATGAGGTTTCTCCTTCCTCCGGACTTCATACAACGCCTTACAAGTCCTTACATAGCATTGGGGCTCCAAACAATACCTCCCCACTACATCACATCACAATTTACCCAAGTCTTTCATGGGCTTCCATGCATCATTACAAGTCCAATGGCTTCAAATAAGAAGAGAAGGGATAGAGCTGAATTGGACTTGAATATAGGCTTGAAGTGAGTCTGGAGAACAGTCCAACAATCCCCATTTTTGCAGTTCTTCTCATTTCAATCCGATCGATCGGACTCATTGGCCGATCGATCGGTCCTGAAATGCTCTCAGTTATTTACAGTCCGATCGATCGGACCTGTAATGCCCACAGTCCGATCGATCGAACAGCGGCGAATCTCAGCCTAAATGGTTGGATTCCTCCTTTGTCCAATCCCTTTCCATTTCCTTTCTTTCCCCTTCTTCCAAACACAACTCCATGAATATTTGGGCCCTTTCTTGACCTCCTCAACTCATCAAATCATCATTCCATAAAAATGGATCCAACCTCTTCATCCCATTCACATTTAACCAAAGAAATACATTACTTGAAACGAGTCAAAACTTAATACAATCAAGATATCATTTTCAAGAAAGCAATATGCTAGAAAGATGCATTAATAAGTGTATTTCAAATCTCAATAAAAGCATATCATGAAATAAAGCTTAAGTAATGAAAATCATTAATAAAAGCTAAGCATTTGCATAAAAATATGATTAATGAAAATAAATCGTTTCATCCACTTGCTTTAGGTCCAAAGCTAAGCAAATCAACCTCTAATCACACTCCAAGCCAAGAAATCACAACCTATTAAAAAACCCCCAAAAACAAGCCCTAAAATGTCAAAACCAAGAAATACAAAGAGAAAGCTTTCAATAATGAAAAAGGAGAGTCTCATGGGCTAGGAAAACACAAATCTAGGAGATGGGGAAGATAGCTTACATGGAAGACTCTTAAATGGCAAGAGCTTGCTCAAAAAGAACCGCAAAGTGGCTGGATTTCTCCTCCAATGGGATCAAAGGAAAGCCCTCATGGTGAAGAAGAAGGTGGTGGAGTCCATTTCTCCATTTGGGCAAGATTTGGAAGGGGTTGGAGATGAAGAAGCAAGAAGAAGAAGAAGAAATGAGAAAAAAACTCTCAAAAGGAGCTGAAACTCCTCTCTTGCTGCTGGGACGGTTTTGGGAGAGAAGAGGGAGAGGAGATGGGCACTTATAATGGGTGGGTGTGGGCCCCGCCACACTTAAAACACCTAAAACTTGCAAATTGAGATTAGGAGGCTTTCTAGACATCGGATCAGGAAACTTAAAACATGAAAAGTGTACGGAATAAAATTCTTTCCAAGAAGGTTAATATTGACATAATTCCGGGGTCCACAGAAAAAGTCAATTGTTTGGTCAAAGGGATCAAAATAATGGATTCAAGTGTTAAGACATCGATTTATGGGCCTCGGATGCGATTGACCAAGAAGAGAGAAATGTTTCTGATAAAATCTAGTTTCCAAAAAGTATATATTTGGCAAGGTTCTGAGATCTCGAAATTTGGGTCCAGATTCAATGTGAAAAGACTAATTTTGCCCCCAGGGCTGGAAAAACTGATTTTCGGAGTTTCAAATAGGTAGGGAGTGAACACAAAACTGAAATGGGAATTTTCATAAATCAAGGAGAGTCTCTCCAAAATGACCACACAAAACAAATAGGACCCTATGGTCACTGTCTAGGTCCACTGGCTCCCAAAACCAAAGAAAAATAATCAAACTCAGAAATTCGATCCAACAACCGGTAAACCCACTGAGAAATCAAATCCACGATTAAAACATGCTAAACCAGGAAATCTGGGGTCGGGTTCTCACACCCACTACAATATTACATAGAGAAAACTACTCAACATTAAGTCACGCCCCTGATTTCCTAAAACCATTAGATGGTGGCCAAACAGGGTCCACATCTCTAAGGTCGCCCCATCATGTCCGGTCCGATGACCGGATCAGATCTGTGATCAGATCAACCAGTGGGTCCCACAACCATCTGATGCCCAAACTGAATCTTCCCCTAAAACACGCGATCCCTCTGATCAAGTCACTAAATAATGGGTCAAGGGTGTTTACTGGCTATGGGACCAACTCCTCTAGGGTCGCCCGTGGGTCCACTACCGGATCTACGGTCTCGATCAAGCATCAGTGGGGTCCACCTTAATACACAGATCTCCAAAATCATAGAAGTTGAAAAAGGGTTTTGAAATCCAAATAGCGGTGAGCGGTGGTCAACAAAAAAATCGTAATATTGCTACAGTAACACAGTCATGAGAAAATCAATTGAATCACCAATAAAATTATCATCACATGAAAGGGCATAAAAATGGGTTTCTATATGGATCCTCACATGAATCAACAAGGAACACTAGCATTAAATCTATAAATTATGGTTAGGTACTTGCCTGAGGTCCGCGGTTGATGGAGACGGTCTAAAATTTCTATTGCCAGAGCCCAATGTGCTATCCCAGAAAAAAATTGGAAGAGAGAATTATGTGTGAAAATAAAAGAGTGTAGTGTATAAATAGGGAATAGGAATGGGAATTGTAATCTAGCTTAAAGTCCAAAAATAATAGAGTTTGTGTTCTAAAAAGATAAGAGTTTGGATTAGAAAAGAATTATACCCACTAAACTGGGCCTAGGTTAACTATGAGTCAAAACACCTATTCAACAAGCCTAACTCACCAAACCTAAGTCTAACGTGGTCCCACTTAGACTAATCATGTATTTAACTAAAATACAATCAATTACATAATAATAATAAAATAAATAATACAATATATATATAATAGATATCAAAATGTCACAGAAGAGGAGGAGGAAGAAGATGAAAAATGAGTGGAGGAGGAAGATGAAGAAAAATGAGCGGGGACAATCGCAGGTGAGCAGCGATATCCCCGCTCATGACAGATTTTTTTTCCAGTGATGAACACACTTATAAGAGAGCTTAACCTTTTATGTGAGAGGATATCCCCGCTCAATATATGAAGTTTATATGTGATAGGCTGCGATATTCCTTCTCATGACAGATTTTCCCAATGGATGAACTGGGAGCTTAATCTTTTACGTGAGGGGATGTCCCCGCTCAATATATGAAGCTTATATGCGATGAGTGGCGATATCCCCACCCCTAAAAGAGTTTTTCTAAAGGATGGACACACTCATATGAGAGCTGCACTTATCATGAGCGGGGATATCCCCACTCACCCGCAATTATCCCTGCTCTTATTTCTTCTTCTTCCTCCTCCACTCATTTTTCATCTTCTTCCTCCTCTTCGTTCGTCATCCACTCGTTTTTCATATTCCTCCTCCTTCCTCCAACTCCAACTTCACAATAGTGGAATAAGGTAGGGTTTCGTGTTCTACACTCCTTGATCTTCGACGAGATGTAGGTCACGAAAAGGAAAAATACAACTAGGATCTCCACATGCTTGCTAGAAGGTGAAAAGAGGTGGAAGAGGAAGCATTGCAATCGATGAGGAGCGCTGGGACTAGTTAGGTTGAGATCGATGGAGGAGGTGAGGGAAAGGAGGAAGATGAAAAATGGGTTTTTGATCGATTGTAAAAAGGCAAGATGAGCAGCGATATCCCCTCTCAGGGAAAACTAAAAAAATCTAAACCAAATCAGGCCTGTAGGACCACTGCAGTGCATGGAGGCTTTCTAAGCCCCCTTTGATCTTCAATGAATCTAAGGGGATCTTTTCGGTAAAATCCTTTAAAATAAATTTAATAAGTGGGCCCACTGTGAAGTTCCATGAGTGGGATGCTCACAGATCAATTCAAATTACACTTATTCCGCGTGGAGTTTTTTGCATGCATCCAAGTTGTCCCCTTACATTTGCAAAGGATATATTTCTTTATAAGATTCATTCAACTAAAAATTCTCAAATGACCTTTGGAATTCTTAGTTTTTCAACCTTTTTTATTTTATTTGGAATTTTTGAATGCTCAAATACAAAGGAGGATTTAGGAACTCCACATATTGGAGGATTAAAAAAACTTGAGATAGAGAATTTTTGAATCCGAGTAAAGAAATAGCTCTATGATTGAAATTTCTTGCAACATTTGTTACACCTAATATTAAGAGCCCAATGTGTCAAGAGGGCAATGACCGACTTCTGATCATTCAAGGATCTCTGTTACTGCTGTGGGAGTTGGACAAGTCAAGCAAACAATTCTTATATTTTACAAGTATGGAAAAAAATTGTTATAAAAGGAGTTGTCATATTGTAAGATTGAGTTTAAATAAAAATATTAAATAAAATAGCAACATTTTCATGCATTGTTTATAGAATAAATCATATAACCAATTTTATGGTTGGACAAATCTCATCTCAACAGTTTTGATTAATGGTTTTACAGGAAAGAGAATGTTCCTCAATTAACATTTTCATATTTCACTTCAATTGGAATAGGCCCGACCCTAAGATCGAAACATAGATGTGGCATGAATAATGTTTTTGTCATATGCTCAATAGGACGGCGGAACCCACTCCTATTCAAATGGGATATATTAATGAGGATTCAAGATAGGGCTATCAAACGGCCGGGCCAAGTAGCTAGGGTCTGGGGTTGTCCTAACCTTACTTTCAATATATGCATGGCCAGGCAGGGTGGGCTAAAGCCCACGGAGGGCCTGCACGGCCGCACTACCTACAGGGGCAGCGCTATATGTATGTGAGTGGTGTCAATTGACCCCACTGACATTTGAAAAATTATTAAACAAAAAAGAAACTGACATTTGAAAAATTATTAAAAAAAAATCTTTAATGAATTGAACTTATGAAAGATTTTGACCCCACTCAATGCCTAAGTTAATGGGCCATCTTCTACCAAAGTATTATAAAAAAAAAGTGAACTTTTGGAAAATAAATCTTTTGTCGACCCCACTTACTCGAATTCCTAGAGCCGCCATTGACTACCTAGGGCCTTATCCTATTCTCGAGGGCCAAGGCCGGGCCTGGGCAGTACTGTACAAGCCTAGCAATCAAATTTTAGGACCTGTAAAAAAATTTTCAAACTCAGCTTTAGAGCTTTTTCTTAAAAACAAAAACCCTCATTTTAAGAGCTTTTTGAGAGCCGGGCCAAACTCCCTTTCATAGGGCGAAATTCACGTCGCATAATTCAAAATAAATGGTTTGGCTTATTATTATGTGAGGCCCACATGTGGAGTTCCATGTGTTCCAAGTTTTCCCGTATAAACGCTTGGATTCCGCTCTTCATTCTCCAGACTTGATGCTTGAGCATGTGAAAGTGAAACTCATAAGTCTAGATGCCTGTGGTAGCTATTGCCACGGAAAACGTATTAGTGGAAGGGGGAAAACGATGGGAGGAAGAACGGGAAAATGGGGCTTCAGGCGATTAAGCGACAACCTCGTCACATGTTTAAATGGGATATTAAGCGACGACGTCGTCACTCGTTTAAATCTTTAATAGAAAAACGGAAGTGGTCACATGGAACCACTTCCGTGCAATATTAACCAGTGACCTCCTTTTCGATTAGTGGCCATCTAAGGTCCTTTTTTGGGTAGTTTCCTCTACATTAAAACTTGGGGAAGTTTTACTCTCTCTAACCTAGAGAAATTATGGGTCAAAGCAATCAACTCCACAGAGGAGCTCACTTATTAAAAAATATGAGCAGCTCAAAATGAACATTCTCACTGTGTTTAGGATGTCCTTAAAATATATTTTAACAAGTGTTGGCCTAACCATTGACTTGAGCATAAAATGAATGAGTGATTAATAAATATGTTTTATCACGTTATTCATCATTTGGTCAGTTTCATGGAGGGTCCAACATTTAATAGAGTAGATTTTTAAGAGATCGAATAAACAGTAAGTTCATTTTGAATAGCTCAGATTTGTAAAATAGAAGGACCCAATGTGGTATTTTACTTCTTCAACGTAGTATTTTCAGAATATCTTGGATCTTCAATTCCACACTCTCTCTACAAGGGAGGAATTGGAGCAATTCAAAGCATGTCCGCTCTTTACCCGAGTGGTAAGGAGCAGCCGCTCTCACCTGGCTGCTCTTAACACACCCGGTTATCCAACAATTTGAGTAAATCCAAGAAAGGATGGAGACAATTGTGGACACACTCTTGAATCTCCACAGTCAAAGTTCACGAAATGATGGGAATTCAAAAAAATAAGCTAGACCGTATATGTGGAGACAGAAATGCCATGCCATCAACAGTGAGGATGGATTTCCTCCTCTCACCAAGCCGTTGATGATATCCTTGCCAGAGCAAAGAAGCAACAAGCAAGCATGAAGGGAAAAAAAAACTCTTTGAATGGACTCAGTTCCATTTTTTCATGTGATTCCATTAATGAAGAAAAGAACTTCTAAAACACAAAAGGGGATTTTGGAATTTTACTCATAAAAAAGAAAACTCATTAAATCACTAATAACGTTGCTGTGGTTTTTCTCCCATTATTCTTTATTCTTTTTTTATTCCCATTATTGAAACCAGAATCCTAACCCTTTCATAGTTTGAAATTCAGAATCACTACAGCTGATTTAATTTATTATCATATTTTGAGTTTTTAACATTTTACTTCAAAAACTGGATTACATTAAATCTAATTTAATTTCTAAATAAGAAATTTCAAGTTGCTATAAATAGAGGTACTTAAAAGGTTTTTTGTATACTAATTACACGTTAAAGGTACCATCAAGGTTAGTGGTTATATTAAGGCTTTTAAAAAAGACTAGGCTCTAAATAATGGGCAAAGATCAAGACTTTTTATAGACGTCAATCCCATATTATGATATAGATAATTATTTAATTTAATTTTAATTAAAACCATGTGCTCATGAATAAAAATGCTAAAATTCTGAAATTTACAAAGATTGGAAGACTTGTGACTCATACTCAACTCATCCAACTCGAATAGAGTCAACGCGAAGACTCGGAAGAGTCATATTTTTTTAAAATAATTTTAAAAATATTTAAAAATAAATCCATTACTAATAAAATATAAAAATATATTTATTTATATACATAAACTCAAAATAATAAGTTTATATATGCAGGAAAAGTACAACATTAAAGAAAAAAATATTGCCAAGTCATTAGAAGAAAAGAGATTAAGAGAAAAGGTATCCACTGTTTTTGCTTCTGCCACCCTGTTTTTCATTTATTGCACGTCTACTGTTTATGGTACATTTGTAAGGGTAAGATAAGAAAACTGTTGTACATTTGAAAAACTGTTGTACATTTGAAAAACTCTCTCTCCATATATTTGAATTTGCTCTGGTACAGCTCCTCCATACTCTCTCGGCTAGACTCAGTCAAGCTCCAACATCTTTGACCGAGTGGGTATCGCTTGGTAATTTGTTGGGTTGCATAAGACCCAATTGATACTTGTTTGTCTGGCTGAACTCCACAACCCATTTGAAGGTCCATATGTTTGTTAGGCTGGGTTGATTGACCCATATGTGTTGGGTCTCTAATACTCCCCGCAAGCTGTAGTGGGGCGCAGCCAGAACGCCAAGCTTGGTCTGCAAGTTCTGAAAAAATGCTTTGGAAAGTGGTTTAGTGAATACATCAGCGACTTCTTTGGAGGAAGCCACAAATCGAGTGATAAGAGCTCCAACAAGGACTTTTTCATGTACAAAATGATAATTAATTTCTCTGTGTTTTGTGCGTGCGTGCGTGAATCACATGATTAATAGGAAGAATTTTTTTTTCTTTTTTTTTCTTTGCTATGAAAGGGATTCCAATCCTTATAGATTGTACTAATTTCACCTGGCGCAGCGCAGAGGGAAGTCGGAAAAACTCTCCTGTAGTCCGAGTATGGTAATGCAGTTTCGAACCTACAACCTCTACGTACAAACCGTGGTCCTAACTCAACTGAGCTACCGCTTGAGTTAATTATTTATATTAACATAGTTTGGATGTATTTGCATGGGATTTGGTTGAAAAGTTGATCAATATTTGATCTGAAACTTCTCTTTACCGTAGCGTGGGGTTCCTTGTTGGGTATAGATAAGAGCCCAAGCTTATTATGCTTTGGGAAAGTGTTGGATGAGCTCTCTCAACAATAGCAAACGCAAAGAGGAACACAGCCCAAATGGTAGGTGCCATCTCCTGTATGTGTTGAGCATTGATTTGTAGGGGGTCGCTCCTCTTCTTCTTCTTGAGTTCTTGATTGGCCACGGACAAGTCATACCTCAGAAAGTTGGGTGCAATCACGACGAAAATGAATATTTTATAATTTAGTATGTTATGATCGCATTAGTGCTCAACAGTGGAACCGACCCTGTTGAAATTGAAATAGGATGTATTCTTATGATAGAATCGGGATCTCTCAAGTAACAGTAGTGTTATATGGATAAATTTTTTTATCATAATTTTAGATAATTCTTATGATATCCCTTGAATATTTACAGTAATAATTCAAAATTTTGGCCAAAAAATTTGTCACGTAGGCTTTTTGCTAAAGGAATTTGACCCACGGTCACCGTGGGCTTTGAATTATTATCACGTGAGGCCCAGTGCAAATGTGCTACACGTTTCCCGTGTATGTACGACGTGACCGTGGGTTTGATTTATTATCATGTGAGGCCCAGTGCAATTGTGCTACACGTTTCCGTGTACGTACGACGTGACCGTGGGGTTTGATTTATTATCATGTGAGGCCCAGTGCAATTGTGCTACACGTTTCCGTGTACGTACTACGTGCTAGAGGAAGACGAGCTTTCAGAACGTTTCCGTGTACGTACTACACGCTAGTGGAAGGACCAGCTTTCGTGACTTGGATTTTCTTCTTTGGTCACCTTTATATCCATCGGTCTATTTGCAGGACGAAGTCGATAAAGTGAGTATCATGATAATATCATCAACAAAAAATCTATATGGACTAATCCTATAACATGAGATCATGTCATAGGGTTAGTCCCCATATAGCATAACTCTATCATCAATGTGATGTAATAATGCAATGGTACTACTACTACTTACTTGCAGGGCATTGTGGAAAGTGAAACAAAAGGGTTGGGACCCATCTTCTGAAAATCTGAGCGGCTCATCACGGGTAGGGCTGTCGGTGGACGGTCTTGGTCGGTTTTCAATCACCTCTGCACCCAGGCCAAATGTTCGGTTTTTTGGATATAGATAACCGAAAACCGACCACTGTATTCAGTGCAAGTGGGAAAACCAAACATTCGGTTTGGTCGGTTTCCGGTCGGTTTTCGGTTTTGGGCTGGGTCCTAATTTGAATGGGTCAAGCCTCATTTTGTATTGATCTAATTGGCCATTGGGCCTTTAATTTCATTAAATAAGTTAAGTATCCAATCTAATTTAGTAACCTACACACAAATAAAACAGGTCCAGCAGCAATTAACAATAAGTACGGGCCCAGCAGCTAGCTAGTAGTACTTAAAAAATGCAGATGTTCAACAGTTCAAGTCACTAAGTTAGTGCAGTCTCCAGCAGCTTAACAATTCGATCGGTTCGGTTTTAACCGAATGGTTTTTTAGTTTATAAAAAAACCGACCGTCGTGTAATTTTTAGGTGAAACAAATAACCGATTGGTCGGTTTTCTTTAAAAAATATATATATAACCGCCCAAATGGTCGGTTCGGCCGGACGGTTCGGTTATTTCGGTCAATTTTCACAGCCCTAACCACGGGACTAGATATAAAAAGATGGCTTGGCTCAACATTCAATAAGTGATCAACTCCCCTTGCTTTTCTTGTCTCGTGTGTATAACCCCAGTGATAAATCTAATGGTTGGCCCACTAAAATTGATCTTGAGAACTTGGATATAGATAAATGGGCGGTAGGAGTGATGAGCTGTTTGGATTTTTTAAAAGATGGGCTCCATCCATGTGATTGTCCTGCTAATTTAGGATTTTTTAGGATTTTAAATTTTGGATATACTAGATGTGGCTCATCTGTGAGAGATCCAAGTCAATAAATAATAAATAATCTTACCGTGGTTCCATTTAAAAAAAATCAAAACCATTAAAGATTAGTCTCCCCAAGTGAACTTGATGATGGGCCAAATTTCACACAAATCTGACTTTTGTATCAACGTCAGATTTCCAACACTAACATTCACCCTAGTGTATTTAGAAGCCCTCTAGATATATTTTGGGGATTTTTTTAAAAGAATTTCCACCTGTGTGTGGAAGGTAAAAACCCCAGTATACTTAGAAGCCCTCTAGATATATTTTTGATTCTATCTTTTTGCCCCTCAACTTTTCTTTTTCTCATTTTTGCCCCTCAATAATCTTTTTTCCCTCTTAATAAAGAATGGAAATTTTAAAACACAAAAGGGGATTTTGAAATTTTACTCATAAAAAAGAAAACTCATTAGATCACTAATAACGTATGCATTATGCTGTGGTTTTTCTCCCTTTATTCTTTCTTCTTCTTTTTTTTTCTCAATTATTGAACCCAGAATCCTAACCCTTTCAACGTTTGAAATTCATAATCACTACAGCTGATTTAATTTATTATCCTATTTTGAGTTTTTAACATTTTACTTCAAAATCTGGATTACATTAAATCTAATTTATAAATAAGAAATTTCAAGTTGCTATAAATAGAGGTGCTTAAAAGGTCTTTTTTTTATACTAATTACACGCTAAAGGTACCATCAAGGTTAATGGTTTCATTAAAGTTTTAGAAAAAAGATTGGGCTCTAAATTGGGCAAAGATCAAGGCTTTTTATAGACGTCGGTCCCATATTATGATCAAGATAATTATTTTTATTTAATTTCTAATTAAAATTATGTGCTCATGTATAAAAATGCTAAAATTAAGGAATTTACCAAGGTTGGAAGACTTGTGATTTAGACTTGACTCATCCTCCAATACAAAAAAAAAAAGACTAGGATAGAGTCAACGCGAAGACTTGGAAGAGTCATATTTTTTTAAATAATTTTAAAAGTATTTAAAAATGAATCCATTACTTAAAAAATATAAATATATTTATTTATATGCATTCAAGATAATAAATTCAATTTAATAAGTTTATATATGCAGGAAAATTACAACAATAAAGAAAAAAGAGGATTTTACCGGTCAAATCCCGAAATACAACCATTTATCCCGAAGGGTCCTCGCCATTTGTGCAACACCAATGGGGTCTTCCCGCCACATTTCTATTTTTTTAACTTTTTATTCCTACTGACGATAGCGTCACTCAAAGAAATATTGAGTGACGCTATCGTCGCTTTCCACGCCCTATATAAGCCCATGTTTGGCATATCTATTTTCAGCCTCTATTTGTCTAAATGTCTAAAGTGGACAGAGGTTATGAAAATAAGAGCGTTTGACACAACATTATGGCCTCTGTCCATTTTAGACATTTAGAGGCAAATCCTCTAAAATCCAAATGCTCAAAAAGTGGGCAGCTGAAAAATAGAGCTTTGACCTCTTCTTTGTATAGCTCTTTTTTTTATGGCTCTACTTTTATTAGGTCTGTCAGAAAAAGAGTAGAGATACCAAACATGGCCTAACTTCGCTTCGTCCCCTAGTTTCTATTATTTTTCTATCATATCTTTCCCAAAACTTGTACTTTGTCTCCAACTAAAGGCAGATACTTTCTCTGGGCTTGTATACTCACTTTATTGCTCCTTTTGATTTCATTAGAGTGCTTGTTAATCTCCATTTAAGAGGTTTGTGCATTTATGCCTACTTTCTGTAGATTTACATGAAAAAAAATCAATATATGTCTCATTTTTTATGCTTTTCCTTTTACTTTGGTATAAAAGAAGTTAGACAAGCTAACAGACATTTGTATTGTTTATTGGTATAAGAAATTTGTTAAAATGGGTGATGTAGGTTGTTTGCTTTTGTTGTTTGACGAAATTCTTAAAAATAAAAATAAAAATCCCATCCATGCACCATATAAGACCACCTATATAAGGATCACCGAGTGTCCCTCTTTAGCCCCTTGCAATCTCACACTTCTTTGGTTAATGATGTGTTCTTGGCATTTTTCAGTATATGTTTGTAACGCCTAAATATTTATTTTTTGTTTTTAATTAGGATGCCGGGTGGTGAGTTGATTGTGATTTTCCACTACGACGGAGAATTTAAATTTGACATGATCCACTCGGTATACGAAGGTGGAAAACAGAAGATGAGGTCCATTCAAAGCGACACAACATTTCCCGAATTTGTGAACATAGCTCTTGAAAGTTCACACTGGGAGAAAACTTGCGAGAACCTAAGCATACATTATCTCCATCACAATAGTCACGTGTTTTCATTAGCTACCATAAAGGATGATAGTGACATCAAGTGCATGTTAACACCTGCAAACCACCAGACAAATGTGATATATTTATACATCAATAGAAGACCGATTGGTTCCGCCAAACATATCGGAGAACATATAAGGTACATAAGTTACTTTTAAGGTATTTTAAATCATGCAGAATATTATTTCTAGTTGATGTCTAATGTAGTTCTTTCCATGTGTTTATCTTGAAGGTCATTTGGGATGGACATCCGTTCTTTACGAGGCAAACAAATTGATTGTTCGGGGAGCAATCATAATGTGAAGTGCATAGTACCTCCCGTTTAAAGTCATGAAATTCTTACTATCAATCTATGCGGAGACAACGACATTCATTTTTCAGAAGGGCAGAACATTGCTAGCGATGAATTGGTGAAAGAAAGTTATTGTGTTCCCTCAACCTCCCCTTCCTCTTCACTGTCATCTCCACCTCTTAAAAGCCTCGTAGCCCTTGAAAGCATCATGTACAAGCTTGCAAGGCAAACTGGACCCCATGTATAGGGCTTGAACTCCCTAAAGAGTTCTAGCTGCCAAGCTGGCCCCCTTACACCAGAAGAGTTTGCAAAGATCTGACCAGGCACTAATTAAGAAAAATAGGTATGCTGTAGTCTTGCATACTTCACTCATCTTTTTAGAGAGCTTGAAATTCTCCTCTAACCATTTGAACCTTATGGTAAGGCCAATGGTGTCTTTTCCCGGACGTGGGGCAAGGCCTAGCAATTCTTTACATACTTCCGGGACTAAGGCATTATTAAAGGTTCTTCTCATTACCGGTTCACCATCAATAGGGAGTCCATAAATGTAAGCAACGTCTTCCAAAGTGATCGTTGCATCCCCAGTTGGTAGGTGCAATGTATTGATTTCAGGCCTCCACCTTTCCACTAGCCTAGATATTAGAGTATGGTCAATCCTCATATAGTCTATCTTTGACAAATGATAGACCAACATCCCTCACATGCTCTTTCTGTTTTTCAGTCAATACCAATATCTTCTTGTCAGGGTTGGTATTGAAGCATCTGTAACTTTCAGGTTCAACTCGATCCTTTTAATATGGCCTTTGAAACATGTTCATCTTATTCATACAATAACTATCATCAGAAGTAACGTCTTTCGCCATCTGTTCAGTTCAAAGCCATATAATATGAAGCATATACAAGTATGAGTTCACCAACGCATTGAAAATAGATTTCTATTTGCATGACTGTGAATGATTTTTCTATCAATGTAAACATACCAAACAAGATTTTCATCCAATTCATGATCAAGTATAGGTAGTCAAGTGATGTGAATTGTGAAGAAAGAAACAAATCAAAACAAAAGATGGAATTAAAGAATTGAAAGGCAATGCCACACTATAAAAGTTTAAGTCTCACCCACTATGTGGGGCAGCTTTGAGAAAAATAAAAACATCAGCTTTATTTGATAGTTATAAACCATCTCAAGAATTGCCAGTGAAAGAAAAAGTAAAAAGATTAAGATTTTGTATATTCTGGATTTTACATGATCTAGAATCAATGGATAGAATATCATTTATCAGGAAAGTCTCTTTCGGTTGATGTAAAGTTCTTGACAATTTTGCTTCAAATAATGGACTCTTGGCATGCTTGTGAGTTCCTATAACTACGCTAAATAAAAGAGAAACTTGTAGATTAGCTTCAATCTTGGGTGAATGAGGTAGCAGGTCTAGACTCCTACTTAGAGTTGGCTACAATTGGCCCCACAAAGGTCGATCCATGTGTGTTATTTGCAATGAAATTATGATAAATAGTATATTAACGGAGGAAGGACTATGTATGATACAAGCCAAGCCAATATGTGTTCTTGTTTTAGACCAAGCAAGTAAGCAGTGTGGAACCATACTCCTGTTGGTTCATCTGATGGCCCCATTATCCAATTTTGTTTGGAACCACAGTACCACACTCACCCACAAGCCCACACCCCTTATCAGCTGAGCTACAGCTTAGAGAAAAAAATGAACAACTTTATATATAGTTTTTGTTCAATGGAAAATAGATCGTGCATCATGTGCTAATTAAAGACAACACATTTGGCATGGTCATGACTTATGGTAACACAATCTACCTAAAAAAAACCCAACTAATAAGTCTGGATTCCCAAATTGTGAGGCCAACTTGTACATTATCTTGTACATCTCAAAAATCTCTCAACATCCAAAAAAACAAAAAAAAAAACGACTTCATGTTCCTATTTTGATCTCAAAATACATTGTATAATATTTGGGGTACCAACTGGTTTTCAAATGTATTGCAGTTTGGCTGCATTGTATTGACAACTTCTACAGGCATCATGGATCGTGAAGAGGCGAAAAGGAAGAATGTAGATGGTAACAACCAACATACATCAATCAATGTATTCCTTTAATGTGGTGTATGTATTCATTCACTAATGAAAATGGTAGAAGATCGATAGTAAGTCTTTTGCTATGATAATAAGGGAGGACCTCCAATGTGTCATTTCATCGAACAAATAGCGTGCGTGAGAGAAAACTATGTGGAAACGAGTAAATCTTCGAATAAAATGAACAGAATGGGTAACAAAAAAAAATGAAGAACTCACACTCCAAACATACATAATGCTGCGAAATTACACAATGCACATTTCATACCCAACACAATGCATTAAGAACTCTAAACATACATAATGCTCCGCTAATGTGAAAAGCGTAGCTAACGTGACGTACCTTCGCGTAGACGTGCGATATCGGAGAAAGGTTGATGGATTGTAGAGAAGGAAGAAGGTAGTTGAAGCGGCGGCGTCGTCGCTCAGGAGAATAATGAAAAGTTACATATTGTAAAATGGTAAGAATCAGACGCGTCTGTGGATATAGGCATTGGCGAACAATAACGCTAGCATCACTATCGTGAGAAACCCAGTGACGCTAGCATCACTTACCACAAGTTTTGAAAAAAAAAAAAAATCAAAATAGTACTGATGAACCCCATTGGTGCTGCACAAATGGCTAGGACCCTTCAAGATAAATGGCTGTATCTTGCGATTTTACCGGTAAAATCCTCGAGAAAAGAATATCGCATATTCATTAGAAGAAAAGAAATTGAGAGAAAAGGCATTCACTGCTAGACTCAGTCAAGCTCCAACATAAATGACAGAGTGGGTATTGCTTGGGTAATTTGTTGGGTTGCATAAGACCCAATTGATACTTGTTTGTTTGGCTGAACTCCACAACCCATTTGAAGATCCATATGTTTGTTAGGCTGGGTTGATTGACCCATAGGTGTTGGGTCTCTAATTCTCCCCCACAAGCTGAAGTGGGACGCAGCCATAGCACCAAGCTTGGTCTGCAAGTTCTGAAAAAATGCTTTGGGAAGTGGCCTAGTGAATGCATCGGTGACTTTTTCGGAGGAAGGCACAAATGGAGTGATAAGAGCTCCAACATCGACTTTTTCACGCACAAAATGATAATAAATTTCTATGTATTTTGTGCGTGCATGAATCACATATGATTTATAGTAAGATAGCTTCGGTGTGTTTGCATGGGATTTAGTTGAAAAGTTCTCAACATTTGATTTGGAACTTCTCTTTACCATAACGTGGGGATTATGGAATAGGAGAAATTACTTCATTCACAATGGTGAGATTTTGGATTCATGGCTGATCATTGACGAGGTAAGGAATTTGATAGAGGCCTATAAATGCACTCGCATTCAAGCATATAAATGCACTCGCCTTCATAGGAGATGTCCCAAAAAAGAGAAAATCCTATGTTGGAAGCCTCCATCAGCTGGAGTTCTCAAGCTGAATGTGGATGGTGCTTTGTTTATTAAGCAACAGAAAGCGGAGTCGGTTTTGTCCTTTCCCGACACAAGTAAGACCGCGTTGGCAACAGCTATGAAAAACTTTCCCAACACTATATGCCAACGCAGTGAAAATTAGCATTGATAAAATATTTTTTTCCGATGCATATTTGGACTAAGTTTGCAAAAGTCACATAGAATTGTAACTTTTACCGACATAAGTAAGACCGCGTTTGCAAAAGTTGCTCCAACAAAAAATTTCCCCAAAAGAGTATGAAAGTTTTGCCAACGTGTGTTTTCCTAATGGCAACGCAATAATACGTTTACAATTATTTTGATTACTGGCGACGCACAAGTATGCATCCGCAAAGCCCTATTTAGTAAAAAAAAAATTTGCCAAAATAATATGAGCACACCGTTTTAATCACTTTGATTTATTCCCAACTCTCTGCCTCTTTCTTTATGGGGCAACTACAATGGCTTCTAACTATATGTATGCTGGGAACTTTTTTAGATGGGTCCCACTCGTGCCCATATATGCATAATCAGAGTCGTTCATAATAATCAACTTACTTATTTATGGGTTATCCCAATTTTCTTGTGTAGAATTGAGTTGGTCCCACTGTAAGATTAACCAAAAAAAAAAAAAAAAAGATGGCTAAAAATTGTTGTTTTATTAACTTTTTTTTTTGTGTGTGTTCAATCGTACGGTGAGATAACCTCCACTCAAAATGAGATTCGACGATATCCCATATAACTAGTTGGAAAGTTCAATTTGAATGACTCTAATTATCCATATAAGTTCGGATCATCTTTGGTTTCCAAAGCACGATTGGAGCATTTTTCTGGGGCCCACCATGCCCATAAATCAATAATCAGAGCCATTCAAAATGCGCATCCCATCCTTTGATGGGATATCATCAAATTTTACTTTCTTTGAGCACTTTTCAATAATTTTTCCAATTTTAATGAAATAAATTCTTCAACAAAAATGATGGTTTCACATGTTTACTTAGTTTTGGAGTCCTTTGTTAGTGCACTATCAATCTAATAACAATTAAAGAGGCAAAAGAGCCCTCCAAAACCTATTTCCGTGCGCGCCTCTTCTACACCCAGCAGTCTTGCCCTCATTACCGAGCACCCGATCATCGCCGGAGCCTACTCACCGAGCACCGGTACCATTTCTTCTTCTTTAATATCTGTCTGTGTGTTTGTATGTCCTCTTCTCTCAAAAGAAAAATAAGAAGAAAAGGAGAAGGGAAACTATGTCGATCTCGAGGATTTTCTTTTGGGTGATTCTATTGGCACCCCCCCTTATTGCTGTGCCCACCCACCCCCCTCTATGAACAGTAAATCACTGTTCATAGAGGGGGGGTGGGTGCGCACAGCACTTTTTGGGGGTGCCAATAGAATCACCCCTTTAGAGCATCTCGATTTCGAATGGCGTGGCCCAACTTATACAGTTGGATTGGCGAGATGAGTGGAGGGATGGAAATTCCCAATTTCCCCTTTCTCATTCTCTTATTTCCTTCTTCATCCAAAACCCTAACAAAAGTTTTCTCTTTTACGAGGCTTTTTCTGAATTTTGATGAGAAGTTAACCTCAATTGGGGAAATTCTCAGATTTTTTTTCAAGATATGGATTCGTTCAAAAAAAAATGCTACAGTTTTCCTCACTTTCCCTCTATATTAGTCCAGCTATCAGGCACATTTAGATGCAATTAAACAAGAATTTCGTGATAACATTTTGATGGATGAATGGTTATCCAATTTATTAAGGGCCGGGGTG
Organism: Litsea cubeba; assembly: GCA_012931725.1. Taxonomy (NCBI): domain Eukaryota; kingdom Viridiplantae; phylum Streptophyta; class Magnoliopsida; order Laurales; family Lauraceae; genus Litsea; species Litsea cubeba. Next base: position 22,193,802 of record CM022951.1, on the reverse strand, counting down.
AAAAAAAAAAAGAAGAAAGAGGATGCTATTTTCAGTTTCTTTTTAATTCCAAATCTATTATGGGAAATTGGTAGTGACGATGAGAAAAAGGTAGAAAACAGTAAACCGTCAACTGTGGTCGTGGTTCGCATTCTCTGACTTCTCAAAATATAATGGCATGGATAGAGCCATTTGTTCTATCAAAAAATTCAAACCATGCACTAGCAATTAGGGGCACATCCAAACACATTTTGAGATATGATCCCATGCCAAATTGGATTGGATTCTGTCACCAACACCACCCATTTAAGATAATATTTAACACTGGCCTCTTCATCAAATATGGGCTGACTGGACCCCAAAAGATTAGAACAAAATCTTGAAGCACCATTAGAAGTTTGAAAAATTAGAATCGCCTGTTGAAGCTCATCTCCTTTGTCCCCATCTTTACTTTCTCCAGCCAGAAATTATCACACTAGATTCGAAATCTACAAGAGATTTTAATAAGTTAGAACCCATTAATGTAATCCTATAAATTATGAGACTTTTAGAAAGGGAAAGAGTTCGGAAATTCTCCTGTTATGGTATGTGTAATGTCATGAACTCATGGGTGAGAAGGATATTCACATTGGACTCTCTCTGTTATGGTATAGTAATGTTTGCTATGGTAATTGGGCTTTCTTGGTCTTCCTTTTTTATTTTTGGTTATGTGATTGTATTTTTTTTTCCTTGATGGTTGAAGTAATTTATCACAGAGTCTTTGCAATTACAGCAGTGAATTCTTTTTTATTTATTTTTTCATTTTTCAGCTATTTTGGTTACTTGGGTTTGATGGAAATCGATGAGATCTAGAAATCCAGTTACAAAATGGTTCTTTTCTACTTCTAAAAGGAATTTTTGTTAGTAGCATAATATGATTTTGGAGTTTTTTAATCTATTGATTTGCATTATGCTTTTGTTGTTGAATTTTTATGATATGATGAAAATTTAAAATGGAGAATCGGTGGCTTTTTTTTTTTAATTATGTTGAGGTTGCTTCTTTAGATTTGTGTTGGGTGATTGAGAATTTCAGATTGATATCTAGAGGGCCAAATTGGATGGGGAATGTGATAAAATTCTATCTGGTTAGAGAATTCTAGAATGCATTAGCCTATATTGAAGTGTGAATTATGAGAATTCTTGTGTGAATGATGAAAATTACACATCAGTTGGATCCTTTTAGCTCATTGGCCATTAATGACGTAACCTACTAAATGAACATTATAGTTGATCTACCTACTAAATGAACATTATAGTTGATCGTGTGGTTAATTAGGCACAAATGGTGAGCAACAATCAGTGAACAACATTCTATGCACGTGTGTAAGAATGATGAGTTCACTCTACATCTGAGCTCGGGTGGTTTTGGTTGGTCAGCTGGATGGGTGATGCGTCGAGTGGCCCACTTTTGCTTATTTGACCTCCTCACTTGCATATATAGAAGGTACAGTGAAGTACTTGGATGAGGTGGTCGTTCCCCACCATTGGAGGAGGGGGCTATATGCGTGGAAAGCCGAGCCATTGGTCTCATGTGTGTTAATATGGGCACCAAAGAAACCTTTGCAGAGGAGAAAGTGGGTATGCTCTGGCCTTCAAGTATTGAGGACAGGTTTTGGGCCTGTTGGTTTGTTGGGTTTTGGCCTTTTTCTTTGATTTCTTTTGGATTTTTGTCAAGCATGGAGTGGACAGGTTTTGGGTTTGTTGGTTTGTTGGGTATGCTCCGTCAACTGTCTTTTTTTTTTGGGTAGAAGCCATTTGATGAGTTTTTTTTTTTTTTTAGTTGGTTATATGTTCGTCTGGATGAATCAATTTTTTTTTCTGATTATTTATTTTGAAATTTCTACATGTTCTTTTTCTATGTAGCTAAAACTCTACATGTTATTTTTTTAATCAATTATCTGTTTCTTGATCATGGTATGGTTAAGCTTATCATTGTAGTTTTTAATGTGATTGGTAGATTGTTGTTGAACATGATATCGTGTTTAATATATGTTTTTAAAGACTGGAAATGGCATTAGAGCATGGAATGAGTGTATTTCTATCTTACTTTATCCAATAATCCAAAAATCCAATGGACATGTATGGAATATCAATGTAAGTAAAATGAACAATTAAATGAGCTAGATGGGCTCCTTGGAGATACAATGGATTATTAAGCGTATATGTAGTTGTGTTGGTAGAATGCTCTAGCTGATCAATTTCAAACTATGACCAATGTCTACTCAAGGGTGCATAAATGAAACATCTTTCTATCATATGAACTCCTCGAAAGTTCAGATATTAATCTTACCATGCTTGTATATTTAGTGATGCAGACTTTATGGATCTAGTTGTTCTTATGTAGCATATATAGTGAACTTTACATTTTACATCATTGATATGTATTAAATTCTCACTTGCCAACAAGGCAAGTTGCTCATTGGTTCGGCATACTAGTGGAATAGGTCATGACATTGAATTTGCAAAGACTTATCTCTACTGGTTATCTTGTTGCCAGAACCAATAATGTAGTGTAATGACCTAAAAGAAATCATCTCTTTTGTTACTGACATATGATGCCTTAACCAATTTAAGTATTGATTCTTGAAATCGATAGGCCTTTTACATTAATTTCTTTCAGTGGTTAACTTTTTAGATTTATTGCATGTTCAATCTGATGGTGAAAGTCTTTGATCTTTGTACGTAATATACTACACCTATTTTATTCATGGTCACTTTGACTGAGTTCTTCCAATCTTCTATTAAATATGGAAGTTTCAATCCCCTTGTAGGCATGTCATGGACTGGTGATTGCTTATTGTATTCTTCCATTGTCATTTTTGTTTTGTGATATTTTAAGCTGGTGTAAGTGCACAAAAATTCACAGACCCGGGGTAGTGTTCTTGAGACTCACTGAGGAGGACGAAGGCTGGAGCTCCTCGTCTCCTTTGTTGATGATGGAAGAACCGATGCCTGAGAACTTGGAAGAGGGAGAAGATCAGGTCAGAGGACCCTGGCTGTGGGCAGCGCAGGGCTCTCCGATGCCTAAGTCAGTATGAGAACTGGAGTAAGGATAGAGATTTTGGGGAAGAAGGTGATACCAGCGTGTGGTTCTCTCGGAAGGGCCAGAGAGAGCTCTTACTGTTCTGGTTTGGCTCCTTTTATAGAGGAGGAGAGGAGACAAGGAGGTGACTCTGTCAGGGAGCTGTCCCATCGTAGCACGTCGTGTCGCATCGGGCCATATCCGGGCGTCTGTGGACACCGTTCTGTCAGTGGACGTGGGCGGCAGGGATGGCCCTGTCAGAAGATATAGGCGGTGCCCTTGTCTTGTCGCACATGCTGTAGCGTGCTTAAGTATTCAAGGGAGGACAGCTGTCAGCCCCTGCCTTGGCTAGCTCTGGCATCCTGACCGAGGTCAGGGTGTGTTACCGAGGTCGGGGAGCCGAGGTCGGGGAAGACCTTGACTTGGCTTCCTGGTGCCATAGCTAGCCGAGGTGTGAGTGATCTGGGGTGCTTGGTGCCGAGGTCGGGGAAGACCTTGACTTGGCTAGAGAACTCGCAGAGATGCCGAAGTGGAGGACCGGATGAAGTCTCTAGCTGGGCTGGGGATGCCCTGGCCGAGGTGGAGCTCATAAGCGTATAGCCGAAGTGGAATCATTTGGCCGAGCTGGAGGCTGGCACTGTTGCCGAGACTGAACCCTGCCGAGATGGACTAGCTGGTGCGGGAGTCCAGGATGCTGCATCTGACAGGGATCCCAGTGAGTTCGGGAATATCCCCACACAGCTGGATATTTATGTGACACATTCTTTCACAGGGAAACAGGTTCCACAAAGGAAAAGACGAACTTTGCAAGCTAGTGGAACATTTTAATGTGAGTTTCTTTCTTCTTAACTTGGCATTGTTTGGTTATCTTTTCCTGTTTGTATACATTGCTACTGCTGTGTTGAGCATGGGTTAGATGCTTAGATGTTTTTGCCTTGTATTTATTTTTGGGTAGATATCGCTTAATGGTTTTGGTTATATGGCTTTAATGAGTACTGGGTAGATGTTGCTGTTGTTATTTCAGCTTTTGAAATAGATGCCATTGACTTCAAAGCGTCTGCTTTCTGAATTTTAAGTACAAGGTGGAAGTATGAATGGTCTGTTATTATACATGTATATTGCTATTGCTTTGTGAATATAGAATCAATTATTTGAAATCCCAGTTGTTATTTTTCTTTTTTTGGATTGACTTTGATCAGTAGTTCTTTCTTCTGTTTTATGAAATCTAGATGGTTTCTTTTATTCTAGTTTTGGGAATTTTTTAGTTTTGCTATTTGAGTGTTGGAATGATGCTTATACATCTGCAATGTTCTTGAACTGTTGGTCAATTTCATAATTGCCTTATGGGGTGTTTGTGTGTTCTTTTATTTCCTTCTTTTCTCACTAAAATATTATAGGTGTTTAATTTAGCATTGGGCGTGAATTACTATCTTAATGAAATCAATGCATTGGGTAAGTATTGCTTCTGCTGCTGTATGAGTATGAAAGCAATGCGTGGCTTGTTGATCCTGTTGTATGAGTTATGCAAGTCTTCCATTTTGTGAGATTTTACAAGAAGTTTGATGTAGTATTGATTACTTGTTGATCTTGTGTATGAGTTATGGAACCAACATTTTTTGCTCCAAACTTTTCTATTCTGATGTTATCAAAATCCTCTTGTATAGGAAGTTTATTAAACTTGTATCTGATGGTGTTTGTTTTTTGTTTTGCAGATTGGTTTTGGATTTTATCGTGCTGGCTGCAGACTCTTAGGGATCTACCTTGTTTGTTTTGGTCACAGACATTTGTGGATATTAGAATCTTTTGAAAATGATGAAGTAGTTATATTTGTATATTTTAGAGATTTGTGGGTTTATTTTGGTTTATGAATGTCGGATATTTGGTTGTGGATATTATTTTGGAATTATTGATGAATCTATTTTAAATTGGTTTATGCATCAAGTTTGTTGATTTGAACATGTATTCATATTTTTATTTGTGGTATATATACAGGGAAAAATACAAATATAATTTTTTTAAAAAAAAATAATATTTTCCGACGCACCAGTGTGTGTTGCAAAAAAGAAAACGTATTACAATCTTTCCCGACATGATATATGCGTCGGCCTTCCAACGCATTAGTATTGTTGGCCATTACCAGAAATTTCTAACGCACTACAAGCGTCGGCCACTACTATAAATTATCAACGCACTGGCAGCGTCGGCCATTATTATGAATTCCCAACGCACTGCCAGCGTCGGCCATTACTATGAATTCCTAATGCACTGCCAGCATCGGCCATTACTAGGAACTCTCAACACACTCCCAGCGTCGGCATTTATTTTGCTGACGCACATCTCTTTGCCGACGTATTGGACGACGTTGCAGTGCGTTGGTAATTGTACAAGGATCTGCCGACGCAGTTAAAATAGTGTCGGCTATAGATTTGGCTACACATAGTTGCCGACGCACGGCCGACGCACTAAATTGTGTTGAGAAATTCTCTGCCGACACAAAACCTACCTTTCCAGACGCGGTGACTGCGTTGGCAAAACTGTATTTTATTGTAATGGAGATAAAAATGGAAATGTGATTATGGCCATGAGCAAACTAGAAAATGGGGTAGACGAAGCAGATGATATCGAAGCATTAGCCGCTCTAAGAGCACTTCAAGTGGTCTGTCACATTGGGCTAAGCCATATTATTCTATAAGGAGATTCCATATCGGTGGTGGACAGTGGCGGACCCAGGATTTTCGTTTGAGGGGTACGAAACGATGGCAATTGAAAAAGTCCCAAAATATTATTTTTTGATACTTTCTTCACATTAATAATGACAAAAGAGAAAATGTATTGCATTTAAATAATTACAAAATATTCAAGTGTATAAACTAGCATTTTCTCATCAAAAGTCATATTTGAACTATACAACAAAGCTTTTACAATTGCCCTCGACGGTTCTTCATGTTTTGAAAGCGTTGCATGATTCTTTCATCGTCGATGCTATTAAATATATCTCTTTCGATATATAGAAGTAAACAATCATTCATCCACTCATCTTCCATTTGAATGCGTAGTCGACTCTTCACAATTTTCATAGCAGAAAACACCCTATCAACAGTAGCAGTAGCAATTGGTAGAGTTAGCGCCAATCTCAAAAGCAAGAAAACCGAAGGATATAGGATGTCTTTTTTGTTTCAACCATCTTCTGAGCAAGGCCACTAATTCCTTTCACTTCTAAGAACTTGTTATTGGTCCGCATGTCAATAATGTAAATCTCCAGTTGATTATCAAGTATCAATCGATTTGAGTCTGAAAAATCATCTGGATAGAATTGAGAAAGGCGGATCAATTTTTCCTTGTTGAAGGCAGAGAATGAATTAGTTGAATTGAAGCATGCCACACAAAGAAGCAACTTGATGGTCACCTCATTGAAGCGATCGTTGAGCTCTTTAAGTTGCATGTCAACAGTAGTATAGAATATTTCAACGCGATAAAAATGTAGATTTGTCACTTCAGCTTTGCGTCGTGATCTCTTGCGATCAGCAAGCAAATCATCCAAATTCAGAATGGGGATTTCATATTTATCACAAAATAAATGAACTTCAGAGATGAGAGAATCCCACCCATCGTCTTTCATCATTTGCAATTTTTATTTTGATATTCTTGCCATTTCCATGGCATTGACAATATCTTGATCTTTTCGCTGCAATGCCTTTGATAAGACATTCGTGATCCCCAAAATATTTTTCATCAAATGAATTTTAAACGCGAAATCAAAAGATTCCAATTGAAGCAATGAGTGAGCCGCACTACCCACATTTTCATTTTCTATCATCCTTTACAATAATCTAAAGCACATCAATCACAGAGGAGAACATGTGAATCAAGTTAATCAATGTACCATAATGCGAGCCCCATCGTGTATCTCCCGACCGTTTTAAACTAGTCTTTGATTCAAACCTTGTCCACTTTCAAGTTCACCAATATTGAGTGCATCAACAACTTTAACAGCTTGTGTATTTTGGAGCATGTTATGGCGTTTGCAAGAGCCTTTAACGACATTCAACGTTGAGCAGTAGTGTTTGTGACATGTTCTACTAGCAAAAAGTGCTCAATCACACATCTCTGCTCATCCACATAGCATAAAACAACGGCCATTTGCTCTTTCATAGAGATGTCATGAGATTCATCCACCAAACGAGCAAATGGTGCATCTCCAAGTTCAGAAATGATAGCCTGAGTGGTCTCCATAAAAGTCGTATTTACAATATCTTTCTAAATCTTAGGCGAGGTAAGTTTCAAATTTTCAGGAGCATTTTCCAAAATGACTCTTTTTGTAGCTTCATTTTGATTGGCAATTACTTGCAAAAACTCAAGGAAGTTATCCATATTATTTGAATCCTCAGATTCATCATGACCACAAAAAGGCAGCCCTTGGCGTAAAAGAAAGCGAATGGCATCAAGCGTTACCTTTAAGCGGATTCGATACTCAATCCGAGCTTGATCCGATTGCTTGACAATAATTGTCCCAATGTGTTGCTTTTGATTTAATAAATTTTGGCACTTCTCATATGCTTGATTGTGAGCACTCTTCGGGCCTCCCACGTGACCTCCAATTCTTTCTTTTTTCCTCCAATTTCTAAATCCTTGAGTTATAAAGGCATCATGACATGCATGCTCTCCAAAAAGATAACAACATAAGAAAAATGCAATATCTTTTTTTACGTTGTATTCCAACCAACTACCATAATCCTTAAACCAAGTCGGATTAAATCTCCTCTTATCTTGTGCAGACGCCATAAAAGGAAATTTATGATCACGAGGCTGACAAGGACCCTTTTGTAGATACGCTCTTCGGATTTGGTCTCGATCCATAGGAGGATAACTCAAGATTGGATTTCGTAACCCATGATCTACAAAAAGATCTGCCAAGTTAATTTCTACCAGTGAGTATTATGCCATTTCCTATAAATGTATGATATCACATAGTATAAAGGAAAATTTTTCATTTTCACGCCTCATTTATTATATTAACCATTCTGCGGGGATTTTTAAAATACCTAACATACAAAGGCAAAATTCAAGTCTTGTGGCACACTACCGTCAAAACACCTTATAGGGTCTGTTTGTGCAAACACCTTTACATCCGAAACGAGATGCAAACAAGGCGGTATATTTTTCTCCTTGTTTGGTGCAGCGCTAAAACCCTTACACTTTCTGCATTCTTACACTGTGTTTCCTCGATAGAAAGGATCTGAGTTTCTCATTTAGCCAACAGGAAATCCCAAGCCACGGATGTGGAAACCTGGTTTTCCTCTTCCACGGCTCTCCACAAATAGACCCGTAAAGTCTCACTTTTTCATCTTGCAAAGCAGTGTTTCAGTCGGCTGAGTCATATGCAACTGATGAATGTGTTTCACACGCTCCAAGCATGGATTCTGTTGTATATCGAGTAGATTAGAAGGAGTAATTTAGAAGAAAGGCCTTCTCTATCTAAAAAGGGCATGTTAGTTTAGACGAATTGAGAGAATTCTTATTTTGGAGAATTCTGAGAATTTTAAATGCTGCCCCCTAAATTAGAATTCCAAATGCCCAACCCCCCTCTAGCATTTGAAATGTTAGAATTCTAGAAATTCATAAGGGTAAAAGTGTCTTTTCATGTGGTTTGAGATTCTAAATTCTTGCAACAAACAGTGCATTGGCCTCGCTCAGGGGGTAAGATGTCACATCATGTCATAAATCTCCAACAAGCCCAATTCCTTATGTCAGGAATTCCTTTAGCCAAACAGGCCCAAAAGTGCTCTTTTTCGTTTTGTTGGTACAAAGGCCCGTCATAACTCCAGAAGCAAATGACGAAAAGAAGACCGTTTCACATGAATACTTAGGGGAATTTTACTCTCTAACCTAGACAAATTATAGGTCAACGCAATCAACTCCACAGCGGAACTCACTTATTAAAAAAAATGAGCAACTCAAAATGAGCATTCTCACTGTGTATAGAATGTCCTTAAAATGCATTTCAAGAAGAGTTGGCCCAACCATTAACTTGACCATAAAATGAATGAGTGATTAATAAATATGTTTTATCACATTATTCATCATTTGGTCGATTTCACAGTGGATCCAACTTTTCATCATCATCATCATCAAAGTCGTGTCCCAACTATTTTCGGGTCAGCTACATAAATTATATTTCTCCATTCTGATCTATCTTTAGGCAGATCCTCAAATAAGTTACACTTCTTCATACTTATTTTTACTACATACATCCACGTCCTTTTTAGCCTACCACTTCTCCTTGGTGGGCCAGTAACTTTCATAACTAGACTTTTCCTTACTGGTGCTGCTGTCAGCCTACGTTGGACATGTCGAAACCATCTCAAACGGGTTTCTCTAATTTTATTCCCCTTATTGCTACCCCTAAATGCTCTCGAAAATGTTCATTTCTAATTTTATCCTCCCTAGTTTCATCACGCATCTACCTCAACATTCTCATCTATGCTATATCCATTTTGTGCATATGTTGCTTCTTGATTGGCCAATAATCTGCTTCATAGGTCATAGCTGGTCTAATTGTTGTTCTGTAAGATTTTTCCCTTGATCTTATTGGCATTCATTAGTCACAAAGCACTCTAAAAGCAACTCTCCACTTCAATCATCCTGCTTTTATCCTATTTTTGAAATCTTCATCAATCTCCCCATCCTTATTAATTATAGAGCCAAAAAAATAAAAAGACTCACTTTATGGTATCTCATAGTTTTTAATTCTCAAAGTAGTTTTAGCTCTTTATACATGTCCACTGAAGTTACAATCCATAAATGTCGTCTTTGTACGACTTATCTTAAAGCCTTTGGTTTCTAAAACCTCCCACCATCTCTCAAGTAATGCATTCGCATCATCTCTTGATTCATCTACCAACACTATATCATTTGAAATAACATATACCAAGATACCTCTTATTGAATATAAACAGTTAACTCATTCATAATCAGTGCAAAGAGAAAAGGGCTTAGGGCTGATCCTTGATGCAAGCCTATGGTCACTAAGAACTCTCATGTCTCTTAATAAGTAGTTCATACATGTCTTTAATAAACCTCTGGGAACATTCCCTTTATTTAAAACACACTAAATTAAATCTCTAGGTACCTTGTCGTGGGTTTTTCCCTCTTCACTCGAACTTTTATTAGAGTAAAATTTTAGGAGATTGAATAAATAGTAAGACCATTTTGAACTGCTCAAATTTGTAAAATAGAAGGCCCCAATGTGGTGTTTCACTTCTTCAACATAAGACTTGCATAATAAGCTCTTGGGTTTTCAATTCCACACCGTCTTCAGGGGATGGGAATTGGTGCAATTCAAAGCATGTCCACGTCATTAAAAAAGGCATGTTGAGAGCATGGCTCTTTACCCAAGTGGTAAGGAATGGTGGTTCTTACCTGGCCGCCAAGGGTTCAAACCCTAGGTACACCGCCTCTTTCCGCATGTGCGGGCTCCCTTTCCACTTGTGTGGGCTTTTTTTCCGCGTGTGAGCCCCTCTTTTCCCACGTGAGTAGGCTATCTTCGTGTATGTGTGGCCTCTCTCTTTGGGCCCAGCCCACTTCGCTAGGACACAAAAAATAAAAGGCGTGTAGGAGATCAACCCCGGGAAAAACAACGGATAATAGTACTAACAAACTTCAAAACTGATAAGATAGGTGGTTGAACACATGGAAGGGGATCTTTTAGGGTGCGTTACCAAACGGCCACGGAAGACACGGCACTGCTGTCCTACCACTCTGTCTCTAGGTAGGAAGTCTGGATCTTATCTAAGTATCTATCAAGGAAAAACACACCTAAAAGCGCTCTAGGTTTGTCAAGGCCCGTTTCCATGGAATACGGCGCTGCACAAACAATTCCTTTTTGTCAAAACCAAGCCCGCGTTAGAGTCCAACATCATCTTCTTCAAATCATCCTCCACAAATCAACCGCCAGATGACACGACTAGGAGGATCCAACAATTAGAGTAAATCCAAGGATTGAAACAATTGTAGACACTCTTGAACCTCCACCGTCAAAGTCCACAAAATGAGTACATGTGGAGACATAAATGCCATCATCAGTGAGGATGGATTTCTAACCAAAAAAAAAAAAAAAACAGCAAAGGTAAGCATGAAGGAAAAAGGTCAAAAATCTCTTTGGCTGGACTCGGTTCCAATTCCACCAAAATTCAAATAAACTTTCCTTCAAATAAATATTGTAAAAGGTTCAACCCGTAGCACATCAGTCACTGCAAAATCCTGACTGTAGTTGGTCGGATGCATCCATCTCTTTGTGATGACTACCCTAAAAGGCACCAAGTATGATTGGTATTCTGCGCTTCCTTGAAACTCCATTCTAAGTTGGTCCATGCTCGAGAGGTTCCTTTTGAATGTTGTATCTCACTTGATAATTTACAGGACTGGTTGTGTAGTTTGGATCATCCTTTGTAAGTTATTTTTTTCTTTAATTAATAGATATTTGATTTACCAAAAATAGTTTTAAAAAATTAAAACAATTCCCAATATCTGATCCACCGATGGGAGTTGGGCAGGATGAATGAATGGATTTGTGTCAATTGGACAATAGATACGATCTTACATCAAGTTCTGATATAGAAAATCACAGTGAATTACTTAAAATCATCAAATCAATGAACACAAGTACAAACATCAAAGTGCAATATTCAAATTCTAAATCCATAGCGTGGACAATATCAATTTATTTACAAATAAGTACAAGTCTACACGACATCAGAACCAACAATTTCCTTTTGAATAGAGCACCAGAAATCACTATGTTCCACATTTTTTTACAAACGTAAACATAAAGAGAGCCTTCCAACCTATCACAACCACACATTCCTTCAGTGTTACATGTCGCTGTAGGGTTCACACCTTAACCAATGCAATGATATCCAGATAATAGAGAAAGGAGGATAAGTTGTAGAAGCAGCAAAGTCTTTCATACCTATTTACATTATCTATAGGGGGTATCTAACACAGACCGCAGATGCTTATCTGGCCGTTACTTCTCAGCCACTCGTTGTAACACTAACTGCCCTCAATTCGACGTGCTGCTTTCCTTCACTCCGAGGATGAACAACAATGGTAGCATGAGTCTCTGCATACGGTTGATCCTTCTTCACATGAGCAACCGATACAGAACCCACCAAAGCTGTCTGTTCAGCAGCAGCCTTGCCTTGCTCGTCAGTATCGCCTGAAATGATCTCCCAGTCTTCATTCAGGGCATTTACTGTGAGTCCTCGATCTCGATGTGTTTCAATATCAAATGCAGTGGGTAGGATCACATAATCGTTTAGAGGATTGTAGAATGGATCTGGTTCTCCTGCCTTTAACCAATGCTTGAGTAAGCGGAATACATGAGGGTCACAGACAATCCCTCGGTGATCACCGGGAACTCCGACTCTAGCCTCTGCACGAAGCCAATCTGCCTGAAAGAAGAAAAGGTCCAAAAGCAAAATACTGATTAAGAAAAACATTTCATGTTATATGGACACGTTTTGGTATTTCTGACATGGCTTATGCAAAAAGAGAGTGACATGTGACAGTGAAGGTGAAAGATCCTGGGATGGGTAAATAATGCAGTTAAACTGCCAATTTTCTGCAGACAGAAGGTTCCACTCTTCCCAAAGGAAATGAAATGAGATCCTTGTCGATCTCCACCTGTACCAATGCCTTCACCTCTCCCCTTTCTCCAGAAACCGAATTAGAAACGCAGAATGTGGCCTATATAATCCAAGCTATACAGAGCAATTTTGGTTCATGATGCTGTGATCGCAAACCAGAAAGCAGCATGAAAAACCAAACTGCCATTTATCCCAAAACCAGGGTGGCATAATGCATCCTGAATGAACTACAGGCAAGACCCGCCTGCCCATGCTTTTTTTTTTTTTTTTTTTTTTTTGAATGACAACGAGAACTTTCATTAAAAGCTAAACAGTACAAGAGACCTGCCCATGCAATTTGAGACACCCAAACATAACCTTATGGCATGTTTGAATCCATGATGCCCGGATACTTGTACAAGAACAACGTATCTGTATTGGACCGATACAACACTTGTACTGGTATTTGATACTACCAATACTTTTAGGGAACAAGTTTAACATATCATACTTATAAAGTCATTTATTTCATATAATTCCTTTAATATTTTTACTTCTCACCATAAAAAATGCTAGAAATGGACGGAAGCAATGATAATTTTATTGATTCAAAAGTGGTCTAAATTAAAAAAATAGGACACCTGCATCCGTTTCCGTGTCCTAGATTTTCAAAAGTGTGGAGTCGTATCATTGATCCCCGTATCAGTTTCCGTATCCATATTAGTATCTGGGCATCATAGGTTTGGATGTCCTTTTTAAAAAAAAACTGGTTTGGGTGTCCTTTGTAGCAGCAGGATGCCTTCCTGCCCACTCACCATCCATTAGTTTCATGTTCTGCCTCGACAGAAAAGGAACAAGATCGCTAATGCAGTTACTCCTTACTGTAACAACTCAAAAGCCATTTCCCATCAAGCTGATTCCCTAGCAAGTTTGAAAGCATCATGAGAGCGTAATGCAAGGTACCCCTAAATAATTAGATAGAGATGGTACCCAATAAAAGTTTACTAGTGGTAACTGTCCGACAGAAAAAATCTTCCCATGCACTAAAAGCGATCATCTTATGTTTTTCGGCTTTCGCACAACCCTTTTGGTTAGTCCATGTACTCTTGGAATAAAATTATCTCATGTTGCCGTCAGTATGGTGCTAAAGGCAGAATGGCAGATAACACCTGATTTAAAATGTGCGGAGCCCAATTTAATTGATCCAACTCTCTCATATCATATGCCTCAATTTGTAGGCAATGACCAATATTTCAATCGGACAGAGTGAAATACGCTGTTGGATGATCAAGTGTGGCCACTCAAAAAAATAATAATAACAATAAGGTCAAGTCTGAAATACATAGTAACGTTTCCTACACATGATCAAATCCAATGATGTACACGGAGCGTTCTGTCAAGAGAGAAATTCATGCCAGTTTCTACAAAGAGATCTGTGTGATGAGTGGTTTGATCATGCAAAAGTGGGGCCAATATAAGTCATATCAGGCTTTACCTATTAGCATCAAACTGACAGCAGCACAGAATCATCTCTCTTATCCAAGATCTGATATCCAATATCTCTAAACTAGATCTATCCTTTTTGACCTTGCCTTTCTCGGTTGCCCGACAATTCCAACCACTATCATTTGTCATTTGAATAGCCTTTTTTTTCTTTTAACTTCTCAACATTTGTTTCGACTTTTCATTGATCATTCGCTGTTCACACATTGGTTTCAACAGTGACAATGTAATCAATTTGGCTAAGTGAGATCTTCAATTGGAGCAACTTTTCACAACCTGTCATCATCTGTTTCCCCCATTTCTTTTTAATTGACTCAACTTGCCCATATCAAACACCTCCCAATTTGTAGGCACCAGCCCAAATTTCATTCAATTGCAGTGAAACATGCTGCTGGATTGATCAAGTGTGAAATACATATTTAGGTTTTCTACAAATGATCAATCTATGTATGGAGAGCTTTGTACGGGTGGGCTTTGATCATGTAAAAGTGGGCCCCAAATAAGTCATATGAGGTAAATAGCTGTTGTTAGCACCATACAGACAGCAGCATGGAATCATTTCTCTTATTCTAGATCTGATTCAATATCTCTACTCCAGATATATCCTTTCTCACCTTTCCTTTCTCGGGTTGTCCCACACAATTCCAACTACTATTATTTGACATTTTATTAACATATTTTTAACTTCTCAACATTTGTTTCAACTTTTCATCAATTGTTCACCGTTCGCAAATTGATTTCAACAGTGACTTGTTGGAATCAATTCAGCTAGGTGATTCTTCTATTGAAGCAACTTGTCATGATTGTCCCCAATGGTTTCTGCTTTTTTTTTTTCTTTTTGAGAAAAGCATCGATCACTGGGAAGCATTGCATGAGCTAAGGTGATGTCTTCTACTTTTAAATAAACACTATGTATGTCCCCAATCCAATGATTCGCATCAAATCTCAATGAAAAGTGTTTTTACCCATGCAATGAATCCCATATACCAGTGAATCATAGGAGTCAGGTGTGAATCTACAACTCAATACTTTTTTTATCAAATATTATGATTCAGACGATTTATTTAAGCAGGAACGACAACAATCAAGAGGTTGATATTAGTGATTTAAGTTATTTATTTATTTTTTGTACAATTTCTAATTTTAAAGGTTATCTAGTAATAAATGAAACCTCTTAATAATCTTTGCAATACATAAGGAATAGGCATATACTTGAGCATTCGATTGTAACTATGCGTTTTGACCTGTAATCATTCTTTTAACTCTTTTCTGATTTTTTTTATGAACCCTTTTTTAACTTAAGGAGACATTCTAACCATGTAAACTTGATTATCTAGGTTTATTTTTAGTTTTTTATCTAAAAATAACAAAGAAACCACTACAACTTGTTTATTTTTCTTAGTAACATTGGTATAAACATATTGAATGATTCACAGATTATTTATGATACATTAAATATGTCAATAATTTTTTTTCATATGATTGTATCCCAGTCTTATTTGTCACTATATTGATATTGCTATCAATAGAAAATGGATGAATTACAAATAACTACTCTTTCTCTCTGTTTTTAAACTTTTATATTTTTTTTACATTTTATAAGAAAAAGAAAATATTCTTTGACTCATGGGTTCAAAATAGCGCTACGTAGCGGCCGCATTATCGACCGTAGCAGTTGAGGCCGCTACATTATTTTGAATATAGTGGCGCTACAGTCTAAAACCTAATAGAGCCAAATCAATTCTAATTAAAATATTATTTTTCCTATTTCTTCCCCTCAATAGCCTTTCCTAAAATTGTCTCTATCCTTGTACAGTTCCAAATCAATTAAACGCACGCACACACAACACATTCGAATTTTTTTACCACTAGAGAAATTCACACCGCTACGCCACTACGTATCACCACAACCGCATAGCGTTTTCTTCCATTGACCGCTACCGCTATTTGGATCGTTGCTTTGACTCACAGAACGGTTCGATTCATCCTCTTAAAAGATTTGACATACGACTGATTTTCAGAACAATGACTATCAGCTATATCTATAACCCTCATCTTAAAGATCAACAACTATTAAAGCTTACATCTAAAAATGGTGGGTAATCAAAAGAGACCATGCTGAGAAGATGACAAACCTTGGCTGATTCTACTGGAACCGTCCCATCACCATCAACATATATGTATTTAGCCTGAAAGCATCCAATAAAACACAGGATGTGACAACTGTGAGGAGAAAAAGAAAGGGCACATTATGCATAAATATAGTTGTCACCATCAACAGATACGTAGACTGAAAGCATCCAATATCACTATAGATGTAAAAGTTAAAGGAGGGAAAACAAAACAGAGAATAATTACGTTAAGAACCAGTCTCGCTCTCTCTCGGCTCTCGGCTCCTCGCTCTCCGTCGCTCTCGCTACTCTCGCGTCATCTCTCTCGCTCTCGGCATCTCTCCTCTCTCTCTCTCTCTCGTATCTCATCTCTCTCTCTCCTCTCTCTCTCCCGCTCCTCTCTCTCTCTCTCTCTCTCTCTCTCTCTCTCTCCTCTTCTCTCTCTCCTCTCTCCTCTTCTCTCTCTCTCTCTCTCTCTCTCGCTCTCTCTCTCTCTCTCTCACTCTCTCTATTCCTCTCTCTCTCTCTCTCTTCTCTACTCCCTCTTCATCTCTTCTCTCTCTCCTCTCTCTCTCTCTCTCTCTCTCTCTCTCTCTCTCTCTCTCTCTCTTCTCTCTCTCTGGCCTAAGGACTATAGGATTTTATGAAAAAACAAAAGAGCAATGCAGGTTTTTTCCCCACTTGGATTCCTTTACTACCAAATTTCTGCCTGAAGACTGATAGTGTGGTTTGTGATAGAAATTAATAAGAGTAAAGGTCTGATGGGTTTCTTTTTTTTCCACATGGAGTCTTAACAGGCCAATAATGGGCAGGTTCAGGCCATGTGCTAAAAGCAGAGCTGCGGCAACCATTTTAGTGAAAAATAGAAAAACTCAATCAAAAGCTTAAAGTGCCCTATCACATTCTTGTGCTGAAGTGAGTCGTCTAGATCCATCCTTATGCTGAATGTTGGCAGCAAAGAAAAGCCAAGAATATAAAGTACATGTGAAAGAGATGCTAAGGCTGATGTGTGGAGGAACAAGAGTAGAATTAAGATCATAGAAGAAAATCTATGGTTAGCCCTTATTATTGAGTGTCAAGGACTCTTGTTTGAGATGGTCTGTGCACGTACAAAGAAAATAAAACATCTCCAGCACAAAGTATTGAAGCATTGAACTTGTTCAAGAACAAAGGGTAGGGGAAGACATAAAACCACAGAAGGAACAAGACAAGAGATGCTAAATTGGGGAGTTACAGAGGACATGGCTTTAAATAGGGTTCAATAGATAGAACTCACAAATTAAACCTCCAGAAAGAGGGGATAAGGCTTTGATGATGATGATGAACTATATTGAAAAGAGTAGAGCAGCGTAGGGATAGCTAAAAGCACAGCTACAAATTATCAAGATGTCAATATAACAAGAAAATCCAATAAAGGAATTAACACTGCAGAACATTTTATCCATTCAGATAATGGATAAGCTGTACAATGCATCTCAAAACAGAAAGCATCATCTCTCTAAAAAAAACTGCTTTACTAACTCTTGTTAGTGTTAGATACTCTTGTGTGTGTGTGTGTGTCTTTTTCTTTTTTAGATGCTACTGCCTTTGCTCATAAGTTTTCCTCATAAGTTTTCTAAAGAAAGTTGCAAATAGACAAAAGACGGTAGCACAGTTGGAAGGTGCTCATAGTCGCAACGCTGAGGTTGCAGGTTTGAGTCATGTACCATTCAAAAAAGGAAAAAAAAAAATATAAGTTACAAATACCAAACAGCCAACAGTCGTGGAATTACAAACACCTAACTGAACTGATAGCAAATGCTGCAAAATCATCAGCATCCCCTAGTGCGCTTAAAATGTCGGATGGTCCATGTTTCTTTAATGAGTTTTGTAAGCTTCCGATCACACAAAAGTGGAGATATGAATTCATCGACCATCGTCATCTTGATTTAGTGATTGCTCCTCGATCTTCATTAATATGAAAGAAACCTATTCCATGCAACTCTTTTGTTCCAAATGACCAATTAACCAAAATGAGACTTATTATCATTAGTCAAAGCATCAATGTAGAAGATATCCCATCTGGTTTAGGAAATCATTGTCAGACCCATCTAATGTGGGTACGCACAACAAAATCTCATTTTGGAGATCAGAACGGGAACCATCGAGTGTTGGAAATCAGTGCATAGCCCTTCTAACATTGGAAATCACAATAGGCCATCTAATGTTGGCAACTGTGACGGCTAATTTTGGCACCTAAAAGTTTGGTGATAAGGTGGGACACACCCAATGTTGCTAATCATGGACCATGAAATGCTTGCAAAAAATTCTTCAAGAATATATATTGAATCCAAAGAAGCAAAAATTCACATAAACTAAAGCACACAATGTATTAGTCGTGGCAGGACCCCATCTATTGTTGATAATAAGTATGGGATCTGTGAAATGGCAGGGTTCTATATTTACGATCTAAAACACTCAATTAAATATGGTTTTCATTAAGAAATTGTTGTCTTGTACAAATTACCCAACCTACCATGCTGATACACCACAGAGACGTGTAGGTGTTAGAATCTAATCTAGCAAGGAAAAAAAAAAAAAAACTTAAAGGCATGAATAGATTATGAACTAAATTTCTGACTTATCCATTGATAAAACAAACTTTTGTAGAATATGACGGATCTACGCACACAGATGACACATATTACTTCTCTCAAGATTCCACTAAGACGTCGAAAAACGAAAAGTAAAACATTTCAACTAGGTTTAAACTGAAATAAATTGCTTGAAGGAACATACTAAATTGGAAGCACATCATCACAACGACAATCTTATAATTTAGTAAAAAAGAATAACCTCCAATGATAATAGTTGTTGTAGGTCTGAAACAGGTTGTTGCTCACCCCCGTAACTGCAGAGAAATAACAAGTATCAAAGATACAGAAGTAGCCTAACACACAGACAAATATTTACAAATGCAAAAATGCTGACTAGATGCACTTTCACAAGTTCATGTACTATATTTTAACAGAAAGTTATGTTTCATTTATTCTATGAATCATATAAACTCAAGCATGCATTGTTATTTGGAAAGTAAGATGCAACCAAACCTAGTAATACTTGTTCTAGCCAAGAAAATGCTCATTAGCACGACAAGGGATCTTGAAAACAGAACATTACCAGACACTATGAGGAGTTGAATTGTTAACTCCATATATATTGTAAAATTTCACTGTTGGTGGAACCTCGGCAGAAGAAAAGATCTTTCGAGTTTCATCAGCCCATTTTAAGATCTCTAGGTTGAATGGAAAAAGCATATCCTCACCATTATAATTAACCTGGAATCAAGAAAGTAAACAAGGTTTCTAATCAAAGTTATTCCTAGGTCGGACTCAAACAAAAAGAAACATAAAACCATTAATCATAAAAAAAAAAAAAGAACAAAAATTTCCTAGATTGAGTATTTTTGGGGACAAAAAAAAAATCAACCTGTAGACCTAATTCAAAACTTACAAGATGCTATAACTCAATTTTTGGGGACAAAAAAAAAAAATCAACCTGTAGACCTAATTCAAAACTTACAAGATGCTATAACTCAATTAAATCTCCAGTATCAATGAAGAGCTCAAACAACGACATTTTTTATTTGTGAACCATCTTAGGGCTAAAGCTAGCAACATGCCTTTGAGCATAGTCTACCTTGTTATTTGAGAGAGCTTCCTCTAGAATAGAAATGCTTTCCCCTGGTTCGTAGGACTCTAGCATGGAACACGCATTGCCACTGCTATCATGCTTCTCTCTCCATATTTGCAGAAGAGGAGTGGTATCCCAATCATAATCAGGATGTCCCATCAACTCATATATTGATGGACATTCAACCAGCTGAAAAGAAAGAAAGTGTTTTTAGTAAGTAAATACTGAACACACTCTAGAAATAACGGTTTCCATGACAACGTTAAACTATGAGAAGGGGGTTGATTCCCTACCACTTTTTTTTCTGTGCAACATCAGGGACCAATCTGGATGTGCATTCTGTGGTAACCATTCAAAAAAAAAAAAAAAAAGGAAGATCCTATGGTATATTAAGGGTGGCCACAACTTGGTCCCCATCAAAATCCTTGGAGTTTAATATGATAAGGTATGCAATTTTATCGCCATCCAGTCCAACATTAGGTTTCAGTCAGAGTAGTGTGAAACTTGAGTGAATGCCAATGGCAATTCACAAGTCGTGAGCAAGGGTGATGCATTAGTCATAAGTAGAGGTTTTTTTTTTTTTTTTTTTTTTTTTTTTTTTTTTTTTTTTTTTTTTTTTTTGGGTGGGGTGGGTTGGGGGGGGGGGGTGTTTGGGGGGCCAAACCATAGGGGGACAGCCCACAGATGTCAATCCATTGCGCCTAACCCATGGAGAGCAAACCCAATAGGCCTACTATACCTACATTCTTACTTTGTACTTCCCTCTAAAGTACTCTAGATTTAGGTACCTTACTCTAGAAAGATGATTGACATGCAATCAATTTAAAATTTATAGATTGACAACTATGATGCCCAGATACAGATATGGATATGGACACTGATATGGGGATCGGAGATACGAGTTCTCACTTTTGAAAATCTAGGACAGGGATACCGATCCAGGTGTCCTAATTTTTTCTTTAGATCACTTTTGAATCAATGAAATTATCATTGTTTTCGTCCCTTTCTAGCATTTTTTATGGTGAAAAGTAAAAACATTAAAATAACTACATGAAATAAAGGACTTTATAAGTAGGATATTTTAAATACAAGTGTCGTATCGGTCCGATACAGATATATTGGGCTTGTACAAGTACCCGGGTATCATAGATTGACATGTGATCCATTAAAGATTATTGATTGACATGAAAGAGGAAAGAAAGTCCCATAAAGTAAAAAGAAATTGGCATATAATCAATTTCATGGAAGGGAAAGGAAACCTTAATATAGGTCCCTAATAGGTGGGTTTGACCTCGCCTCTAAAAATACCTTGCAATCTCTCATCTGTGGATTAATGAAAAGTTCTCCCTTTCCCTCTCGTTATTGTCAGCAAGTGTTTCCCCTCGTATAAAAAAAAAAAAAAAATTAAAAAGAGGGTTTCCAACTCTGATGAATCCAAAGGCTGGGCATCCGCGGTGAATGTGTGAAGACTCCATCCAGCATCAGTTCCCATCACTATTGCTCACTGGATTCTGTATGTCTTCCTATCTTATCCATCCCTCGATGTGTGCGTGTGTATGAGAGCTTTTAGGAGAAAACTAGTTCCTTTATTTAGGAAAAACCAAAAGGAATCCAAACCTGACGAATACCTTTTTTTTTTAATGGTCTCACATATACCATTCCAACCATGTATTGGCACTCACCCCAATTCAATACTCATTCAACTAATATAGACAGTTGGAACTAAAAATGAAATAAGATTAAAAAAAAGATTATTTTATCTAGGATTGAAATTTTAAGGCCCCCAAATCAAGGCTAGCATGTTTTTAGTGGAACAATTTCTAGTCTACCTTAATCCACATGCAGCCCCACCCAACCTGCCCTCTTCTACCACAAGTGGCATGCATCCATGTGGACTACAAAATAAATTCCTTATTTTTAAATAAGGAATTTGTCCATCTATTTATCCATCCACCTTAAAAATCAATAAAATTGGCTGCACTAATGTTTTTCTCATTCCTAAGAACATAAAGGAATGATTTTATTTTTTTTTAGATACTTCTACATTTCCAATAAACAATTAGAATCAATTATTTGACTTTCAGATTAATGAAGAAAAGGTAATTACCAGTTGTTGCATGCTCCATTTGGAAATGAAGAAGTTCTGTTCCCATCCTTCCACAAAAGACATTCCATTCAAGAGAGAAGAAGTAATATATCCAGGAGCACCTACCAGTAAAAAAAAAAAATTAATGACATGAGAGAGAGAGAGAGAAGGAGAGAATAAGAGAAGAAAAAGAAGTCTAATGCTTTGAATATAGGAGCCGCCTCTTTTTTCGTTCTTTTTTTTTTTTCAGAAGATGACCATTGGAACTTCAAGGAGAATTTAGGGGATAGAACTTATGCAAAAATAAGAATGAAGGTGAGAGTATGCGTCCATATATCAACCACAATGTTATGGTTTTGGTAAATTCAAACTAACAAAGAATTAGGAGTTAGGCAGGGCACCATGCCCTTTTCTCAATCAGGTCAGAAGCGGAGAACGATTGTAGATAAGATAAGCCAGCTTGAGTGAAAATATAATTTAAAGACTCGGACAATTTGCAGGACATTCATTTAAACTATATTGCCAACAGTATTGCATGCAACTCTCTTTCATCGAATGAGCCATCATCTAGCTAATTTTAAGATGCCTCAAGGCAGTGTATGGTTAATAAGTGAAATTTTCAAAGTTGTTTTCACCCGTAAAGAGTAAGGAATTTCTGTGCCCCAAATCAAGGTGTCATTTTACATCAATATTTTATCCTGCACAGAGAACTTGATGCCCATCTATTCAGATGCACCCTTCTTTGGCCCTGATCCCCATCCACACGCCTGAACTTTCAACTATGTGATCGATCCTCTACAATTTCATCCATAGTTATTCCCTAATTTCTCAGAATTGAGTTAAGTTTTCATATGCACATATATGATTGAAGAAAGGTATAAGTGTGCAGGAAAAGTATGATACTGTTGGCATATAGAACATGTTCCCCGCAATTTTGTAAACATGCCCGTGACATATACAAATAAAGAAATTGACACCACACAACCATTTGGAGTATGTTGTCAATCTGATGGGTTTAAACATAAGCAACTGAACTTCTCTAGAGGGAGAGTTCTACTGTAACACCCCCAACCCTCCCTAAGTGTGTTTGGCGCCTAATTAATCTTAATTAGGTGCCTAATGGTTATTTTGGATGATAATATGCTTGGTTAGGAAGAATTAGTGGGGTTTGACCCAAGCCTAGGTCGTCTTATGGCTTTTCCTTGATTTTCAGTATTTTGGGTTTTCGGAGTGTATTTTCAGCTTTGTCGTGGTTTTGGGTGCATTGGGTACAGCATGTCATCATCTTCGATTTCCGTGTCTTGACCCAACCCATTTGAGCTCATCTAGGCCCAATACCAACCCAAAAACCATCTCTTACTATTTCCCTTTTTATTATGGACCTGCATGCAAAGACCCAAAATTTGTTTCAATTAAACAACCCACCTCCAAAAAGTCAAATCATTTTCCCCATTGCATGATACCGAGCTCCCTCTCCCTCTCCTCCCTTCATCTTCTTACATGCAAATCCTCATTTGAAGCTCTTGCATGTGGGTTATCCAAGTTTAGGGAGGCTCCAACATCATCATCTTCATCTTCCACAAGTCTCCATTTTCCCTAATCCACCTCTTACATCTCTATTGGTAAGCCTCTTTCTCCCATTCTCTTTCCTTGCTTCTAATCATTTGTAGGGAGTCAATTTCATTTGCATGAATCTTCCTCCTTCCTCATTTCTTGCATTTCTTCATTTGTAGAGTTTTCCTTAGAGTTTGCATTTGGGGTTCTGTCTTGGAGGCTTTGGTTAGCTTAGATAGGTTGAAATTTCTGTAGGAATTGGTTACAAGCACCACAAGAGGCAAGTGTAATATCTATAATTCATGCATTTATAGCCATATTGATTCACCTTTATGATCAATGCTTAGTTTGCCCCAATTTGAGCTCAATGTATGGTTTTAGATTCAATTGGATTGCATGTATGTGGGTTTAATTCTTATTTGATGGAGAATAGGTTGTTTGGTGGAGCATGGAGGCTCATTTTTGTGCAGGTGTCTGCCTTTGGAAAGGCTTGGGTGCAGGAGATTTGGAAACCCACTGAAGCAAAGCTTGCTCAGGCTCAATTCGCACATTTTCTATAGCTTGGCGGTTAACCGCGGGCTAACCGCCAATTTCATGGTTCCTGTTTCTAGAACCTGCTTCTGACAGGAAATTACCTTATGGCTATCCGTAAATGGCTTACGGCCACCGAAATTCCGTGGTTCCTGTTTCTGGATGGTGTGTTTTACAGAAAATCGCAGCCCTGTTCCGCGGTCAGACGGCGGCTTACCGCCTGCGGCTAACCAAAGACTAGCTGCGAGGTCACCGAAAACCCTAGGTTTCTTAGGTGGCTTTGGACCTAGACTTGGACCTTAGCAATGGATCCCTTGAACCTTAAATCATGCCTAGTGGAGTTGTAACTTATGTGGGTGATGCTTAAGCCACCATACACCCACAAGGAAGCTTGTTTTCCGGTATTCTTGTATTCTGCACCAAAGGTGTTGGTCTAATGCATCCGACATCCCTAAATTGGTGTAACGCCATGGGTTTTGTAGCCCGATGATGTCGGAGGCCTTACAGCTACACATTGTTGGACGGTGAAGCCAACGGGCATTCCCAAGACCCTAGGATTGGCTTGTTTCTTTTTTCTTTTCTTTTTTTTTCTTTTATTTTTGTAGGGCTTTAACCTATATTAGGGGGAGCATTTCTAGAAATTCTCAATGGCACTGGGCTCAAGCATCCTTGACTCACTATATGATCCTTATGTATGCATTTGCACTACATATCCAGTATTCTCACATGATATGTACATGCTTCTCATGTTTATTTTGTTTAGTTCATGTATCTTGTTTATGCCACGTTTCATGTTCCTCTATGTGCCATGCACTTGTATATGCCTGTTACATTTTGCCATGCTTATGTCTATGACTATGCTCATGTTTATGTTATGTTATGTTATGATCATGTATCACACTCTTTTATTATGTATACTCTATTCCACGAGTCGGCGCCACGCCACTTAGCATCGATCCTATCTCAGTCAGACCCGGCTGAGTGTGGATATAGGAAATTTATGGACCAGCTGCAATTTGGGTTATGTTATGGGGGTTGACCAGCACCCCAGGTCCACGTGGAGTTTCCGGGCCCTATGCCTCCTAGTGGTACCTCATGTCATGCTATGTTATGTTCATGCTCTCATTTAACCCATGTTTACATGCTTAATTGGGAGAATATAGCCTATGTGGTCTTGCCAACTAGTTAACTCTTATGTATACATGTCACCTATGATACGTTATTTTCATGCTCTCATTTAACCCATGTTTACATGCTTAATTGGGAGAATTTAACATATGATACGTTATGTTCATGCTTATTCTTGCACTATTCATCCTAGTTTTCATATAGTGGCCTCATATGATCTCACTCGTCTTTCTTATTCACTTGTTCACATGCTATGCTTTATATTTGTTTATCTTGCTTAGCTTTGTCTAAAGGTGCTACACTTGGCGTTACAGGTGAGGACTTCAACGCCATTGCCCCAGAGGTCGAGGAAGAGACTCTTCGACAACTAACAAAGTGGGCCCCATTCGATATCTTTTAGACATCGATGTGCTGAGTTTTATTGGACGTCACCACACCCTGACTATGGCATGGATGGCCATATTTTATCAGTTGTCTTAAATTTTTTACCTTTGGGATGTAAAACTTAAAATAATACTTCTTCTTGTTCTTCCCATTTCTCCTAACTTTAACTTGAACTTAAATGTTATCTATGGACTGATTTATCCTATTATCTTATTGACATATTGCAATGGTTGATGAATGAATGAATGATAGATACCAAGTTGGATAAATGTATGGGTTATGTGACACAAGTTCAAATTTAGCCTATTTGTGATGGCTTATGACATCACACGTTAAATCTTGTGGGAAATCCATTTGTCACGCAGCGGAAGGTGCTCACCATTGCAATTTTGAGGTTGTGGGTTTGTGTCATGTTACCAATAAAAAAGAAGGCGAAGAATGAATTCCAAGACCTCCCTCTTTAATAAGACAACACAAACTTTCTTCCATCCTACCAAATGGAATATTTTGTGATCTTAAAGTCATTCCACAAAAGTCTCTTTGGAGAAACCAAACCCACCCCCCACCAAAACCCAAAAAATAGACAGTATATACCACAACAAAGTAATCATGCAACCAAACGACTTGGACTCCACATTCTACCTCTCATCAATTCATATTTATTTATAAAATGAACTTTAGCCTCAGCATTATTTCGAACGAACAAAGAATCAACTTCATATGCTCAATTTGATCCTTGTCGGCATCAAAGAAAATCTTAGATCCATTTGAAAATTGAAAATTGAATATCTCCACTACCGAGTGATCAATTTTAAATTCATTAATTAACCAGTACTACTACACTCAAACAATCACAAAAGCTTAAACCCCTATAACAAAAAGTAAAAGAGGATCACCTTGTTGAAGTCCCCGACTTCCCTTAGTATCTGGTGATGACCAGCATACTCTTAAATACTCAAAACAAAAATTAAAGGAAAGGGGACATTTTTTGGGAGGGTGGAAGAGAGTATGCTTTGCTAATGGGAAGAATCCAACAATTGGATGCTGGATGTAGGTGATAGACTG
Source organism: Litsea cubeba (assembly GCA_012931725.1). NCBI lineage: Eukaryota > Viridiplantae > Streptophyta > Magnoliopsida > Laurales > Lauraceae > Litsea > Litsea cubeba. Next base: position 22,167,102 of record CM022951.1, on the reverse strand, counting down.
TTGCTCACATCTATAGGATCATTTTATGAGGAAGTAGTTCCAAGGGAGATCATCATGTGAAGACAGATCAAGGCAGCCATGGTTAAAGAAATATGACAAAAATACAATACTTTTCCATGAATTGCTTATGCCAGATATCGATATATAATCAAATTCATTTACTTGAAGCAAGAGGGACTAAATGGGGAAAATCAACCAAATATGCATGAGATAGTAAAGTTTCTATGACTCAGTGTACCGTTATGGCAAATTGGAGATACTAACATTGGGATGTATGCAGTTTGATGTTATTTTTCTGGAGTTAGCCCGATCGATAAATTGAAACTCCTTCCATCAAACAAGAGGTGGAATTTGTAGTGTTTCATTTCGGCAGGGATCAGGCTTTTGGTCCTAACGGATTATTCTCAATGCTTTTCTTTCAAAAATTATAGGATGTTCTAAAAACTAACTACTAATGTCATCAAAATTTTAATGAATTCCACTCGTGGAAAGTTATGAAAGGAAATGGTAGCAACATTAGGCAGACAAGTTTTGAATACCATTCTTATTGGTCAAGAATAGGGGTGTTCGCGGGTCGAAACCCGCGGGTTTCGGGTCAAACCCGACCCGACCAGTTTTTTGTGGGTGAAAACCCACCCGAACCCAACCCGTTTGCGTCACGGGTCAGACGGGGCACGGGTCAAGTTCGGGTCATTTTTTATTTTATTTTTTTTTTTTTTTTGCATGTAGAAGACCAAATTGTTTATGAAAACAACTTTCAGATAATTGTTAGAGAACTAAAAGTGATTAGATTTAAAAGTAAAAAGTGGTTGCGGTTGTTTGCGCACCTTCTTTTGTACCATGGGTAGAGGTGTACAAAAAAAGTAGTTGCGGTTTGACCCGAAACCCACGTCCAATGTCAACTACTAATCACTCTCATCTTGACCATTAATTAAGTGGTCACCAAGTAAATGATTAAATACAATCAACAAGATATTCAAGATTCAAGATTCAACAAATCTAAACAAACTGACGTCAAATAGATGTAATAAGGCTTCAAAACTTACCGTATTTTCCATGTGAGATCACCTTAATCTGTTGATAGGAATAAAATAAATGTTCCTCGCACTAAATATATTATAGTATACATGGGCCTTGAGTTCATAGACATGAGACCAATATAATAACTGAAATATTTAGAAATTGGTCGGTGAACTACATCCAAGAGAAATTAAAACCACATCCTGACAAGTGGGCATCCCTCTTGGATTTTTATCCTTGGTCTTCTACATGAAAAAAAAAAAAGGGTTCACGGGTCACCCGGTAACCCAACCCGTGAGACCCGTTACCCGTACCAACAGTCACGGGTCGGGTCGGGCACAGAAATTCTGTGTGGAGTGACCCACCCATTGACCCACGAGTTGGGTCAGGTTACCGGGTCGGGTCGGGGTTAATTTTGTACACCTCTAGTCATGAATGTCTTGATCCAAGGCATAAGAAGAAGTGATGCAATCCGAGGGTCAGGATCGCAAGCGCCGGGGCACAATTAGGGTTCCAATAGAACAATCACACGATGAAGACACTCTCCAACGATAAGCCCACAAAAGGAAATTCTATTAACTCCAAATCTGAAATTACCAATCTCTACAATGTTATATTTATAAGAAAAGAAACTTAAGGGCTAAGAAAGAAATCCTAATCAAACTAGGAAACCAAATAAATAATCCTATCCAAATTAGAAACTAATCCTAATTACAATCTTTGCTAATATTAAAGCTAATGATAATTTAAAAATCAGAATTTCATGGGTCCAGCATGTGGCCCACGTGCTTTGTTGCACTGATAGGGTACTGCTGCTGCATCAAGAAGATGGAGATTGGAGTATTATGCAAGCTTGGATACCATTCCAATAAAATAAAACAATGCAAGCTTAGACTTTGAGAAAGTCTACAATATGCTTGATTGGAATTTTTTACATTCATATTAAAAGGAATGGGGCTTAGTGAAAAATGACGATAATGGATTCAAATGCTTATCTATCATGATGAATGGGTCTCCTAAGGGCCCTTTTGTTTAACTGTGTGGAGGAGTAAGATGTCACAATATGATAGAAGTAAGATTTAAGTTATGAAAAATTAAAACTAGAACAGTAGTAAATAGCGTGTTTGGATGGTTATTGTAAAGTAACTTCCATCTTCAACTACCCTCTTCTTCAATTTCAAAGAATTCTTCATCCCCAGCTCAAACCAGAGAATCAGTGGTTTCCAGAGCACTATTTGAGAAAACCCATGAACATAAATCTTCCTGTTCCTAGCATTTTTATCCTCTCCCTCTCTTCTCCACCTCTGTTGCACTATCCCCAAACCTACTTCCAAATCGAAACAGAAATCAGAGGCATCTCCTCCTCCCATCTCCTCTAAATTCCCAAATTCCCAGGAACCCCACAACATCCAAATCCAAGTACACAACACCCAAATCCAAGAAGATGGATGACTCCTCTAAACCCAAATCCCCAAAATAAAAGAAATAAATGACTCACTCAGGATCCTGAAACATTCCATGTCAATGATGTTTTTCTTTTTTTTTTCTTTTTTTTTTTTTGAAATGGGAGATTTTTCTTTTCTTGTGGTTGGTAGTAGGGCTGATCAACCGGATTTCCAGTCCAGTTTTCGGACCGGAAATCCGGTCCGACCGGATTTCCGGTCCGGCCTAAAATGAAGGGCCAGACCGGTTTCCATTTTTTTTTTTCATTTTCACCTCATATCTAAAAAGTGGGCAAATGTCAAATGAATGAATGATGGGTTTTACAAATGGGTGCTGGGCTGGGGCGTTGGGCTCATGCCTCATGAGCTCATCAATATTAAAAAAAAAAAAACTTATTAGTTTAATAAATCCGGTCCGGTCCGGTCCGGTCCAAACCGGATCCCAAAAGGCCTGGACTGGACCGGACCGGATTTGGACCACTAAGACCGCAAATCCGGTCCGGTCCGGTTTTGTGGTCCGGTCCTGTTCTGTGCAGCCCTAGTTGGTAGTCTGACTTGGCCAGATGAGGTTGTGGAAAGTTTTCTTATTACTAATCTTCCATGCCTTAAATGAGTTGGAAGTGGCTCCACTTTACAAGGGTTGGCATGTCCCACATTACCTCTCACCTATCTTCATCGTGTTGCAGAGAGGGAACAGATGTTGCAGAGAAAGGGCCTTTCCATGGGAACTTGTAAACTAAATATTTTATTGCAGTTGGTTGTGGTGAAAAAAAAAAACAAAGAGGAAAGAGGAGTAAAAGTGAAATGATATAGGCTCTGACACATTTACTACTACAGTCATCTGAAACAGGCGGATTATCCAATGAAAATAGGAAAGCGGGCCATCCGTGCATCCATCCCCACAATAAAAGCCTCAAGCTCCCGCACTTCATCGAAGTTATCGAGAGGATTCCAAAAGGTTCCACAAATTTCCTAAATTTGCATGAAATCATCTAGGTAGGCTGTATAGACGGGGTGGATAAGTGCTGACAAAGTGGTGTTTTGCATCTCGAAGTACTTCTTTTAGCGCCTTGGGACGAACAACTCGGCCTCATGTGGGTAAGACATGGTCAAAAGTTCTAATTGATCCATCCGCCTGTGCAATGTATTGAAATAGTCAACAGGAGCCCGCTCACTGGCCACTACCATAGTCTCCCGGGCCTCAAACCTTCCGCGAATGTCCAACATGCTCCATAAAAGAGACGGCAGCACATTGTTGACAAAGGACGGCAGATTCTCCGAGAGCCCATCATAACCTTGCAGCCTAATGGGGGCAGTCCTCCCTACGATGCATAGGTCTCTATACATTCCTTAGATGCTCTTATACTTCATGACCAGCAAGTCATATTTCCCCCTCTTGGCCTCCACGGGGCGCTTGTCCATTATTCCCGCATATTGAAAAACGCAGTCATAAGTGGCAGGCATGGAGGATTTATGCTCGAGGTAGAAATCCACTCGCTCTTCGGGATTGTCATGACCCTCTCGCTCAGTCCCAAGAGTCCAATAGTCATCACCCGGGGAGTAGAGTTCGCAAGCACTAGGGCCCACGACCCCAGCAACAACAAACGAGGAGATCGGAGAACCAGCTATTGGAGTGAACCTGTGGGCGCACATACAAGACTTTAGAAACCCCCACCACATGGAAACGGCCAATAAAACTCGGATCCTAGATAATTAAAAAAACCATAGGTTCAGAGCTATTCAATTTAGAGTGATTAAGGTTTAACCGAGACCCGTTCGGGGTGAATTTCCTGGAATAGACCTGGGCTCCACCTTTGGTACGCCCAATTGGTATTTTTTTATATGGGATCCGAGTTTTATGGGTTGTTTCCATGTGGTGGGGGTTTCTAAAGTCTTGTATGTGTGCCAACAGGTTCACTCCAATGGCATGCTCTACGATCTCCTCGTTTGTTGTTGCTGGGGTCGCGGGCCCTAGTGCTTGCAAACCCTACTCCCTAGGTGATGACTATTGGACTCTTGGGGCTGAGCAAGAGGGTCATTACAATTCCGAAGAGCGAGCAGATTTCTACCTCGAGCATACTGCATTTTTCAATTTGAGGGAATAATGGACAAGCGTCTCGTGGAGGCCAAGAGGGGGAAATATGACTTGCTGGTCATGAAGTATAAGAGCATATGTGGAATGTATAGGGACCTATGCATCGTAGGGAGGACTGCCCTCATTAGGCTGCAAGGTTATGATGGACTCTCGGAGAATCTGCCGTCCATTGTCAACAATGTGTTGCCGTCTCTTTTATGGAGCAAGTTGGACATTCGCGGAAGGTTTGAGGCCTGGGAGACTTTGACACCCATTGACGATTTCAATACATTGCACAAGCGGATGGATCAATTAGAACTTATGACCATGTCTTGCCCACATGAGGCCGAGTTGTCCGTCCCAAGGCGCTAAAGGAAGTATTTCGAGATGCAGAACACCACTTTGTCAGCACTTATCCACCCGTCTATACAGCCTACCTAGATGATTTCATGCAAATTCGGGAAATTTGTGGAACCTTCCGGAATCCTCCAGATAACTTCGATGAAGTGCGGGAGCTTGAGGCTTATATTGTGGGGATGGATGCACGGATGGCCCGCTTTCCTATTTTCAATGGATAATCCGCCCATAGATGACTGTAGTAGTAAATGTGTCAGAGCCTATATCATTTCACTTTTACTCCTCTTTCCTCTCTTTTTTTTTCACCAAAGCCAACTGCTATAAAATATTTAGTTTACAAGTTTCCATGGAAAGGCCCGGGTTTAGGAGAGGTTGCTTGTGTGCGGTGTAGAGTGGAAGGTTGTGGGGTTCATGAGAGGCCTCAATAAGGAGATGCCAACCCATGTAAAGTGGAGCCACTTCCAACTCATTTAAGGCGAGCAACTTCCAACTCATTTAAGGCATGGAAGATTACTAATAAGAAAACTTTCCATATCCTCATCGGGCCAAGTCAAACTACGACCCACAAGAAAAGAAAAATCTCCCATTTAAAATATATATATATATATATATAATTGACATGGTATGTTCCAGGATCCCGAGTGAGATTCATTTCATCTTCTTCGATTTGGGTGTCGTGTACTTGGATTTGGATATTGTGGGGAGGAGGAGATGCCTCTGATTTCTGTTTCAATCTAGAAGTAAGTTAGGGGACAGTGTAACAGAGGTGGAAGAGGTGGAGAAGAGAGGGAAAGGATTTCCTATTGGAGGATTTCTGTTCATGAGTTTTCTCAAATAGTGCTCTGGAAAACACCGATTCTCTGGTTTGAGAAAGGGATGAAGAATTCTTTGAAATTGAAAAAGAGGGTGGTTGGAGAACAAGTTACTTTACAACAACAATCCAAACACGCTATTTACTACTGCTCTACTTTTAATTTTTCATAACTTAAATCTTAAGCCTCATTCCTTTTAATATCAATGTAAAAAATTCCAATTAAGCATATTATAGACTTTCTCAAAGTCTAAGCTTGCATTGTGTTATTTTATTTTATTGGAATGGTATCCAAGCTTGGATAATACTCCAATCTCCATCTTCTTATGCCTTGGATCAAGACATTCATGACCAATAAGAATGGTATTCAGAACTTGTCTGCCTTCCACAAAAACACCTTGTGACCTGGAAATGATTGGAAAGAGGAGTTTCTTCAACCTTTACCAAAACTTTAGCTAGCACTTTATGCACACTGCGAACTGGACTAAAGAGCTTGAAATCTTTAATTGAAAACTCCACCTTTCTGTTGGCACCAAAATAAAAAATGTTGCTACCATTTTGCTTTCATAACTTTCCACAAGAGTGGAATTCATTAAAATTTTGATAACATGAGCCTAGTCCCCGCCGAAATGAAACACTACAAATTCCACCTCTTGTTTGATGGAAGGAGTTTCAATATATCGTGCTAACTCCAGAAAAATAACATCAAACTGCTGTACACTAAAGTTCATAGAAACTTTACAATCTCATGCATATTTGGTTGATTTTCCCCATTTAGTCCCTCTTGCTTCAAGTAAATGAATTTGATTATATATCGACATCTGGCATAAGCAATTCATGGAAAAGTATTGTATTTTTGTCATATTTCTTTAACCATATCCGCCTTCATCTTTGTCTCTACATGATGATCTCCGTTGGAACTACGTCCATCACCTACATCCAGCAGTCACACCTGTAATTTTTGTTCTGAGTATTTAAGAGTATGCTGGTCGTCACCAGATACTAAGGGGGCATATGGTCACTCTAAAAGTAACCAAATACCGAGGGGAGTTTCTTAACTCTAAAAATAAGCTCTTATTTTGTAATAAAGAGTTTGTTTATATATTAGAGTGTTTGGTAAAGCTCTAATTTTGGAGCTTATTTATAAATTAGAGATAGTTTGTTTATATAGTAGACTGTTTGGTAAGGCTCTAATTTTGGAGCTTATTTATAAATTAGAGATTTTGCCTCTAAAAAAAGTAAGATAAGGGGGATGCTTATTTTTCATAGATTTTTTAGCTAAAAAGAATAGAGACAATGCAAAATTTATAACTCAAGATGGCCGTCTCCTGTCCCCTTGCCGGTGGGGAATCCACTACCGGGTCGTCGCTCTGTTGTGTCTGGCCTGGTAAACCTCTAATTGTATTTTCTAATTTTCAAGCATATTTATAAATTAGAGCTTTTTCCTCTAAAAAATTAATATCGGGGGGATGCTTATTTTTCAGAGATTTTTTAGCTAAAAAGGATAGAGGTTAACAATGCAAAATTTATAAGTGTTTTAGATGAGATAACCTCATAAAATTTACAAAATGAAGCAAATGGTGGGTTCCATCTTGTAATTTAAAAAGGTGGCCCCAATTACAACAATTCCTGAAAGTGGGCCCCAATTATGTCATGAAATAACAGCTTTCTTTTATAATTCTACCATACGCACTAAATGTAAACATAAAAATTGGAGCTTCTATTTCAGGCCTTAATCTAGTTAGCTCTTATTAATTAGATTAGAGTGTCCAAACAGCCCTTCTGAATAATAAACCAAAAGTGACAAAACCACAGAATTATAATTACCCTGGAATGGTGCAGCAATTGCAATCCAGTTCTTAACGTACTTCTCAAAAATCTGCAGAAAAGGAAAGCATGAGGGGATACAAATTATTCGAACTGGAGCATTGAACTTATAAATGTCAGCAGATGCAGAAATAGACAACTACCAATGCATGCTCCAAGAGAAAAATGTATAGATCGAAACAGTTGAGGAAAGAAATCATGCCTTTTATTCTCTTTTTCACTCCGAAATGATCAAAGAAATCAACACTTACATCAGTGTGCAGACACATGAAGCATTTCACCAGTAAACCCCCCATAGAGTGAGTGATAATGTTTATTTTCTTCCCTCCAGAAGCATTGCACACTGACTCCAGTTTTGCAGAGAAGCGATCCAATGTTTCCTGGAGCCTGCCAGAAGTATAAACAGTGAGCATCTCAGTCTCATGTTATCCATCACTAGAAAAGGTCAATAACAAATGCCAGGATGAAACAAGGGATAATGCATCATCATGTCCACATAGTGGAGCTCCATTCTATGGCTCTGGAAGTTTACAAATATCACACTATACAAGAGATTATCATCTTTCAATGTAATCTCCCAAGAAGAATGTCCCGTTAGATGTTTCAAGAAGCAAGACATGTAAAATATGAATGTTTTGTGTTTACACAAAGAACTCAAGAACATTGACGGCAGCTTTATGTGCAGCAGATTCTCATGGAATTTTATTTCCCCAATAATTCCATTTTCAGCGGAAAGTGGAAACTGAGAAATTCATTTTCTACAGCAAGTTTTTGTTGTTTGTTGCAGCAAAACACTTCCCTTGGTGAAATGTAATAATTCTATACCATTCAAAAGAAAAGGAAATGTGTTTACTCTAGTAACTATTCAAAAGAAAAGTGAGTTTATTCCTCGCATATGTTTATTCCTCGCATAAGACTTGTGCCTATTCCTCGCGTAAGACTGAAGAAAATGGCTCTCTACGACGCTACCTCCTGGGTTAAAATCTGCTTTCTGCAAAAATTGCAGAAAATGTTTCCACCTCAAAATATGAAAGCCACAGAAAATGTTAACACCAACAACAGAAAATCATTCTACTTTGGAAACTATTTTCATTTTCCCCAGAAAATGCTCAAAAACATGCCTTTAAATAAGGCAGTGAGGCCTTAGATGAGCCAAATGTTGGGCAATGAAAATATGGTGCTGACTTACGTAAGTTAAGATGGATGTGCGGACCCCACAAGAAATGATGAGCTATGGGTCAGCAGTCAGCACGTCAGAAAAATCTACGAGTGACTCCAATAAGAAGAGAAAATCAAGGAATCTTGTCTAGCAGGTTTAGATGTGCTTGAAAGTTAAAAATAACAATAACAGCCTGTCTATGAAGAACTTAAGTGGAAAGGGGGCTTGAAAGAAAGTAGTTCAAATTTGTAGTGTGACAAAGACCATGATGAATTGAGAAGAACTTCTAAAGCCATCCCCACATAGATAGGGTAAGATTCAATGATGATAGCTCAGAAGCAGTTAACCAGAGGAATGTGCTTCTAACCAATACAATGAAAGTATAAATTTGAACCTGTTACTTTGCCGGAAATCATAGCCAAATCCAAATAGCGTTTTGCCCTCTTGGTAACCCCATTGAATCATTTCCTCTATCATATCATGATAATAACAAACGCATTCCTGTCCAATGATCTGCAACAGAAGAAAAATATGTTAGTTGGAAATTCACATCTTAGTACATAGTCTCTCCTTATATGGTGCAATGAGTGTGCAGCCACTAGCTTAGCAGCATTTAGTAAAGAGATGTAATTACAATATCATTACAAGTAAAACACCATAAAGTAGGTTTTCTTAGTGGAAACATCAAAACAGAAATAAACTAATACTTGACCTGTTGAAGTAAAAGAATGTAGTGGCCTGTTCGATTGGGAGGTTACAAATAATCATATTTCTTACCTTTATATTTATCTAGCTTATGCCAATATCGGTGGTTGGCATCAACATTCAGATAAGCAGATAGACAGTAACCTGCCTAAGATGGTTTCTGATTCTATACTGCTCCCAAATGCATAAATGAATGAAGAATCATTCACTACCCTGTAAATAAACAAATTCATGGTTTTGGAACATCCAAGCCAGCAGGACAAGAACACTAGTGTAGTTGCATTCTATCCTATAGAGGATATCAGTACAAGCATGGAAATAAGTTCTCTTGTACCGAGTATCAGCCATGCCTGCAGCAGCCACTTGTATGAACATAAAGGGAACGTTTGGCAACAATCCATGGCATGGAATCCTCGCCTCTTTTCCTCAGGATTACTGAAAACCCATGTTTGGCAATCCATCCCACCATATGAGAGGATTTCCCAAAATACATAAAAATCCTCAAATGGAAAATTATGGTCGGTCCCCCCACTAATTCCGGAAATCTGCGCACTCACAAAAAGGTGCATGAACAGTAACGGTAAGTTGTGATTAACCATCTTTTGCTCGGAAACCCATTTTTGGGTCCCATAATCACAATCCAAACCGTTAATCAGGTTATGAAGATCCACAACAGCTATGTGATGAAATATCAGCCGTTGATTTTTCATAGATTTTTAGATATTTGCAAAAAAGTCCAGACCGTTGGGTCATGACATCTGGATTTTTGTGGGGCCTATTTGTGGAGTATGAACCGTTTCATCTCTTCAAAAGGCCTAAAACGGCTATGAGGTCAAATTTGGCATCCAGATTCATCATGGATAGAGAGAAAAATGTCAAAAACCTACTGGTCGTTCATCATGTCCACAATGAAACGGTTCCTACTTGCGCTTTAACAGTGACGGGGACGGTAATGTATTTGTTACGGTTTTGGTTTTGAAAACTTATTTTATCCCACAATCAAGATCCGAACCGTCCATCATGTTCAGAAAGTTCAAAACGGCTCCTAGATCAATTTTGAGCCATTGATTCTTTATATATTGAGATATTTACAAAAATGTTTACAACTTAAATTTTTATTTTTTAAATTGTGGGACCCATAATTAAAATCTGAACCATCCATCATCTCTAGAAGGCAACAAACGACTAGAGATTCAAATTTTAGTGCTTAATTCATGGCGGATTAAGCGAAAATGGAAAAAAAAATTGTGACCGTTGGATGTAGTATATACAAATCCTCAATTCTCTGTTGTTTGCCAAACATGGATTGCAGTGGATCTTCTTCATGAGAAATCTTCATGGAGGATATCATCGTATAAGAAGAATAAAAGAATACTCTTAATAGAAGAATCCAATCCTGTTGCCAAACATGGATTGCAGTGGATCTTCTTCATGAGAAATCCTCATGGAGGATATCATCGTATAAGAAGAATAAAAGAATCCTCTTAATAGAGGAATCCAATCCTGTTGCCAAACCTGCCCAAAATGTCACCTATTCAATTGCTTCACACTGATCGAAATAGGACTGACCGTAGGATTGGCTGTCAATATCTTTTCATACATAAAAGCATTAAACCTATGGCCAAAGATCAAGGGGTTAGGATGATCCGATGGCCCTGAGATTTTAAACAGAGTAGGGCCCATGTGGATCTTTTGATCCCCCACCTTCACATTGATCCGGCGTGCAGGGATCACACCCCTATATCACACCCTTCACAAAGGTGATGGGGTGGGCCCCACCGATCAATGGGTCCATTTGGATTAAAAGATCTGGATAAGCCTACCTCTATATAGAGTTTCACGCCCATCAGATCATCAAACACCTCCATCCGTGGCCTACAAGTTTAACAATTTTATAAATATAAAAAATTTGGACAGTCAATCCAATGATTCAATCCATTTGAATCACTATAAAAAAGGGATCGGTGATTGTCACGGGGGTGGTCCATTCAAACTGGTGATCGGGTGGGCCCCACTAGGTGTGCAACCTAAGACTCAAGGAAAAGGTGTCCACTAAATAATTTATGTATATAAAAATATAAGAAAAGCCTCCATTAAGCTCATCAGCTCAAGTGTGGAAATGCCTAGTGGGGCCCACTTAATGATCCATCCGAGTGGACCATAAAACAGGGACCCCCCTGATTGTTGGATTGACCGTGCACTCATTTTGGATAATGAAAACTTGTCAGACATTGGTCAAGTGGTCAGGACCACCATGCGAGCCTCCATCACCATACACAAGCAGGTTGGGAGAGGGGGGTGAAGATCTTTCGTGCATTCGTTAAACATGGGAGAAGTTTTTTTGCTTTAAAAAATGCTCGGGCATTTTGCAGCGCCACTAGTATGCCTCATTTTAAAACCCTTGGATTATAAAACCTCCCGTCATCTATCAATTTTCGTATTCACGCCGTCTCTATATTCATCCACCAACACTATATCATCTACAAACAACATACACCAAGGTACCTCTTCTTGAATATTAACAGTTAACTCATGCATAATTAGTGCAAAGAGATAAGGGCTTAAAGCTGACCCATGATGCACTAAGATTATGGTCACTATCACTGGAAACACACCTACCTCTCCACAGGTAGTTCTCACATTTGTTATCACTCCTTCATATACATCTTTAATGATGTCAATAGAAGGTGTCCCACATCGTGTGCTCAAATCCCACCCCAGACTTACCCGTGCACGTGTGTGTGGGTTTCGTGTGTGCGCTTAGGGGAATAGTCTTGTCCCGTCGGGTTATATACCATGGGTAAAGCCTTGTCATAAAAAAAAATTATATATATAAACCTAGTTGGGACGCTCCTTTTATCTAAAACCCATCAAATCGAATCTCTAAGCACCTTGTCATAGGCTTTCTCTACATCGATGAACACTATATGAAGATATTTCCTCTTCTCTACTTAAGTGAGAAGCAAGCTTTCATAGTTCACCATCATAGTATGAAGCCGAACTTATTAATAAATATATTGGTCACATCCCCATTACTCTCCCATAGTTTTATAATGGCTCATAGTTTAATCCCACAATAATTGGTACAACTTTGTACATCTCCTTTGTTCTTATATATGGGTCATACAATACTTCTCCTATGTTCGTCCGCCATTTTCTTTGTCATTAATATCTTTTAAAAGAGCCTAAGGCCTATTTGGCATCAATCCTTTAAAACATTTATATGTTCCCACAAGATAAAGGAGACTATGCGCTCAGTTAGCCGTTTCTAAAAAATCTTCTCTGGAACATTTCAAAATGATTAATAGTTGCTTTTTCGGTGAAATGACTCCTCATCCACATTAGGACATATTACCTCAACATACTATCTCCGAATTGCTCCTCTCAAAAACCTCTATGGGCCTCTATATATAAATATATATATATATGCATGTGTGTATATTTTGAGCATGTCAATTACCATTGCTCCTTTACAAGTTGAATCAATTTTCTAGTTGTTTTAGGTGTGCATAAAAAAATAGAGGGAGAGAGAAAGACAATTAAGAGGTCAGTAAAAGCCAGAAACTAGAAGTAAAAAATGGTGGATGGGGGTGGGAGAGAGAGAGAGTAAAGGGTGACCCTTGGACTGAGTGACAAGCCAATTGCCACTTCGGCAGTATCTACCCAACACCTGGGAAATTGGCAAAAGTACCGAAATAATAAAGCAATGAACAAAAGAAGGTCTCACCAAATACACTCCATCTTACGCATAACACAATAATTAGGAAGAAACAATGTTTTACTCCGCCTTTGATCCATTGTGGAAACTCGGCATACTGAATCCAACAAAAAGGACCCAACTTCAGGAGAACCAAATTTCCAAATAAGCCTAGCTTGGCCATAACAAGCAATATATGCATTAAGTTGTATATGTCAAAATTTTACAAATGGGACCAAATAATAAATTCATATCTAAGTGCAACCCTGTATCAATATATAATATAATAGATTGAGAAAGTCTTACTGATGAAGAATCATGATTCTACCCTACAGAAAAACAAGATACGTCATGATTTCATGATAATGCTATAGTAAATGAGATATGTCATGAGATACATCATCATCATCTAGTGGCAGCATGCATCGTCTTTGCAACGTGCTAAAATGGTATGCCATACCCAACATTATGGAGAGCAAGGTTATGGGTCCAAACCAGTGTAAATCATGCTTGCACTCCCAATTTGCAGTCCCAGTTGCCAATAGGAGAGTGCATAAAACAAAAAAGGGCATAAATTACATAGAGGAAGCAGAACGTACCAAGTCAGGATCCAAGTTATCGATTGCATACAGTCCATATCTGTCTTCAGGCACAACAATTCTTGTTTTCGGGTCTAACGAGGAAGTATGACCTGCTCAATAAATTTGACAGGTTCTATATCAATTAAAAACCTTGAGTGGCAATGTCACCTCCAATACTAACAATTATTATAAAGTGCTGGCTTGGGAAAAAATAAAATGTAAACATTCTATAATATATATGTTCCAGTTCTCGTCTTTGACCAAAACAAAGATGAACCAAAATTCACAATGACTCAATCAAATCAATTCAAGCCAAGTTTTTAACATTGAAGAACCAAAACTCATAATTACTAAATCAAAGCAATTGAAGCCAATTTTTTTCCATTCGGCAGAAATCCAAACGCAATTCCACTGAAATTTCTTGAACTTACAATCTTGTGGGGTGCATCCAAATGCGAATTATAAATCCTGGTTACAGAATCGAACATCTTTTGTTTCCAGTACATTGATTAAAGCAGTGTTTCGATTCAATCATCCAAGCCTCAAATTCAAAGTAGAAAAAACAAAAACAAGAAGAAGAAGAACCAAGAGAGAAAACCCATTTCATACCAGTCGAAGGATCGAAACGAGACCAAAGCTTCGTGCGGAATTCATGATCCGCACCGAGGATCCGAACCCAGACTCGCTCTTGAGAGCCGTCCTCGTCGTTGACGGCGTTCATGATCGAGCCGCCGATGCCGGGGACGAGCAGAACTGGATCGAGATTAGGGTTTACGTACGCCTGCTCCTTCTTGATCAGCTTCAGCCATAACTCGATCGACTGAATCAACTCGTCGAGCGCCACCACCATCGTAGAATTCAATTCGGCCACAGCAAAAAAGGGTGCAGATGAATCGATATGCAGAAACCCTGGTGTTGAAGAAAGATTGGATTTTTAAGAAGAAACCCTAACCCTAACCAGCAATTTGGGGGTAAAGGAAAGGAAGGAAGGAATTTGGGGATTTTATATGTAGAGAGAGAAAGAGGGGATTATATTTAACGGCGAGTCGGCGAGTTACGACAGCTAAGGTGAGAAGGTAAGAAAAGGAAGAATTGCCGCTGAAGGGAAAGAGGGCAGGTGAGAGAAGACTATTGAAAAAATTGAGACTTTTTCATCGTGTATAGTGGAGCCCGCCTATGGTTGACCCAAATCCTCCCCCGTGGCTTATGAAAAATCTCTATTTTTGTGGTGTCTTTTTTATATAAAATAAAAAAAAATTATATCAAAAAATAACATGCGATCCCAATTAAAATGGCCTTTTTGATGTATAAGTGTGTTCACGTAATTTTCTTGTTAAAATCCTTAATATAAGAAAAATAAACGCAAGCTCTACGTCCCCCATCAATAAGACATTTCTGCATGAGATGTTACACAAACAAGTCCTTTGAAAATTATTAGGTAGTTTTGGACATCTCACCATTTATCTAGTGATTGATTGATCCTCGTAATGATTGTAGGCAAATTCTTCAATAATCAGGCTTGGTTTATTTACCAAAATTTTTTATACAAATTATGACTCTCTTTATTTTTTGGGAACTTCTTATTTCTCATATAAAATTAAGAGAATTCAGGAATTTCGGCATTTTCAAATGTCGAAAGTCAAGCATCCTCAAATCTCACGGAGCATTTGAGATTTTAGAGATAAGAATTTGAGATTTTACATAATCCAAGCCATTAGTTTCATTTTAGGGAACCTAGGATGAACTTTTTCAAGCAATGGTTTAGCACCGAGATTTAGGCAACAAAAGTAATGTCAATTTTATAATAATGAAGAAACCATCACTTTGCACAAGCCCTAAATTACTCAATGGAAGCACTAAGATCCTGGGATTGGGCTCATTGGCCACGCAATCCTGGCATAGATTAAAGGAAATACAGATAATCCTAAATTCTGGCATATTGGAGGCAAAAACAAGAAAACTCTAATACTAAGGAATTATAGTAAGTGCACTTGCCTCTTTCAACGGTGGGTGATGGACTTGGTGTGCCCTGATCAAAATATCTTTGTGACTCTATGTGGGTCCCTGACGATGGCGGTTAACAAGTGATTGGCACACAGGTTCATGTGTTGGTCAAGGGGTCAGGTTTGGGTATAATAGATCTGATGTGACTAAGGGCACATAGATGAGTTAAGTGGTTGAGGCAGTGGGTTGCATGCATGGGTTCACTTGGCCATATTGGAATGGGTTCGGTATGAAAGGTCCCATCAGTAAGAGTAAATTGAGCTTGTTTAAGTCAGCAGAGTAGGGTTCAATTCAGTAGGTTTAACTGAATGGGTTTTTTTTTTTTTTTTTTTGGTCTTAAGTGGTTTAGAGGATAAGACAACATCAAGATGATGAAGATTTATTCATTCTCATAATCAAACATTCCCACAATTATGCCAAGCAGGCCCATCCCCTACAAAAAAAATTGAAATTGCAAACAACATGTTGTTTGGAGTTGTGCGCGTGAGATCACTAATCTTCACCGCAACACCACATTAAAGACCATTAATTTCACAAATGACATAGTTAATGAATTGTTTATTAAAAGGCTAAATCTATTTTTAAAAAAAAAACTTATATTTAGATTGACACCCCAAAATAATAAAAAAATATAATGATATAGAGGAATTTATCCAAACAAATGACCTTAGATGGTCACTAAATGACCAGTAGTTCATATGATACGAAACATGGAAAACTGAAGGGGTAGAATACAACGTTTTCCACGTAGTTTTCCACGTTGTATTGACAATACTTTATTAATAGAAAACGCTCAGAAAACAAATAAAATTTCTATTATGCAGTGTTGAAAATCACAAGGAACCTATGTCTCAATGAAATATGATGAGTCAAGCCCAATCCGGATCGCGGTAGCGAGTCAGGTCCAAGTAAACGAAGCATCGTCACCGCAGGCTCCAAGTCATCGCGACGAAGTCCTCCCCTAACCTGCATTTACCAAGTCTCACGGAGAGGATCTCACCTGCCTTCCACCTGGCTCGATCCTCAAGGACACGTCTGACGCTCCAAAGAGACGTTGAACCGATTGCATCCCCACCTGGTGGGAAAGAGTTATAAATAGAGCCCTCTCATCACTTGAGAGAGGATGGTTTTTCTCTACTTTCTCATATCTGTAACCCTCGACGTTAATCAAAGATCACCATTTTGAAGTTGACGTAGGTCACGCTTGACCGAACCACTATAAATCTCTCATCTCTCTTCATTTATTACATAGCATTAATTATCTGACCGGTGGTGTCCGAATCCCTGTTTTTGGCATCATCAGTTTGGCGCCGTCTGTGGGAACGAAAATCAAAACTAAAGTTCTCACTTCACACATCTTCTTCAGAAATTATGGTGATCACCACTAGATCGACAAGACGAGCAGAGGGCGAGGGTAGCCCTCCACCAATCAATCCTACCTCGAATGCTCCTGCTCCCACTCCTCAGCAAATGATGGAGACCATGTAGCAGCTGGTGACTCAAAACCAGCAAATCCTCCAGCTTATGCTCGCAGGGCAAGGAGGAGCGCCATTCGGTGGGATACAGCAGCAGGAGGCAACACGCCCGCGGGGCCCGACTGCTCCGCGAAACGGAGCACCTCACCCGGGCGCCCATCCCCTGGGCGCCCAGGGCAGAGGACTTCATATGGGCGCCCAGCCCACTCTCCATCACCTGGGCGCCCATCCCAATGGCGCCCGGGGTCGAGGAGTTCCCCCGATGATGCAGCTCCATCGCGCCCAGGATGCCTCTGCCGGCGCTCCCTTGGACCCCCCCACCTGGCCCGATCCTGGTTGATCCTCAAGGTCAGGCTTATCATGCAGTGCCTCCACCTCCAGGTGGAGCCCAGTTTGCAGAACCTCAGGCTGATGATCCCCACTTCCAAGAAGGGGGAAGTGAAAATAATACAGTGGGGGAGGAAAGCTATCTCCCTGGTCCTTCCAGAGGACCCCATAATCCCTGGGACGAAAAGATCAAGGAGATGCAAAACCAGCTGGGAGAAGTCTACAACGCCATGAAGGCGAAGGCACCGGAGACAGTGGATCACCTAGTCGGGCGAACGAACACACCGTTCAAGCCCGATGTGGTGAACTACCCGCTTCCCCGAAAGTTCAAGATGCCGTCCATGGAGACCTTTGATGGAAGAAAGGATCCATTAGACCACCTGGAGATGTACAAAACCAAAATGCAGCTGCATAATATCCCTGACGAGATTATGTGTAGGGCATTTCCAACCACACTGAAGGGTTCCGCCCGGCAGTGGTTTGCCAATCTCGCCCCTACCTCCATCGCCACCTTTGCGGAATTAAGCAAGTCCTTTGTGTCACATTTCATCGGAGGACGCCGCCACCAGAAGCCTGCCACACACCTGCTCAGCATAAAGCAGGATACAAATGAAAGCCTCAGGAGTTACCTCACTCGTTTTAACGAGGAGGTACTTCAAATTGAAGAGCCTGACGACAAGGTGTCCATGACAGCCTTCCTCGGAGGTCTCCGTTCATCGAGATTCCATTTCTCAGTGATGAAACGCCCGCCAAAAAGCATGCCAGAGCTACTAACAAAGGTTCAGAAGTATATAAATGCTGAAGATACCACAAGGGCTAGGCGAGGGGAGTCCTCCAGAGCAGTCGACAACGGGAAGGGGCGAGACAGAGAGGAAAGGAAGGATAGAAGCAACAAGCGAAGCAGGACAGAGAGGCTACCTGTCAGAGACCCGCGCGGTCCTGCTCCGCAGAGAGACAGACAAGCATTCACTCCTCGCGATGCAGTGGTTGAACACATTGCCAGGGAACGCGGAACTGTTGAAAATGAATTACCAGTAATACCATAAGAGAGTCAAAGTAGTGAGGGTTTGGGGGCTTGGTTTTTTCAACAATGTTGTGTAGCACTAAACAATGGATTAATAAAATCATTTTTTATCAGTGCTACAAGTTAAAAAAAAATAGAGTCCCCTGCCCTCTAATCACTCTCAAAGTTGTCATCGGCATCACCATAGACATCATCAGTTTGGCCGAGGCATGCTCCATGGCGAGAAGCACCTCACCGGGCGCCATCACCATGGCGCCCAGGGTAGAGAAGCACCTCACTTGGGCGCCCATCATCATGGCGCCCAGGGTCGAGGAGCACATCACCATCGACAACATATATAAGAGCTGCCACTACAATCATCAAGCCCCTCAGTCAGCACGAAGCCTAAGAGGACAATATCTGGGAAAGCAGTTCTCTCATGTACCGCCCCAGTCGTTGTCTCCACAACGGTCTCTCTGAGCATCACCCTCTCACGGGTCTGTACAAGCTCAGCCTCACCGAGCGAAGCCCTCTCAAGGGTCTTCAGAAGCTCACCTCACCGAGCGAAGCCCTCTCAAGGGTCTTCAGAAGCTCAGTGAGCCCTCTCAAGGGTCTTCAGAAGCTCAGTGAGCCCTCTCAAGGGTCTTCAGAAGCTCAGCCTCACTGAGCGAAGCCCTCTCAAGGTCCTTCACAAGCTCAGCCTCATTGAGCGAAGCCCTCTCGCGGGTCTTCAGAAGCTCACCTCACCGAGCGAAGCCCTCTCAAGGGTCTTCAGAAGCTCAGTGAGCCCTCTCAAGGGTCTTCAGAAGCTCACCTCACCGAGCGAAGCCCTCTCAAGGGTCTTCAGAAGCTCAGTGAGCCCTCTCAAGGGTCTTCAGAAGCTCAGCCTCTCTGAGCGAAGCCCTCTCAAGGTCCTTCACAAGCTCAGCCTCTGCCCTGGCTGCCCTCTCTTAAGCTACTAAGAATTCGGTCTCAAGCCTGGTCGCCCTCTCGCGGGCCGCGGAAAGATCAGCCTCGGAAGCTCTTCCAGCTGGCACAACCCTCTCCTAGCTGGCGCAGCCCTCTCCTCAGCCTGAGAAGCTCTCTCATTTCTTCTTTTGGGATGACCCATCAGAAGTTACCGAGGGGCAGAGTCTTGGAATTTACATGTGCTAAGGGATATATCATGCACTACGCAGAGGGGGTCCGGGGGTGTCCCCCGGCGGGGGTCGAGCTGACCGGTCAGTTCGCGGGGGCCCAGGGGGCAGCGCCCCCGGCGGGGGATCGGGATCAGACTCCCCCGGGCGCCCAAGTCCCTCGGCGCCCAAAGCATCCCTCGGGCGCCCCGGACTCCCCCGGGCGCCCAAGTCCTTCTCTCCTCGCCCAAGGGGGAATCTCGCCCAACCTGGCCTCACTGCGTGGGCTGCTCGCCCAAGGGGGCATCACCGCGCCTCCCTCGCCGCTGCTGCTCGCCCAGGGGGCCCCTCGTCCTCGCCCAGCGCTGCCAGCGCGCCGCCCGCGGGGGCCGCTCCTCCCTCGCCCGAGCCTCCCTCGCCCAGCGCTGCCAGCGCGCCGCCCGCGGGGGCCAGCTCCTCCCTCGCCCGAGCCTCCCTCGCCCGCAGCAGCCCCCTCGCTCGCTGCCAGCGCGCCACCCGCGGGGCCCGCTCCCCCCTCGCCCGCTGCCAGCGCGCCCGAGCCTCCCTCGCCGTGGCTGCTCGCCCAAGGGGGGCCCACGACGCCGCCTGCGCTTCCCTCGCCCGCGGTGCCCATCTCCTCCTCCTCGCCCAGCGCGGCGTCGCCATCGCCCAGGGTGATGTCGCCCAGCAGCGCAGGGGCGCCCACCTCCTCCTCGCCCAGCTCGCGTCGCCCTCGCCCAGGGTGATGCCGCCCAGCAGCGCAGGCGGCGGGCGCCCACCTCCTCCTCGCCAAGCAGCGCAGGGGCGCCCGCCTCGTCCTCGCCCATTGCGGGATTGCCGGAGGCGCCAGCGTCGCCGCAGGGGCGCCCGCGGCCTGACGGACGCCCAGCGCAGATCACGTCCGACCGCCGACTGGCGAGTGTCCAGGATGGAGCCACTCGCGCCTACGCCCAGGAACTTGTCCCCCGGGCGCCCAGGCCTTCTCCCCCTGGCCGGTTCCAAAGCTCGCCCATACCTGAATTAAAATCGGAAAAGAGGAAAAGGATTTTGGAGGGAGAAGAGACCTGAATCTACCAATGCCCCCCTTTCAAAAAATTATTTAGGCACGGGGCATTGAGGGGGCAAATGATGAGTCAAGCCCAATCCGGATCGCGGTAGCGAGTCAGGTTCAAGTAAACGAAGCATCGTCACCGCAGGCTCCAAGTCATCGCGACGAAGTCCTCCCCTAACCTGCATTTACCAAGTCTCACGGAGAGGATCTCACCTGCCTTCCACCTGGCTCGATCCTCAAGGACACGTCTGACGCTCCAAAGAGACGTTGAACCGATTGCATCCCCACCTGGTGGGAAAGAGTTATAAATAGAGCCCTCTCATCACTTGAGAGAGGATGGTTTTTCTCTACTTTCTCATATCTGTAACCCTCGACGTTAATCAAAGATCACCATTTTGAAGTGGACGTAGGTCACGCTTGACCGAACCACTATAAATCTCTCATCTCTCTTCATTTATTACATAGCATTAATTATCTGACCGGTGGTGTCCGAATCCCTGTTTTTGGCATCATCAAAATAGTATCTATATGTAAGTGTAAGAACTTTACACACATAAGAAAAAAAATATTATTCTTGGGTATTTCATTTTTCTTGATTTTAACATCTTCCTTATAAAATCATGCCAATACAAGATCAATAACGGAATGTATTGTCAATACAACGTGGAAAACTGAAAAGGGGCTGATACTGGTATTTTAAACAATGTTCTATATCATCAATTCAAGTGTTCTCCACCTCGAACATCGAGTGGAGGATGAATTTCCCAGAGGCGAGTTTTATGATTCTGTCTGTGAGGGCTCATATCATTCTCCTATTTTGTTTACACAAGACTGTTTAGATTACATGATATATGGTTTCGAGATGACGAATATAAGCAAATTATTAAAAATGAGCTGAATAAATGTGATAATATAAATGAGCAAAATATGGGAAAAGTTTTTTTTTTTTATGAAGTTAGTGTCCCTAACCCAACAAGATTATTCTCTCGGGTGAAGTCCGGTAAACTCACACAAAAGGACACCAGGCAAATCTATAACTGATTTCAAGCACAAAACGTGGGGAGAAAACCCACATCTTATGCCACTCCACCAATTCCCATGTGGGTAATGTTTTGTACTCAATAAGTAAAGATTTGTGAGGGTGGAACAAACATAATTTTGGCAAGGTTGAAATAATCATAAGGAAAATTAGAACAAAAATTGAGAAAATCAACTCCTTAATTCCTAATGAGAATGCAATTAATAAAGAATTCAAGCTGAAAGACAAACTAGAAGAATATTTTAATGAAGGAGGAAGAATTGTGGAAACAAAAATCTAGAGAACTTTACCTAAAGAAAGTGACAAAAATACAAAATCTTTCCATTGTAACACTATAAATAGAAGGAAAAATAGTAGGACTGATAGGATAAGAAATAAAAAGGGCACATCGTTGACAAGAAGGGTGGATATTGGAAATGAAATCTACAACCTTCTAAGATAAATCATAACATCAAATGGATTTAATTAGAGATTTAAGTGTGGTCAAAGAACTCAATATTCCCATTATCTCCACCAATTACTAGGAACCTTCTTTCAACTCCTGTAGAGGAAGTGAAGGTGGTGACTTTCAGCATCCCTAAAACCCCTCATTACGAATGGGTACCATACTGGAATCTATCAATGGATGTGGGATATAGTTAGATCTGTCGTCTGTAGGATAGTTCAAGTTTTTTTTTTTTTTTTTTTTTTAAATGCACCTCACTCTCAAAATCAATAAGACCTGATCTAATAGAATCTCATCCACAATCCACGAACTACCTTAACTAATGGTTTAGACTCTACCATCCCAGTTTACATATGTTGAAGTTAAAAATCCCTAATAAAGTCTCAGTTAAATGAATACATTAATTCTATGAAGTTTTTTTTGGGGAGATCAAGAAGTGAAGAGGAAAATTCACACTATTAAATGGAGTGAGCTATGCAAAGCAATTTGCATTATGGGGATTTAAGTATGGTAAAAAAAGCTTCCCTCTTTTAGAGGAATCCATATGCTATCTCACAAAACTCTTAAAGTGAAATATTGTCCGAAAAAAGTCATTATGGAGCACAGAATTAAAAAAAAAAAAAAGTAACTCGTGGTTTTGGAAAGGGTTTGTTAGAGTTCCTGACTTTGTTAACGCCAACGTTGGATGGATTGTTAGAAATAGGGAAAATATCTCAGTCTGGAGCTATAATTGGGTTCCTTAGAAGGTTTATGTCATGTCTAGAGTTTTGGACCTTTTTTATCTGAGATTCGAGTCATGGGAATACTTATTCATCAATCATGTGGATCGGTCAATTAGAAGTCATTTTGAAAGACCTCTCCACCCACAAAGAATCTTTCTCCTTAGTTTTTTTTTTGGATAACTAATGGTGTCCCAACTCCCAACCCTTTGGGCCAAACTAATACCTACGGATCCAAGGGGAGCCGGGTAAATTCTCTGTGGCCCCAGTGTGGTTTATCCATCAATCATGTGGATCGGTCAATTAGAAGGCCATTTCGATACGTTCTTTTCTTATATCAAGTTGGGGAATGTTAATGCTTCATATCCAATTTCAAAAGATTTTTTTATATTATCTAGTAGTTTAGAATGAAATATATTCAACAAAAAGAAGAGGTGTTTGGATAACTTAGAAAGTATCTTACAATATCTGACTTTCTTTTAAAAACTTTCATTTTATATTATTAAGGATATATTGTATAAAATAATCTTTTGTTACAAAATATTTCCTATATATAAAAGAGTTCATTGGGAACCCTTAATTATAGTGGCCTTCTATAAATTTTGACTTCAATGATCCTTATAGGAGTGCAACTATGACTCCAAATATTAGATTGAGCCCATAATACTTACAAATTTAACTTGGAGTCCTATAACCATACCACAATTACATAGCCCTTGCTAATTATCAATATTAGGTGGGCCTTACTAATATCACACTAGGGAGCTTTCTGATTAACAACATTAGGTGGATCACATACTACTAAAATTAGCTGGATTTCTTATTAATTATGTAATTGCAACTATCAGTTTGTCAACATTAAATGGGTCCCACTATTTGATAGCTCCCTTGTGTTAATGTGACTACCAATATCAAATAGGCCCCACAATGATTTCTCATAGATGGATTCATCAATGATGTCTGACATTAGATAAGGTTTTATAATATAAAAAAGATAGGCCCATTTGTGATAATCACCACTAGATATATATACATATATATATTACACTATGGCTATCAACATTTGGTGGACCTACCTTAATTAAATAATATTTCTTGGATCTCAAGGTTTTAACATTTACTCCTGTGGTTTTTTAATAATAGTGAGTCCTACCATGATTATTAATACATGTGATTACGAATTAGTGGGTTTTACATTGGGTCAATTGATTACGTACCTTCATTCCATTTCTTATTCGGTATATCATTTTCTGAGTTTTTTTTTTTATAAATTTCCAAACATTTCAAAAGTATATTAAAATTTGTGAAAATTGCCAAACACCATAAGTGACACAATATAATAATATGACAATATTTTTTTCTATAATAATGAAATCTTACAATATTTAAACTTGTTGATATTATATTATGCATTTATCCAAACACTCCTGAATAAGCATGCATTGTTTCATTATGATATGTCATGGTGGTTTAGTTTTCTTTACCCATGGGCTATTATCACGTAATAATAGCATTATATATCGGTAGAGTAAGTGCTTGGAACCCAACAGCCCATATCCACCAATTAGATATGAGGACATGAAAGCCTAGGTTCTAGCCTTGTGGTGGGTTCTTTGGAGTTATGTTAGGATTTTCAGTGTTGGCTAATTCATGGGTTGGACAAAACTCTGTGTCCATTGAGTTGTAACTCTTATTTTTTTAGATATGGGCGATAGTTACGTCGCCGGGAAGATTTGAAGCGAAGACAAATATGAAAAATGCTAAAATGTGGAAAATTGGACTGGGGCCAGCCGCTCGAGCGGACCCCTATGCGCTCGAGCGCAAAAAGTCCAGAGAGCAACCGCGCCTGAGCGCAGGAGACGCAAAGTGTTCTGCAAGAATTAGATTTTCTATTTCTAATTGTGTCAAACTACTTGTTTTAGTCATAATCATCTTAGGCAACATTAAGCATGTTCCTAAGCCTATTTAAAGGACTCATGGGCTGTCCTAAAGATAAACCACACCTCTCAAAGTTCTGAGTTAGAGATTATAATTGAGAGAATTCTTCTTTAGATATTTTATTGAAGACTTGTGGTACAGAGTTGATTTAGAAAGTTGTTTCTTCTACATTCCTTGTAGAATATCATCTTCTTTTGTAGAAGATTTGAGAAGTCAACCATATTTGAATATGTTGCAATCAAAGGTGTAAAATTATTGATGCATGAAAATACACAAGAGGTTTACTCTTTGACGGACCAAAAAGCGGGCGGCCTCTTGTGGCGGTCGCAAAAGATCATCAGCGAACGCCGGCCGCAATAGGGGTGGCTAACCCCGTAACCCACTTTTCTTCAGTTTTTCCTTCCCTGTTTATTTTTCCCTGCTCCCGCGCTCGATCTGCACTGTATCCTGCTCTTTATTTCTCCAGTTCTCTCCCTCTCTCTCTCTGCACTGTGCCCTCCCGCGCGCCGACGACGATTATGCCTCCGAGACCGACGGCGAGGCCGCCTCCAGTGAGGATAACTAGCCATATCCGACTTGGGGTTGCCGCAGCAGCTCGTAGACACCCTCTTGAAGCGAGGGATTAATAATCTCTTCCCAATCCAGGTGAGGACCACACACCCTCTAGAAGAAATTTTTGGAATTCAGGGGACAAGGTCCACCGTCCACCAAGCATTTGGAACTTTCAGGCGAGAGAAAGAGACTGAGTCGATCCTCCAACGATTCCTCTTCGTGTGGACCTGGTCAGAATACCCTCTTTTTCTATTTCCTTGTTAGGTCAAAACGGCTGGGGTACTTTTTTTTCCTTTTCATTTTTCATTCCTCTTTCCCTCTCTTTCGTTTCTTTCTGTCTTTTGCTTTTTCAGGTGAGGAGAGGAGGGAGGAGAGAGAAGGAAAGGAGGTGGATTGGACGAGGAGCAGCGCTCGGGTCTTTAGTCGTCTAAGTATGTGAATCCCGCCCCTTTTTTCCATTTTCCATTGTCTCTTTTCTTTTTTTCTTTTTTCTTTTTTCTTTTTTTGGTTTGTGAAATGTTGCTGAAATGGGGATCTTGGGTTCGGTTTTGGCCATGGGTGTCTGTGTGGGGATATTTCCGAACTCGCCGGATGACTGGCCGGATGCTCTATCTCATGCTCCGGCGCCAGCTAGGCCGTCTCGGCAAGGCCCGTCTCAACGTCCGCCAGTTCGGCCAAGTGCCCCACTCCGGCCAGAGACTCGGCCACTTGCACGTCATTTCCACCTCGGCCAGGACGCTCCCAGCTCGGCTGAGCCCCACCTCGGCCAGGTCGTCTCCAGCTCGGCTAGGGACTCCTCCCCGGTCCTCCACTTCGGCGTCTCTGCAGGGTCTCTAGCCAAGTCAAGGTCCTCTCCGACCTCGGCTCCCCGACCTCACCATCACACCCTGACCTCGGTCAGGGTGCCAGGGCTAGCCAAGGCAGGGCCTGACAGCTATCCTCCCATGGACACTCCCGCACGCAACAGCACGTGCGACAGGACAAGGGCACGCCCACGCTCTCTGACAGAGCCTCCCATGCCGCCCACGTCCTCTGACAGAGCGGCGTCCACAGACGCCAGGGTATGGCCCGATGCGACACGACATGTCACGATGGGATAGCTCCCTGACAGGGTCACCTCCTTGTCTCCTCTCCTCCTCTATAAAAGGGGCCAAACCAGAACAGCAAAGGGGGGCTTCTTCTCCGGTCCGAGAGAACCGACTGGTATCACCTTCTCCCCCAAAATCTCCTCCTACTGTCCAATACACACACTGACTTAGGCATCGGACTGAGCCCTGCGCTGCCCACAGCCAGGGTCCTCTGACCTGTTTCTTCTCCCTCTTCCAGGTTCTCAGGCATCGGTTCTTCCACCTTCAACGAGGAAACGGGGAGCCTCAGCCTTCGTCTTCCTCAGTGAGTCGCAAGAACACCTCCCCCCCGGGTCCGTGAATTTTTGTGCACTTACAATTGGCGCCGTCTGTGGGAAACGCTACAAAAAGCCATCTTCCCAAACACCATGCCTCGGAGAACCAGAAAGGGAAAGGAACCGCTGACACTGTCGACACAGCTGCCGACGGTCCCCCACCGGGAAAGGTCAAGAGCAAGATCTAATCCAGCGAGCGTCCAACAGCAGGGTACTCAGTCGGGTTCATCCTCCAAGGGTTCGACCTCAACCCCACATTCCAAAAAGCGCACCCTGAAGGACAACAGAAGCAACCAAGCTTCGGGCAACAACCACGACGTCAGAAAGTGGCTTGATCGACACATCGAGCAAGCAGTACGACAAAACTTGGAGGCTGCCGGTTTCGCTCGAGTTCGGCTGAACCCTGACGGTCTCGGCACATCTCCCCTCTCTCCAGAGATCGGGAACTCCCCCCTTCCCGAAGATTTCAAAGTCCCGAGGTTCGTCGTTTACGACGGAACCTCGGATCCAGCAGCGCACCTCCGGCACTTCACTCAGAGAATGTCGGTGTGGGGCGATGCAGGCCACCTGAACTGCAGAGTCTTCTCCTCCAGCCTCGGGGACCTCCCCCTGAAGTGGTTCTGCGCACTCCCCCAAGGATCAATCAACAGTTGGCAGCAGCTCCGGAATTCCTTCATGACGAAGTTCCAAGCTCATAGGGTCGTCCCCAGGTCGGCCGCCGACCTGATGGCCCTCAGAATGAAGCAGACCGAGAACGTCACGCAGTTCGCCAAAAGGTTCTGGACTGTCTACAGCCAGATCGAGGATACTACAGATGCAATAGCGATCCTGTCTTTCCAACAAGCCCTCCTGCCAGGCAACGAGCTTCGAAGGGACCTGGTCATGCATCCCGTGGTCACTATGGCAGCACTGATGACCAGGGTAAACCAGTTCGTCAGGCAAGAAGCGGACGAAGCCCGAGCCCAGAAGCATTTCAACAACAATCAACAGGCAGCGTCCATCTCGGCGGACGCCTCCATCTCGGCGGACGCCTCCATCTCGGCGGATGCCTCCAGCTCCGCGGCAGCGTCCATCTCGGCGGACGCCTCCATCTCGGCGGATGCCTCCAGCTCCGCAGCTCCGTCCATCTCGGCGGACGCCTCCATGACAGAAGTCTCCTCCAGCTCGGGGGGCTGCTGAAGCCTCCTATCACCCGTCAGCTTTGACCGCCCGTCAGCTTTGATCGCACGACCCTCTACTGTCGGCTTCGATCGTACGACCCTCTACTGTCATTTCGACGGCACGGTCCTCTGCTGTCAGCCTTGATCGCACGGTCCTCTACTGTCAGCTTCGATGGCGCCGTCAGCTTCAGCGACACCGGTACGACCCTCTACTGTCGGCTTCGATCGTACGACCCTCTACTGTCATTTCGACGGCACGGTCCTCTGCTGTCAGCCTTGATCGCACGGTCCTCTGCCGCCACTAGTCATCCAGCGCTTCGTACCCCTGGTGACGAGCCAGTGGGATCTCCATTGCGTGCGGCAGGCGCATCGCGGCCCTCGCGCCAGATGCCCGGCACAGGCCCCTGGTGACGAGCCAGTGGGATCTCCATTGCGTGCGGCAGGCGCATCGCGGCCCTCGCGCCAGATGCCCGGCACAGGCCCCTGGTGACGAGCCAGAGGGATCTCCATTGCGTGCGGCAGGCGCATCGCGGCCCTCGCGCCAGATGCCCGGCACAGGCCCCTGGTGACGAGCCAGAGGGATCTCCATTGCGTGCGGCAGGCGCATCGCGGCCCTCGCGCCAGATGCCCGGCACAGGCCCCTGGTGACGAGCCAGTGGGATCTCCATTGCGTGCGGCAGGCGCATCGCGGCCCTCGCGCCAGATGCCCGGCACAGGCCCCTGGTGACGAGCCAGAGGGATCTCCATTGCGTGCGGCAGGCGCATCGCGGCCCTCGCGCCAGATGCCCGGCACAGGCCCCTGGTGACGAGCCAGAGGGATCTCCATTGCGTGCGGCAGGCGCATCGCGGCCCTCGCGCCAGATGCCCGGCACAGGCCCCTGGTGACGAGCCAGAGGGATCTCCATTGCGTGCGGCAGGCGCATCGCGGCCCTCGCGCCAGATGCCCGGCACAGGCCCCTGGTGACGAGCCAGAGGGATCTCCATTGCGTGCGGCAGGCGCATCGCGGCCCTCGCGCCAGATGCCCGGCACAGGCCCCTGGTGACGAGCCAGAGGGATCTCCATTGCGTGCGGCAGGCGCATCGCGGCCCTCGCGCCAGATGCCCGGCACAGGCCCCTGGTGACGAGCCAGTGGGATCTCCATTGCGTGCGGCAGGCGCATCGCGGCCCTCGCGCCAGATGCCCGGCACAGGCCCCTGGTGACGAGCCGGTGGGATCTCCATAAGTGCCTCTCGGTACTCATTCTCCAGCTCGGCAGTCGTGTTACTCTCCAGCTCGGCAGAAGCACACTGATACAACTTAGCAGTAATGCCAACCTCTAGCTCTGGTCCATTGCCGGCCAGCCATCCTCCATAATACTTACCTTCTGACCTCAGAAGAGCAGTCTATTGAGCTCAGAAGCTGGGGGGCTATTGTGTGGGGATATTTCCGAACTCGCCGGATGACTGGCCGGATGCTCTATCTCATGCTCCGGCGCCAGCTAGGCCGTCTCGGCAAGGCCCGTCTCAACGTCCGCCAGTTCGGCCAAGTGCCCCACTCCGGCCATTTCCACCTCGGCCAGGACGCTCCCAGCTCGGCTGAGCCCCACCTCGGCCAGGTCGTCTCCAGCTTGGCTAGGGACTCCTCCCCGGTCCTCCACTTCGGCGTCTCTGCAGGGTCTCTAGCCAAGTCAAGGTCCTCTCCGACCTCGGCTCCCCGACCTCACCATCACACCCTGACCTCGGTCAGGGTGCCAGGGCTAGCCAAGGCAGGGCCTGACAGCTATCCTCCCATGGACACTCCCGCACGCAACAGCACGTGCGACAGGACAAGGGCACGCCCACGCTCTCTGACAGAGCCTCCCATGCCGCCCACGTCCTCTGACAGAGCGGCGTCCACAGACGCCAGGGTATGGCCCGATGCGACACGACATGTCACGATGGGATAGCTCCCTGACAGGGTCACCTCCTTGTCTCCTCTCCTCCTCTATAAAAGGGGCCAAACCAGAACAGCAAAAGGGGGCTTCTTCTCCGGTCCGAGAGAACCGACTGGTATCACCTTCTCCCCCAAAATCTCCTCCTACTGTCCAATACACACACTGACTTAGGCATCGGAGAGCCCTGCGCTGCCCACAGCCAGGGTCCTCTGACCTGTTTCTTCTCCCTCTTCCAGGTTCTCAGGCATCGGTTCTTCCACCTTCAACGAGGAAACGGGGAGCCTCAGCCTTCGTCTTCCTCAGTGAGTCGCAAGAACACCTCCCCCCCGGGTCCGTGAATTTTTGTGCACTTACAGTGTCTATGAAAATGATAGGAGTTTTGGATTTGGAATGGTGGATGGGGCCGGCCTTGGCTATGGGATGAAAATCCCAACTTCTAATATCATTATGGATGGTTGCACAGTGGACAATCTGGGCAACAAATTAAAGAGTTTGGGCATTGTAAGCAAGGTTTGGGGATTCCATGTGATTTAGTGAGGCTTGAAGAGATCTGTTGGTGGGGATGAACTCATTGGCTGTTTGGGCCAATTGGGATGAATTGGTGTGGCGCTGATTAACTTTGTTATTAGCTTTGTTTTCTTTAAATTTATCAGAGAATATAATGGCATAGTAGGACAATTTCATATTCTGTGTCATTCTGAACCCTTTCATATTTCCAAATTTTATTGTTGAAATTAACTTTGTTTTCTTTAAATTTATCAGAGAATACCCTTGAGTCTTGAATAGATAGCCATGTTCAGGTTTACTGTGGATCTCTCCTCTTGAATTTACTTGAATAGGAAATACCAATGATATCCAATGCGATTAATGAAGACAGGTTAGAGAAAGAGAGAATAAGAAGAAGAAAGAAATTTCCTATGCATGTGCTGAACTCCAATGCCATTAATGAAGTTCTTCCAAAGTCAGAGACAGGAGGTAAGCTAAATGCCAAAAAACAAACAGTAGCTTCCCTTTTTAATATGTCTTAATTAGGCTAAAACTCCCATAGTTAATAGCCAGAAAATGTATACAAAATCAAATATGCAGGTTAGCTGGAGAATTTTCCCATTGCCTAGGGAAAGATCCTGGTCAAACAAAAAGGTCATATGAGAGGGTTGGTTAGGTGATTAAAGGAATTTGTGGATCACAAAAACTACATGGGTCGTTCACCACAAAAGAAATAGAAATAAAAATACATGGACCAATACATGCACCTAAGAGCAGTTTAACCTTAGAAAGGCTGATGTTCAGGATGTAGTTGTTCTGCCTACAACTGGTTTAACCTTGCCCTTTGGTGGAGAAGTAAGTATTTTTTTTTTTTGGGCTTTCCAATTTCTCTGATGGGGCAAAGCAGATTTGGATCCTTTAAAGTGGAAATTATATTGCCCTGACCATCCTTGAAATTGAATGGTATTACATTTTCAACTTTTACTTTCTTTTGGTATCTTAGTGTAGTTCTCTTTGATGGTGTTGGGGTTTTTCTTGTTGTTTTTAATTGCTCTCTTTGATGTTTTGGTGTTGAGGGGTTTTCTTATGTTTTTAATGAGTACAGGTCTAAGGAAAAATGAATCTATTTTTGTTTGCATCTTTTTAAAGATATGTAAAGAGTAGTAAGCACTGTTTGTGGCGTATGCATGTAGATCTGTATGTGTGAAATTTTGAATGGATGGCATCTTAATGAGTAGAGGCTGGAAATGGATCCTATTTTGGTTCAGGCATGTAAATGGTACATGTCCTCAATTTCTTATTCCATGAATTATTTAAATGCTAATGTTAATGTGCAATTTATTTGTTTTGTTTCATCTGCTTACATCTAAATGTTTGACATTGACATTTGATGATATTGCATTAGAAGGGTCATGTATGTTCTGACAAGGTTGTCTCAAAGCAGATACCAGGATCTCTCAAACAATATGGCGGTGTTCTTCACTGCCTTACACAAATAGCCAAGCAAGAAGGCTTAATTAAAGGTATTACATTTTCAACTTTTACTTTCTTTTGGCAGAGAGGATTTAAAGGGAGGAGATGATTTAAACGCAGAGAAGTTCCCACATTTTTTGGAGAGGCAGAATTCATATGTTTCAAAGTCTATCCTTGGATCAATCTATGATATGGTGAATTCATTTAAATTGAAAATTTCGTCATCAGAGGGTGATGATTTATTCATTTCATTATTACACCATGTGTGCCTTCTCCTGTAGTCTACTTACTGTACATGTCTATTTTATTCAGAGGGACAGCCAGAGAGTATTGTCCAAGACATTGAGAACATGGTCCGCTCCTATGTTGAAAAGGTAATGAAATTAATCTCGGGAAGCAAGTCATCATTTGTTTCATAAAATCCAATTGCATGTTTATGTATACTTAGGCTATTTTTCTATGGCATCTTCTGCTATTTTAAAACTGGGTCCCATTAAACTTCTATAGGTATTTCATTTTCTTTCACAAGCTGTTGATACGGTGTTCTCTAAAGAAGTCCACACCAACTCATCATGATCCTAGGAATCTAGGATGACTAAAGAGAAGTGCTTCATGATTTTCTTCCAAGTGTCAATGAGGTTATCATTGACATTCTTTTATTGTTCTTATCCAAAAATGTTTTGTAAAAGTCTGTTTCTTGTACTACTTGTTGGGACTTGGAAGTCTAATGATATTTGTAAAAGTCTGTCTTGTACTACTTGTTGGGCTGCTGTTATTTATATAAAGCTGGAACTGTTGAAACATTTTAGGGGAGAGGACATTTGGGGTGTTAACAAAGCTGGACTTGATGGAGAAGGGAACAAATGCGCTCGATGTAAGTTTCTAAGCTTCAAATTTTTCTCTCTTAATAAATTTAGTTATTCTCTTTTAAATCAGGAAATGAGAGTTTTTATTATAATGAAATTCTAGGATAATATCTTATACAATTTATCTTTGTTTGAGTGCTTTGTTCTGGTTTTGGAAGATTGGTTAGATCTGTTTTGATAGCAATGGAAGAAGCTCAAATTTGCTGCTTTTTTGTTTTAGTTTGCTGGATGCTCACTTTAGCAAACCTCTTGATTTTCAAAGAACCCTGAAATGATGAAAGGAATTGGGTGGAATTGGAAAGGGGTGATGGGGTCGTTTCATTGCAGGTTAATGAGACATATTCCATGTATTGATGGTAGCTCTCTTGTCAATTGAGGAGAAGGAACTTTATTTGGTTTGGACAGAGAAGGTTTGTATTCTTCTGGGTATTCTTCTGGGGTTTTGTGGCTGTAAAAGTGGAGCCCACAAAGTGGGGCTAGTGTTTCTCTATCTTGATTTCACATTTGCATTTCTATCTTCCTCAAAATTCCCATTCTCTTTTTTATTTGGTCCTTTGTTTCTGGTATGGATTGGCTTTTTGGGCTAATGTGCTCATAACAAATCCGTAGAAAAGGCCCATTTGAAAACTCTGGTCTTTTTTTAATTTGTGTGTAAATCCTACCATGTAAAGAAATGGTATTTTGGCAGTGATGATTTCTTCTTCCAATAATTTTTGGAACTCAACCCACCAACCACCCGGATACTGTCACAGGAGTTAGGACTGAATATGTAGGAGTTTCTGATATGTTGATTTACTGCTTCCAGGGATTTAACTACCTGGTAAGCTGCAACTATATTCATCCTGTGTACTGAAACTAAGTTTAAGGATATTTTTGAGTCACTATTGGTAAAATTCAATTGCTGATATTTGAACTAATTTTGGCGTTTGACCACTTGACTATTGATATAGAAATGATGATAGAGTCTCTATGGTTCTTCTGTTTGGCTTCAAAACATTGTTGGTCATTGGTGCATTGTCTGCCTTGTGAACTTTGTTGTCATTCTAGGAATCCAATGTGAGTTTTTTTTTTTTTCAAAAAATTATAAGCTAGCGGCCGCTAATGGCGGTCGCTAAAGGTATTAAATTTCTTTTTAAAAAAGGTATAGAAAAATTAAAAAAAATATTTATTGAGTATTAGTGACCGCCAATACTCTTTTGCGAAGACTTTGTTGCGGCCTCTCTGAACCGTCGCTAAAGAGTATTAGCGACCGCCTCGTCACTTTTAGCGACGGCTTTTGGTGGCCGCTAATACTCATTTTTCTAGTAGTGTAACTGTAGTTCTTAAGTAGTGATTATTTGGGATGGATCTATTAGTGTCTAGTAATTGCGAGATTAATAGTTCTTGATCGTTGATCCAGTTTGGATCCGTGGATTTTCACCCGGTTAGGGTTTTCCACATTATACTTGGTGTCCCTTGTGGTGTGTGCTTTTGCTATTTATTTTCATTGCATATTTTGTTAATTTTTTTTTCACACAATTGGGTTGTTGAGTTAACCAATCTAGAAATCATACAAGAACCTTCAAGCTATAAGAACAATTACATCTTCTAGAGATCATGAGTCTACATCCCTTTAAAAAAATTGTAAGTGCCAAAAGCATAATGAGGCTTGCAGTTCTCGAAGAGAGTGGATCATGATATTTTCTGATGCTGTGTTCTCTAAAACTGAGGGTGTGGTAGCCTTTGGCTATGCTATAGTTTCTAATAAATCTCTTGTTAGTGCAAGAACCTCTAATGAATCTCAAGTGTTCTCGGCCATGGTAATTGAATCACGGGCTATATTCTTTGTGCTGAACAAGGCCAAAAATATGAGCCTTTCCAGAGTTCATGTGTTTCTCAGATGTGTTTCAGGTGATCAACACAATCGATGGAAAGGAGGGTTGGCATATCAACTCCTTCATTTTGGATACGAAGGAGTTAGCTACTCTATTTTATAATGTGACCTTTGATTATATCCTTAGAGAACTGAATGCATGTGGTGGCCCATAACATGGCAAAGTCTGGTCAGTCAAGTACGATTCATGTAATGTGGACTGAAGGTTTCCCAGATTGGTTATCCACGTCCTGCCTTTTTTATGTAGTCTGTTTGTTTTTGTTAAAAGTTAAAATCATGAATTTAGACCATGATCACATGTATCCCACCTTTTTTTTTTTTATTATTATCAACATGCTACAATGCCATGCAAGTTTTGTTCTATAGGTTGGAACATGGAAGCAGTTGACCTCTTGGTTTTTTTCGAGATCCAAAAGACTAATGGCTTCACATTCTTTCATTAAAGATCTTATAATAATCCAAGGCTTCACATTCTTTCTTTAAAGAGCTTAAAATAATTGAATTCTTAACGCAAATGGCTACCAAATACCCTCAAAAGAAAATATGAGATTAAATCCTCAATAATCCTTATCATCACATAATATTACCCAAGATTTTAGGGTTTCCAAAGGACCTTTCTTTGAATCACAACCACCATTATTGCATACAACTGTTAAAGAAAATAAAAAGCAAATGAATTTCAAGTCCTTAGAAACAGGCATCCAAGACACAACAGCAACACAGGGCTGCAAAACTGCAAGGAAAAGCAAAACAAAAATGCAACATGTGAAGAACTATTATATATATAATGAAAGAGACTAAGATTTGAGATTTCAATTCTTACCAACTTCAATTAGTTTTGATAGAATGGCAATGGGTTCTGTTGGATTCATATTTAAAACGACCAAAACCCGACTAAATGACAGTTTCTCTGCCACTAGAAAGGTCTTATAGTTTGTGAATATGCCAAATCCATCCCAAGACTGATATGGATCAGGTCAAATTTCCTAATGGAAGATTTTAATTCATTAAAAAAAATAAACAATACTCATCTAGTGGTAATGAATTGAAACCATGACCTGTAAAACAATAAGCATATATGGCTCATTACCACCAATAATACTATAACTTTGCATTAACAAATTTGCTAAGTAATATATATCTTAAAGGTAAATGGATCAGGGCGAGTTAAGCAAACCTAAAACCCAAACCTACCTCGAACCCAACCCTGGTCAAAGTCCAGAAACCAATACCCTCACAAAATCACGAAACCAATTGTTTTCCATGCTGTTTGTTTCTATTGTAACCATTCCATCTCAATAGAATTCATACAGATACCAATACCCATCTCAAATCTAAACAACTCATCACCAACCTGCCCTTA
The DNA here is from genome assembly GCA_012931725.1 of Litsea cubeba. Classification (NCBI taxonomy): domain Eukaryota; kingdom Viridiplantae; phylum Streptophyta; class Magnoliopsida; order Laurales; family Lauraceae; genus Litsea; species Litsea cubeba. The sequence goes on along the minus strand of CM022951.1, from coordinate 22,131,225 downwards.
ATAGGAAAATAACATATTTTAAATTTCTTATAATTGTTTACCATCTCAATATAATTTATACAGAAAATATCATAATTTACATCTTATAAAGTTTTAAATTTTTTGTATATTTTTATTATAAATTTATATTACCCGTGATATGCATGGGCATGTTTTCCAGGTAGAGAAGTTAAATTTAATGGACATTGTCAAATTCAAGCCTAGCGGTAGAAGGGATCGATGGTGGAGATAGACCTCATGCTTCTAGAATTCGGACTGTTTTTAGTAGTTATTATATATGAAATCGACTAATTCCAATTGAGAAATTAGTCTCAATTTGTTGAATTGATTTTGACCTTGCCCAATTTCTTTTCACCCCTCAGTAACTTCATTTTATGACTATTGCTCTTCCCATGAAAAGAAAACCTCTCTCGGTATCTCCTAGTAAATAAGGTTGTAACTTCTTATCAACTTCTCCCTTTGTTCCATCTCCATTGCAATCCAGAACCTTACCCGTGATTCTTTGGAATTTCTCCCTTCTTTTCATCTCCATCCCAAATTGAGAACCCCAGCCCTCTCTTAATTTGTAGATGAATGCATCATTCGATCATGAAAATGATGATGTTCGATCAGATTGTGATTATCACCTCCTTCCTCAGAAGCACTATCTTTCAAGAGAGATCTAGGGTTCGCTTTGCACGTTCCAATGAGTTTCTCATTTGGTTTTATTTTCATTTCTCATTCCGGGCCTGTTTGGATAGGTAAAAAAATAGAGTAAAGTGAAATTAAATAGGCCCTAACGATCTAAAATTTTAACTCTACCGCGTTTGGATGAGTTTGGCTCTATAGATGAAGTAAAGTTGTGAGCCACATGTGCTTAATTTCATTTCAACTCTAAATACTTCTATTTCTTTGAGTAAAAGTGGATTCTACTCCAAATCTTAACTTCAAAATAAGCATCCAAATAAGTATCCAAATGGAGTGAAGTGAAGTACTCGATCTACTTTAACTTCAACCTACTTCTCTTCACTCCACTCCACATGTGAAATCCACTTCATTTCATTCCACTTCTCATTTATCCAAACAGGTTAACATGTTAGATTTGCGAATAATCGTATCGTTGATTTGGGTCTCAAAACCTCCAAAGAGATTTTGTCCAACACCATCATTCACTCCTTACACCTACAAATCTTGGCAACAAGAGATGAGGAGGTATGGAATATGGATAGTCTGAGATTGCCTGAAGAAAAGGCTATGCTCTTTTTATTTATTTGTTTTTTTTGTTTAACCGATAGATTTGTGATTTGGCACTCTTTGCAACGTTTTTCAGCTCTTTTTTTTTCCTTGCAAAATCGGGTTTTGTTTCTGATTTTCTTTTCAGATTTTCCAAGTTATTGTAGATATATTTCTAGCATGAATGTCACTATGATTAAAGTATTTCAAGATCCTTTTGTTGTCGATTGTTTGTGTTTTGGTGTTTGAATCTTATTATGTGAAGATCTTTTTCGTGTTTTTCTTTTCAGGTGGGCAGTACTAATAAGCATGGGAGTTCATTGCATGGAGGTTGTGCTATGAGCCTTACAATTAGCAACGCTTTCGTATCTTCTGATGGGGAATAGTTTATGGATGGTTGGACTTTGATTTTTGAAAGTTGTTTTTCCAATTTGGTGGGGTTTGTATTTTTTTGTTTTCCTATTTATTTATTTATTTATATTGGTGGGTCTGTATTTCTCCTTAACTCCTGTGTTCTTGCAATATTTCATGTTACAAACCAACATGGAAGTGAATACTATGCTATATTTTAATTATTTTTAAAATTTTCTATTAACTTTATTTAATTAATATTATGAATTATTTTGCCTGTTCTTAGCACAGGAACTTTTTGCTGGTATATATCTCTAATTGATTTTACCCACTACTAATTACTCCATTTATTGTCATTGTAATTGTAGGCCCAGCTCATCATGAAGCAATTATTAATATACATTTTTCTCCATCACCTCACACTTAAAACATTTTCTTTTGGTCTTTATTTAAATTTTAAACAATCTACAATTAGATTTAAGTCAAAAAAACATATTAGAGAGTCAATAAAAGTAGGTTGAGTTAGCAAGCCATATTATGTGCCTATTTTAAAAAGGGTTGAATACATGTTATATAATCTTAGTTTAGTTATTTTAATAAACTTTAAAGATAATTTAAAATTTCATAGATATATTCTTTATTTTATTTTATTTTAATAATTCTGATTTCTTTAATTATAAATACATTTTTCATTTGCAGTTTATGTAAGTTAGCTATACTTTTTTTACTTAAAACTCAAGCTACCATCAATTGGTAGGTACAAGAGGTCTAGATATACCAAAGTTTGACGCGATTAAAAGTTCTCATTTAAATTCATTCTTTATTTGTTGTTTATGTAAGTTAGCTACACTTTATTTTCTTTTAGATAAATTTGATATATATAATTCTAAGAGTGAACTTAAGATACCAAATTTTCTGGGATTCACAAGATATTATATTTTTTTTCAATTTCCTATATTTAAATATGACATTAAAGGGATTCATATTTTTTTAATTAAAAATTATTTTTATTCATTTTACATTTAAATAGGGCTGTCTTTTTTTAATAATAGCAACACATATCAAAATTTATAAAATCTTAAAGAATATAAAAAAATGTTATAGTCATTTTTTAAAAGTGGTTTTATGATTCTTTATTTTAGTAACTTATTAGGAGATGAGATGAATACTATTTTAACGTAACATATTTTTTATCCTGCTATTTCCACCTTAAAATTAAATCAAATATAATTGTAGCTTATATAATTTTATAACAGAACATACTTTTTTAAATAAGTTCTCAGTTTAGAATTTTTTGAATGCTAAGCGCAATATATATATTTTACTTTAGAATAAAAGATAAATAGTTGTTTATTTTAGATTTTTTAATTAATATTGAAAAGAAATAGATACATCTTAATATATATTTTTTAAAATTATATTTTTATATAATTTTAAAATTCATAAATATATTATTCATTTTATTTTATTTTGATAATTCTGATTTCTTTAGTTTTAAATACATTTCACATTTGTAGTTTGTGTAAGTTAGCTATATTTCTTTCTTCTTTTGAATAAATTTTGATATACATAATCTTAAAAAATGCTTAAAACTCAAGCTACCATCAATTGGTAGGTATAAGAGGTCTAGATATATCAAAGTTGGACAACATTAAAAGTCCTCTCATTTAAGCTCATTTTTTATTTGTAGTTTATGTAAGTTAGCGTTACTTATTTCTTTTTAGATAAATTCAATATTTATAATTCTAAAAATGAGTAAAACTTAAGATACCAAATTTTATGGGATTACCATGACATTATTTTTTTTCTTAATCTCCTACATTTAAATATGACATTACCTGAATTCATATTTCTTCAATTTAAAATTATTTTCATTCATTTTACATTTAAATAGAGCTATCTATTTTTAATAATAGCAACACGGATCAGAATTTATAAAATCTTAAAAAATATAAAAAATTATATATATATTTTTTGAAAATTGGTTTTCTAATTTTATATTTTACTAACTTATTAAGAGATGAGATGAGTATTGTTTTAACTTAACATGTTTATTTTTTTCGACTGTTTCAACCTTAAAACTAATTCAAATATAATTGTAGTTTATATAATCTTACAGCACTACTTACTTTTTGAATAAATTCTCGGGTATAGAATTTTTTAAGGGGATTGATATTGGCACTCCCTCTCCCCCCCTTTTTACTGCAGGCACCTGCAGTAAAAAGGGGGCATTTGGGAGTGCCAATATCAATGACCTTTTTTAAATCATATATATAACATATATATATATTATTTTTGACAAATACTATATATTTCTTATTTTAGATTTTTTTCCATTAATATTGTAAATAAATATATACATGTTAAATATATATATTTTTTATATTTTACTTCCATGGCTTAGCACGAGGCTTGATTGCTAGTCACTCAATTAAGTTTGAAGTAACATAAGGGTTTGTTTCTTTAAAAGAATTTCCGACTAAAATTTGTAATGTCCGGAACTCAAAGACCTGATTTAATGGTTGTCCCTTTGGCATTTGAAAATGCCAATTTTCTTTATTAGAATTTCAAGTCCCAGTCACCTGAAAAGTCTCCTTTAACCATTAGAAATATCAAAATTCCAACCTGCTTAGTATTTGCAAATCCTCCCCCCAAGGGACAGCTTTTGGGGAATTTACAAATTCCAGTAAAAAATCCTTTGAGTTCTTTCAAAGAAACATCCCGTTAAGGGCTGGAATTCAAGGAGTTCCTTATAACCAACTCACCCTTTGCCTTAAATGGTCAAGGTGTATCTTGCTATCTATCAAGTATCAACTATTATTATTATATATATTAAACCAGTTATCGTGATGGGCTGGGAGGCTCAATCTTGAAATAGACAGCTCCAAGGCACGCCACATCACCTGCCACTACCTCCTAAAATTTCTCCCTCAAGCTTCCTAATTCCCTAAAAAATTACTAAAATGTGGGATTCCCAATTCACCATCATTTGCTCTTTACTATTTAATCTCACTCCCCTTACGCAGTTTTCATATACATTAAACGGTTTTTTTTTTTTTTTTTTTGCAAGGTAACACCCTAAGCCGCGATATTGCTAACGAGGGGACTCCACCACCTTGACCGCACTTCATGGGACCGACGTGGCTTCCAAACCCCTGACCAACCTAACTAGTCGGATGGACAGCGTTATGGATCTCTCCTGCCGCTACGGACCCTTTGGGCCGCAAGAGCCAAACAACGTTATTGATTTCTCCTGCCAGGTCAATAGAACCTAAGCCCTCCACAAAGCCTTAGTGCAGCATTCCTGGAGCCTCTACCGGGAGTCGAAGCGACGACCTCCTGATCACGGAGCGGAGCCTTTACCAACCGAACTGAATAAGAGTTGGTACTAAATAAGAGTTGGTCATTAAACGGTTTTCTTACGCCCTAAAATCCCTCTATATCTCATCCTAAATTCTCTGTTTACACATTAATGTATTGCATTCTTTAAGTTAGTATGGATTTTTGGTAGAAAATAAATAACGTGATCCACTCAATCTTTTGCCTTTTTCATTGTTATGTTTTCTATGTAATGATAAATCTTAGACTGGGACCAACTCCCACTATAGGGTAAAAATTGGGATACTCCAGGCACTAGAAAGATGTTTATATGAGAGACTGATGTTAAATATGTGGACACCATTTTACAGTTTCACTCTTTCAACTAATGATTTCTTCAAGTCAAAGCCCAATAGGATCTGAACTCATAAGTCGCTGTTTGGTGAGAACCAGGGCCACTGCAGTTTAAGGGTGGTGTGTTCAACCCCAACAATTTATAAATAGGCCCCAAAAGTAGATTTGTCCTACCCCTATAAGCTTACATTTTCAAATCCAAATCTTAAGAAAGAAAACCTGCACCCCAAAGTTTTAATTCCCAAATGATCATTGGGGATTTAAATATTGAAATTTTATATGCGTAATTATGTGCCATCTTTAATCATTTAGGCCTTTTAATTTTTATTTATTAGTGTAACGGTTTGGTTAACCGAGTGTTTTGAAAAAATGGTTAACCGAACCGTATTTTACGACTTAGTTTGGTTAATAACTGTGAGTCGAGAATGAAAACCGTAACCGAACCGTGAAGCATGGTTTTTCGATTTTAATAGCCATAACCGAACCGTGTACACAGTTATTAACCGTCGTTCGATTTGTTTCGGCCGGTTAGATGGTTTTTTCGATTTTTTTTACACCCCTAATAAACACCAAAAAGACTCTTATGTGCGGTTTGACAACTCTATTTTGGAGGGTATCTACTTCATTAGGCGCACTTTGTATGATTTCTTATTGCACGTGTTGTACCCCATTTGTATAAAATTCTGATTTTCTTTAAAATGATGAGGTTTAAGTTTTTTTACAAGATATCATTCGTCATTCCATGAGCCCTCCCTAAAATTTCTTAATTTCTAAAGTTCTCAAGCACCATTCCACTTTAAATTCTTTTTGTCAAGCCCACTATTCTTGTGTTCAAAACCAAAGCAATAAGTTTATTTTTTCTCATTCTTTTCCTGTCGGTCCCATTCCTTTAACAATGGCCTTACTTTGTTAGGTGAATTGTACTAGACAATGACAAATGGTTCAAATCAATTTTCATTTTTTTTCAAAAATGGTCTCCGAAACCTTTATATGTTTTGTAATTAGGTTATTTTTATTTTATTTTGATATATATTTATTATTTACAATTAATCTTGATATCTTATTTCAGGTTTTTATTTATTTATTTAAATAGAAGTGTTTTCCTCCATTGAAATTGAACGTGCTACACAAAAAGACTTCAAATTATCAAATAAATATGAAAAAACGTTATTCTAACTTGCTAGTATAATTGTGAAATTATATGGTTAACAATAACTAATAGGGCTAAGTTTAATATAGTTAGTTTATTAAAGTAGTTACATTTATTGGTGGTGCTTATCTATAAGTGTACATATTGTTTTATTTGTTTGGTTCTTTTTATATGGGTTCGATTCAATCTAGAAATTGACAGCTAATTATGCCAGCTACTAACAGTGGCAATGGATCGGGTTCAACCAATGGAAAACTGATCCATTTATTAAATTGTTTGGAAATATTGACTAAAATCCAAAATACAAGGTTAAGTTTATAAGTAGATTATGATGATATTTTATTTTTGGCCAAGGCTCCCCTAAGCTCGAGCTTAGGGAGAAAATTTCGTTAGCTCGTGCCAATGGGGCCCACCTTTGGTCCATCCAAATGGACCAAACACATGACCTCCTTAAATTGCACATGTCCACCAACTTCCGAATTTACTGGACCGTTGGATTGACTATATATCAATCATAATGGATTGTTGATCATTAAGCTCTTGGGCCCATATGGAGATGATAGAAATTACGGTTGGGGCTGATTTTTTGTAGGGAGGAATATCCTAGAGAGTCCTTAAAATCCCCCCACCCCAATCCCCATGTGGGTCCCTAAGTGGGCCCCACCACACACTTGAGCTTACCTTATCCTAAGCTTGAGCTTAGGGGAGCCTTGCTCTTTATTTTTAGTTGTTTAGTATGAAATCTTTTTGACTTTTTTTTTTATAGAAAAGTAGAGTTTTTTTTATTTTTTTATTTTTTAATAGATAAAGGTGGTTGCTTTTTTTACTTTTTTTGAAAAAGATAGAGGAAATTTTGAATTAAGTGTTTTTTATGTGACCTCTTGCCAGAAAAGTGGATGCTTTACTTCACTTTTATTATGCTAGTAAAGTGCCAAACGGGCTCGGAGTCTCACCCTATGGAAGTTGCACCAACTAATAATTTCAAACCATACCAATTTTTGCAACTTAGAAGCTACACCACAATTTCATATCCAATCGAAGCCTAAAATGGGTTGGAAGTGCATAGCCCAAGCCTAGCCCGTCTCAAATATGTGAGGCCCAATCAGCCCATTTAGTCAATTTGGTCGGGCCGGGCTTTTATCACGTGTTTGTGCAAGTAAGCTGGACACAGTCATGCGTGAAACTTGAGGACTCAGGGATCATTTCCTGGGCATGTGTGCGATATATAGTAAGGTGCCAACACCATTCAACCAAAAGTGTGTTGGCGAATTTACCTAGTTTTGGTATCACATAATTAACAAGTGCAATCTGTATAGATACGGTCCCAAGTAGGGGTATTCATGGGCCAGATTAGGTGGCTGGGGAATATCCATGCTTGGCCAAATTTAAAAACACTGACTCATATCCAACCGAAGCCTAACAAGGGTTTTAATTGCTTACCTGGTCCGTCTCAAATGAGTGACGCCCAAGCCATCCCATTTAGTTACACTTGTTTGGGCAAATAAGTCATCAACTTACATGCCCTACTTATTTGGGTCAGGCTTCATTCTTTGTGCTTTCTTTCACTTAATCCAAGCCTGATCCAAACATTAAACATGCCAAAATCTCATTCCAGGCATTTACCCAGCCCAAAGAAGGCCGGGCCCGGTTCATGAACACCCCTAGTCCCCAACACATTACACTTAGGCTTGTCAATTTAGCCCGTTGAGATGGGTACCCGGCCCGGTCCAAGCCTGAGAATACAGGGCTTTTAAAAAGATTTTAGCCAGCGGGTTGGGCTTGGATAATTATTTGAAAGTCAAGCCAAAATGGGACTGAGAATGCACAGAGCATGCCCAACCCGTCTAGGCCCGGCCCGGCCCGGCCCGCCCACAAGGTGATTTTACTAATTTTTATGTATTTTAATAGAAACCCTCTAAAAACTCCCTCCAAAATGTCTATTCCCTCCACGATTTCTCATGAATTCAATCCCTTCCCATTCCACACCAAAAACCCACCACCATGATGAAAATGCTAAAGCCCAGGCCTGGCCCGAGCCTATATGAAATGGGATTTGACAATGGCCCGTTTAATTTAGGGCCTGGATTGGACAATTCCTATTAAGCCCGTCCAATATTCAGGACGGGATTGGATAACCCATGCCCAGGCCCAGCCAGCCCTATTGACAGGCCTAAATTTACACTAAATAAATACTCAATAGAATAAGAGAGTTATGTAATGTACCATCCCTTCCAGAAACCATCACCCCTGCTCTTTGTTTCCACTGGTACTGGTTGTTGGGGGTACCCTGAACCATCTTGCACAGGATAACCAGCGGGGGGTGGTGGAGCTGCGTACGACGGTGGAGGGTACGACGGAGGCGGGTAGCCCTGGCCCGGCGGAGGGTATGTTGTAGGGGGTGGTGCAGGGGCGGCCCTGAGTTTTCGGGGGCCCTAGGCGAGTTCCTAGAGTGTGGCCCTATCCGTATACCCACCAATAAATGATAAAAAAATAAAAGACAATTTTTTTTATTATTTGATCTAAAATCAAATCTAAACTCCTTACCTTCTATTACCGAATCAGAATTGTGTTTCACATTAACCAATTAACACCAAAACTCAATTACAAAAATTAAGCACTACAGAAAAACTACTAGTCTTCTTACATTTCTAGCTGTGAAATCACTAATTAAGTCTTCATAATCAAGACTTTCTACCAAAGGCTTTTCAATAGATAACATAGTTAATCCATTTAATATTTCTTGAGACATGGTCGATCGAAGGTAAGATTTGATCAACTTTAGCTTTGAAAAGCTTCTTTCTGCAGATGCAACGGTAACTGGTATAGTCTGCAGAATTCTGTATACAACCCATGCATTGGAAAGCAATTATCCCATGACTTCAAAATGATTTAGCACGTCGATTGCTTTCTTTGCATTATCTGGTAAAAGATCTCTCGTGATTCTTAACTCCGAAAATAAATCTGTCCCATAAATATCAGAAACACTGTCATGTTTCAAAAAATTTTCAAGATTGTTACAAGAACCCTTTAAAGTATCTAGATTTGCAGACTTTAACTTCTCCAAATCAAACAAGAACCCAAAAAATACCTTCACTGCGTCTACATAGAGAGAGTCTGAGAGAGAGAGAAAATCTGTCACAAAAACGCCTTATAGCTTTTCAGTTCTAAACTACAAGATGCATTAGAGAAAAAAAAATTAAAGAGTGCTAAGTGGTTGCCCTAGTATTGACTAAAAAAATCTCCACCGTTAGAATCTGGGTTCCATCCGCAGCCCACAATCTTGATCATAGCAATACAGACTAAGGGTTGGTTTTCCATATGTGGCACTGTAAATTGTGTCCATGATTCTAGTTCACCAAAAAATTAGTCAACGAGTGTCAAAATCCTGATCCTATTCGATTTTGATATTTGTTTTCCAATTTAAATATATAGATCACAATAGATCATGACCAATCATGGACCCATCTTATTCGACTTGGGGGCCCCCATTTTGGGCCAAATTTGGGGGCCCCAGCCGGCTGCCTGTGTGGGATGTCCCCAGGGCCACCCCTGGGGTGGTGGATACACTGTTCCACCGAAAACACCACAAGAATTAAAGTGCATATGAATTGACAACAACTAATCAAACATTTGAAAATTAACTATCAGTGTCTAAGCTTGAGATTCTAGATGAACCGTTGCTTTTTTTTTTTTTTGGATTTAATTTACAAGGAATGGGTGACAATCATTTTTCTTTATCAAAGGTAAGAAGAGATAATATGATGGCCCCTTGTTAATCTTCAAATAATTAGGATTAGATAGAAATTGAAGATTAAAAAATGATTTAGCATTTCTTTGATTTTTACTGCCAATTCTTTCAATAAGATCACCTGGGTCATACATTCAATATAAAGGAGGGAATTTCACAAATAACCACCCATAGGTCATGTTTGAGAAGGGGGAGGGGAGGAGAGGGAAAATTTGAGGGGAAAGGAAAATGAAGGGGAGGGGAAGGGAGGAAAAATTAATTTTACCTCATATTGTTTGGATAGTCAAAAAGTATTGAAAGGAAAATTGAAAAAGTAGAATTTTGTCTGTTTGTGAGGTAAAGAGGAAATTACTAATTTATCTTTACTTTGAGAAAAAGTGAAAATGTGAAAATGGCAGTTTAGTAAAATGACAAAGATTCTCCTATTTCTCTCATGCTTTCCCTCCATTTTTGAAGGGAAAATTTTAAGGTGGACCCCACACAAATCTTATCCCAACTTTTCCTCCCCCCACTTTCCCTCCCCACTTCCCAAACACCCTCAATTTCCACTTCCCCATCAAACTTGTGTCAATTAACCCAGGTAGTGCTATGCATGGGTGTAATCCAATTCAGATTGGGCTTGCAGGAAACATTTGTCATTTTGCCATGAATTATTGCAAGTTTTGTCAAACGGTCAAAACCAGACTTTGACAGATGATCACGGTGGTTGATACTTGATTGGGACCGACAAAATAATGTGTTTGTTGGGAAAAATAAATGGCAGTGGTTATATGTAACTTTCAAAAACTATTCGGTTGATTATCTATAAAATCCCATTATAATGCCCCTGTATTGAAGGACCAAGATCATCAAAACAAGTCATAAACTCTCAAACAAGTTGCTGATAGACATTCAAACAAATCATATTAAAAAAAAAGCTCTTTTTCGAAAATCTTTTTTTTTTAATTTCCTTTAACACCTTCAAAATTAAACCCCCCCCCCTTCTTTTTTACTTTAATTTATTTTTATTTTTTTTATTTTTACACATGGACCACCTTATAATTTCTCTTTATAAAATACTAGCCCTCTTAAGGAAGATGTCTTCAATACTCCCCTCAGGTGGAATAGGCGCATGTTTTGCGACACACACATTTCAGCGCCGAGCGAATTGACTTTGATATCATATTAAGTTTTTCTAACTAATCATTCGTACCAAAACCTCATGGTTAGTAAAGCCTGCAAAAATACCTTTTAATACACTAATGGATCATTTCACCCCACTAACATTGGTTTTGACTCACAAATAAATAATTCTAAAGCTAATGACTTTAAACCTTGGAATAGAATTTAAAATCTTTAATTAACACAAACTAAGTACCTGGTGGAGCCTGGTGCTGATCAGAGTAACTCATGTTCTCAAGGCTATGAACAGCACAAAACTGACAGAAGCAACAACCTTGTGAGAAATAATAGGCAACAGAAGACACAAGCTTTTATAAGGTGATGAAGGGTTCAAATGATGAGAAGAGGGTTTCTTAACGTGTGAGGCAGAGACGACGGAAACGAGACGCATAAGATGAAGCTACAGACAAAGGAAAGTAGAAATCAAAGCGGTTGAAGAATAACAACGGAGAAGTTTTGTTTTCAAGCTCTTGTCGTACATGTAGAGTGCCGGTCCTTCTGCTCTATCGTCTTCGATGAGGGACACGTGGCTTGATGCCGCATTTTCTTTGATTTTGAAAAAATTGATGAGAATGCTTCACTTTGGTCAATGGAGGAAAATGCTATGGAATGAGTCGTACCCTTGAAGTGACCAAAAACTGAGGTATGGATGGAATCTGCAACCTCTGCGGCTTTAACCTAAAGAAATCCTTGGTGGAACGCCGTAGTGGGGTTCATCTGTTAGAATCGAAGCTTTTTAAAATAAACTCTCTATAAATATATAGAAATATCCACAAATTTCATCAACCGGTTAATCATATTTATTATTAAACTGTCAATCCAATGATAGAAAGACTTCGATTGATGTAAAATTTAGAGACACCTCCGTATTCCTGTAGAATTTTTTTTTTCTAAGTTTCCATTTAAGTAGATGGGTTGTTAATTTAATATAATTAACATCCAATCATTTGATCTAATGTTATTAGGACAGATCTAAATAACCACTATTTAATCTCATAAATAAAAATGAATTGTACTTGGCACCATGAGAATGAGAGTCACACGCGAGAAGATCTCCTTCAGTTGACGGCTCCCTTTTTTGAGGATTTAAATCTCCTTTAGTGGACGACTCTATTTCTTAATGATTTACTACATTCCTTTGCTATGCTTTCTTACGTGATATCGGTGGGGCATTAAGATATCGGTATAGAGAGGAGCTGTAATCCCTTAATTCATAGGATTTCTATGATACTCCCTTTCCATCATGGAATGATCTTTAAATTTGATTTTAGATAAGCTCATGAGTCAGCAGATATAACTCTCAACAAGATTAAAGATATTATTTCAGGTTGAATTATATCCATGAGATCTATGATAAATATGGAGTTATCTTAACCGTGGTTATCCAAGTCAGACCCTTATCTAGTTGTGTGGTCATGTGGGCCATGCTTCTAGAACTCCAACATCCTCCCACTTGGTCCATACTAGCAAAACCCCATGCTATGCACGGACCACGGAACTACCAATGCACAAACTGATATGAATTATTTTTAATAAATTTATTAATTAGTAAACATGTGAGTCCTTCTTTTTATTGCTAATTTGATCTTTATATTTTTTTTAAATATTTTATTCTTTAGGTGAGGCATGAATTGATTAAAAAAGATCAAATGATCATAGAACTAATGTAAGGTCTGTGACCTTACTCGGTCAGTTGGGCCCAATAACCCAGCCCGTTGACCCGCTTAATTGTTATTATTATAATTAATTATATTTTTAGATATTTAAGTGGGTTTAGATCATGAGCGAGTTTCTATTAGCATTAGAATAGTATCTGCGAAGTTTCGTTTGATTCCGAGTTCGTTTAATCATAGCAGGGGGGGTAGTTTGCAATTTAGGAAAAATTGAGTGTTTTTCAAAAATATTCCAAACGCCGTGATTTTTGAGTTCGTTGGAAAGGTCTCATCATTCTGATGACTTTTGTCTCTTGACTCATCGCGATCCAGCGATCAGAAACCTTTCAAGTGGTCCATTCTTTCACCGGACCCACTTAAAGGACAATTCAGTCTTTTCCTCTCCTATCGTCTTCTTAAACGATGTTTTAACCCTAATTCCAACTTTTATTCTCTACAACGGAAGAGAGAACCGCAGCCATCTTTTTCTTCTTCCTTTCTCAAACCAGATCTCAGTCCTAGAAAACTCTATTCGAAGATCTGAACCGCTAGGATTCATCCTCGCTATCCTCTCTTGCTTCCGGTATAAGTTTGGTAAGCATTCTCTCACCTTCATCTTTTTCAATCTTATGCCTTTTGGTTAGATTTAGGTCCGATCTTGATTCTTTTTCTTTCTTTCTTCTCCTTGGTGTATTAGGTTGTGTTTGATCGGGGTAGATTGTGATTTTGAGGGTAGAAAAGCTTCTCCTCAAATTTCACCCATTTCCAATCTTCGTCTTGGTTAAGGCAAGTAGATATGCATTTCATAATATATATATCTGTATTGTTTCTTTGATTGATTATGTTTCATGTTAGAATGCCTAAATTCCAAGCTTGTCATGGTTAATTGGATTACATATGCTAAATTAATAAATGGGTTAAATGGACTTTACTTGTATATGGTTTGATGAATGGAATGGAATGTGGTTTGAGAGAGAGAGAGCATGGAGGCTCTTCTCATGCAGGTACATGCCCTGGAAAGGCTTAGGAATGAAGGGAATGAACCCTAAGTGAATGGGATTGGAAATACCTTAAAACAGGTCAAATTTGCTTCATTCCGGGCTCAGGCAACAAGCAGGCTCGCTCTAGCGGGCTTAACCCTCGCTATAGCAAGCTTTGCTACTGTTCTGGAGCCCAGGCAGAATGCATTCTCGCTATAGCGAGACTTTGGCTCGCTATAGCGAGACTGCATTGTGCAGACAGCAACGTCCACTTCGAATGAACATAACTTTTGATCCGTTCGTCAGAATTTGGAGTTCTATATACCGTTGGAAAGCCCTTGAGACATAGAATCCAATAGTTCTAGTTTCATCACGATCGGAGGTCGGGAAGTGATGTAAATACTTGAATAATTAATCCAACTTATTTTTATATTGGAAATGAGACTGGTAACCTAAGTTTGGGCCTTAGATATTGGAAACCATGAATTTACTCTCACTTGACCATTAATGGGATTGAAATCGAAGTACGTGGCTTGGTGTGCTTCGATGGGTTGTCTAGGTATTCGTGTATTACGCGTGGTGTAACCGAATGCATATGGAGTTGGATTGAACGATGCTTAACATGATTGTACACCAAGGGATTTCCCTAGAAGCATCATTGATTCAATTTCCACATGTACTCTGATAGAACACGTCGAATACATGGATGACACCACGTACCTAGGATTGGATAGTAATTCTTCCTTGACTTGTGACTTGTATCCGTTGTTACTATTCCTTGTACACTCTCTTGATATAAAATACTTAATTACATATGAAACATAAATTCTTATAGAATATAGGACTTGGACTTGACTTAGAGTGTACCATAGGAACCCGTGTCTTGTTTTGATGAACATGACTGGCTAGTATGAAGGGGATTATCACGTGGCTTGTCTTGTATTGATCTGGAAGAGATAATCCCTAAGAACTTGTCTTGTACTTGGAACTAGCCAGACTTGCTTGTCTTGTCTGTCCATGAGTCAAAACCACTTTATTATTATTTGCATATCATGGTCATCTGCAGTTGGATTTAATGACGAATCGGTTACTCCGGTTGTCGGGGTGGGCAGTCGGCGTAGGACGGCGTCCATGGCGTTGAATAGCTGGGAGCGGGCTAGGACCGTGCTGCTATTCCCAGGACAGGGAGCTAGGATCCCACTGGAGCCGGACTATGGTATCAGTAGTCCAAGGGGATTGTTACTGGTACCCCGGGAGGTGGCATAGGACATCCTCGGAGTCTCCCTCTTGCTTGTCTTGCTTGCATTTGCATGGATAGTGGTTATTGTTAGATGATTGCTAGGATTTCTGTGATTGTTCCCAAATATTAATCTCGCTTTATGCTTAGCTTCATATTCTTGTATTCATATGATCTTATACTTGTCATTACTCTACACTTGATGCATGTCGTATTTATTATGTTTTGTATATTTATTGCTCAACATGTCGTTGACTTTGTTCCTTGGTGTGCAGACACATCATGTGAATACATCTATTACGAGGAGCAGGCAGGTGAGGAGATCCCAGAGGATCTCCAACCAGCAGAGGAGGCACGAGAGTGGCGTGCCGATGACGTAGAGTAGCGTCATCACTCCTGGCACGAGAGAGATACACTTGGTTTCATTAGATTATCTTTCATTCATTATTTCTCTCGTCAAACCTTATATTACATTGACTCTGTTTCTTTGATTGGCCATGTTTAGTGGGTTGGCCATTGTAATAAATTACTTAACTTTTTAGTTCTGTTTCTCTTTCTTTCAAACTTTAATTTAATGAGATTATTATCCATTGCTTGAGATTCCATATGTCTAGAGTTGTTTGGACTCTATTTGTATTGTACCACATGAGGTTTGAGGTTTGAAATATTAAATCCTCACCGCGGACTACGATCCGTGGGCCCAAAGGACAAAATTTTTAATTAGTCCTAAAATTCACTCTCCGGATCCGGTTATTTCTTTAATTGGGTTCGGGGGACGTGACAACTAACAAATTGACCTAATATATTTAAGTAGAACCCGGATGAATGGGGTCCACCATCTCCATTCTAACCGTTCATAAATCCATATGATGCGGGCTGGGACCCATGAATTGATTGATAAAGATCAAATGATCAAATGATCATAGACCTCACAAATTGACCAAACCTAACCTATTTAAGTGGGACTAAGATGCATGGGGTCCTCCATCTATATTCTAACCGTCCATAAAACCATATGATGCGGGCTGCGACCCATTAATTGATTGATAAAGATCAAATGATCATAGACCTCACAAATTGACCAAACCTAACCTATTTAAGTGGAGCCCCCAAGATGAATGGGGTCTACCAACTACATTCTAACCGTCCATAAAACCATATGATACGGGCTGTGACCCATGAATTGCTTGATAAATATCAAATGATCATAGACCTCACAAATTGACCAAACCTAACATATTTAAGTGGAACCCCTCAGATGAATGGGGTCCACCATCTCTATTCTAACCGTCCATAAAACCGTATTATGCGGGATGAGACCCATGAATTGATTAAGAAATATCAAATGATCAAATGATCGTAGACCTATCAAATTGACCAAATATTTTTAAGTTGGACCCAGACGAATGGGGTCAACCATCTTTATTCTAACCGTCCACAAAATCAAATGATGCGGGCCGGGACCTATGAATTGATTGATAAAGATCAAATGATCAAATGATCATAGACCTTAATTTACTCATAGACGTTTGTGAGAAAAATTGATTTTTGAAGGTGGGCAATGAGTATCTTTTGTGAATACATTTAATTAGAAATGAGCCCATCTGGTGTGGGCCTTAACTTTCTCATTATTCATTGATGAGCCCCACTTGAATGAAATAATTTAATTAGAAATGAGCCCCATCATTCATTGATTAGCCCCACTTGAATGAAATACATTTAAGTAGAAATGGGCCCCATAGACGTGTGTGAGAAGGCACCATCACTTAGAAATATAGCACATCTGGTGTGTTGGCTTATTTAGGGATCTCATGGAGAGATTTGAGGCTTTTGAGTTGCAAAAAGTTTGAGGTTGCGCCAGGTGTCTTTATGTGAGGAAGAGTACATCCCTTAAGTAATATAGATAGCAAAACCCCGTGCTATGCACGGACCACGGAACCACCAATGCACAGGCTGATATGAATTATTTTTAATAAATTTATTAATTAGTAAACTTGTGAGTCCTTCTTTTTATTGCTAATTTGATCTTTATATTTTTTTCAAATGTTTTATTCTTTAGGTGAGGCATGAATTGATTAAAAAAGATCAAATGATCATAGAACTAACAAATTGACCTAATATATTTAAGTAGGACCCAGATGAATGGGGTCCACCATCTCCATTCTAACCGTTCATAAATCCATATGATGCGGGCTGGGACCCATGAATTGATTGATAAAGATCAAATGATCAAATGATCATAGACCTCACAAATTGACCAAACCTAACCTATTTAAGTGGAACCCCCAAGATGAATGGGGTCTACCATCTATATTCTAACCGTCCATAAAACCATATTATGCGGGATGAGACCCATGAATTGATTAAGAAAGATCAAATGATCAAATGATCGTACACCTAACAAATTGACCTAATGTATTTAAGTGGGACCCAGATGAATGGGGTCCACCATCTTTATTCTAACCGTCCATAAAATCAAATGATGCGAGCCGGGACCCATTAATTGATTGATAAAGATCAAATGATCATAGACCTCTCAAATTGACCAAACCTAGCCTATTTAAGTGGGACCCCCAAGATGAATGGGGTCCACCATCTATATTCTAACCGTCCATGAAATAATCTGATGTGGGCTGGGACCCATGAATTGCTTGATAATGATCAAAGTATTAAATGATCATAGACCTCACAAATTGACCAAACATAACCTATTTAAGTGGAACCCCCCAGATGAATGGGGCCCACCATCTTTATTCTAACCGTCCATAAAACCGTATTATGCGGGATGGGACCCATGAATTGATTAAAAAAGATAAAGGATCAAATGATCGTAGACCTAACAAATTGATCAAATATGTTTAAGTGAGACCCAGATGAATGGGGTCCACCATCTCTATTCTAACCGTCCATAAAATCATATGATGCGGGCTGGGACCCATGAATTGATTGATAAAGTTCAAATGATCATAGACCTCATAAAATGAACAAACCTAAGTTATTTAAGTAGGACCCCAAAGATGAATGGAGTCCACCATCTATATTCTAACCGTTCATAAATCCATATGATGCGGGCTGGGACCCATGAATTGCTTGATAAAGGTCAAAGGATCAAATGATCATAGACCTCACAAATTGACCAAACCTAACCTATTTAAGTGGAACCCCCCCAAATGAATGGGGTCCACCATCTCTATTTTAACTGTCCATAAAATCATATTATGCGGGATGGGACCCATGAATTGATTAAGAAAGATCAAATGATCATAGACCTAACAAATTGACCAAATATTTTTAAGTGAGACCCAGATGAATGGGGTCCACCATCTTTATTCTAACCGTCCATAAATTCAAATGATGCGGGCCGGGACCCATGAATTGATTGATATAAATTTAACACATCTGGTGTGTTAGCTTATTTAGGGATCTCTTGGAGAGATTTTTGGCTTTTGAGTGGAAGATGATTCTTCATGGAGATATTTTAGGTCTTTTGAGTGTGTAATAGATATAGAGATTTTAGGGATAAGGGCAACTCCGGAAATGGCATTGCAAAAAGCTTGAGGTTGCACCAGGTGTCTTTATGTGAGGATGAGTACATCCCTTTAGTAATATAGATAAGTATTTAATGACCTTGCTGTGGGCACACCGCTTAATATTTATGTGTGAATCATATCTTACAATGAGATCACGATTATATGGAATAACCCATCGGTTATCGACATCAAAACCATTGATTCTATACGTCATGTTATTATTTCGACGTCTGTATAGCACGAATCCATTCTCAGCTATTGTCGTTGAATCGACAAATGGTTTTGGATAACCTTTCGAGCACTTTCCATTTACCATGCATGAAGCATTTATATTTTGAAATCCACAAGGCCCGTGTAACATGCATCTCGTCACAGTCGCGAGCGCCAATGGATCTTCAACCTCACTTGGTATTTCCGCCGAAATAATGTCATCAATCTCTTCTGGTAACTGTGGTTTGTCTTCACAAGTCAGAGTGAGGATGATGTGAGCATGTGGTAATCCTCGCTTTTGAAACTCAATGACATGAATATCTATTCAAGATTGGTGTGAATGTTGTAATTAATAAAAAAAAAAAACATAATTCCAACATAGTAATAAAATTATGAATAGATAATGAAGTCTCATGATAAGACCTGATTTTGTATACCTGCAATGACTTTGCCGAAAAAATTATTTTTTTTAAGGTCCTCCATTAGTTGTTTCAGCCTAATATGAAATACCCTTGCAACTATATCTGGCCTGTCCTCAGTGCGTTGAACAGGGAATCGTGATAGTTGTTGCTTAATCTCTGGCCAACTTGGGTTGCATGTGAACGTTATAAATAGATCGGGGAATCCCATCGTACGACAAATCGCCATAGTATCCTGATAATGTTGAATCATGTTCCTTGGACCACCAGTGAACGACGAAGGAATAATGTATCGCATACCAACTGCAGTCGCATCCGTATCACCAGCGTTGACCGCATCCTGTAAACCCCTATACAAATCTGCACGCAAAGCATTCTGATTGTTCCTGATGAAACTAAGTCTTTCCTGCTCTATTGCCACGTAGCAATCAACCACAAACTGTTGGAAAAGTCTGCCACCTTAAAGCAGCGAAGTGCCTTCACCATCCCGAGACATCATTCTAAATGCATAGAACTCTCTGATCGATACACCTTCACGCATATAGTTAGACCCAGGTGCGAACTTTATGAACTTCGTCC
Source organism: Litsea cubeba (assembly GCA_012931725.1). NCBI lineage: Eukaryota > Viridiplantae > Streptophyta > Magnoliopsida > Laurales > Lauraceae > Litsea > Litsea cubeba. Next base: position 22,111,324 of record CM022951.1, on the reverse strand, counting down.
ATCCATCAGTTCCATATGGAAAGAGCAATGGGTATTGGAGCGGCATGTATGAAGGGTGTGTTTCGTTAATCCTCCGGAGACTACCATCTAACTTTCGAACAATGATGTCATGATTTCCTGTAATTTTAGACTCATCTCCGACAATGATGGCCGCAACCTCATTTGTGGTCGGTCTAGCGTATTGTCTTCCTTCACGTGAATGCAGAATTCGGACATGCAAGTTTTGATTACCATTTTCAGAGAGCATATCCCTCGCGTTACGGAACAATTGTACGTAAGGGTTAGTAGCGTTTAGCATTGTCTGCAAGCCCTCCAATAAAGTCAAGTCAAAATCATTTGCGTATTCGTTTCCTTGAAGAGCCCTTAATCTATTGGATGTTTCATGTTCCGTGTCATATATATATAGTTGTGCAAACTTAGGCATGTCTCCAGGCGCAGGAAGTAACGATCCGATCTTGTGAAAATTTGTTCCACTTATTCGGAAATGATATGGTCCTCTTCCATCGAGCAAAGAATGATCAATTTTACCACCCATTGACGTGAAGGACAACATTGAATTGTATGTTCTTATTTTCTCCTTGAATCTAGATTGAATGAATTGATTATGTAGAAATTCAGGTGTGTTCGGTAGTAGTGGCAGCATCACCTTTCCTCGATGACAATATAGATTAAACATTGGTCTTGAAATTGAACTGTCCCTGATTCTTTCTTCAAGCCATATAAATGTTGTGCGCGTGTATGCGGAAACGTGAATCAATGCGATCGAACGAACAAACAACCATACAAGACAAACAATCACACACAAGAGAATTACGTGGTTCGGCAATCTTGCCTACGTCCACGGGAAAGAAACTCGACTCTCCTTTAGGTTCACTCTTCTGTCTGTCTGTCTGTCTGTCTCTCATGGGTTACACATTACATCATATATATAATGTTCTCTTTCTTATTCCCTAAGAAACCCTATCTTAGTCCAACTTATATGCCCATGATCTTTCCCAATTCTAGGCGATGTGGGACTTTGGTTGCACATCCCCAACAATCCTCCCCTCAAACAAAGGATCATATCTCTTTGGATATTTTTACCGGGCCTCCCCTCAAATGATCATCCATCCGTCCGCTCCATCGAGGAGAGCCAACTCGAGAGCCTCACCACGGATCCACCAATCGTGACTACTGCGCTTTTCCTGCGCATCACTGGGCCCACCACCTTTTGTTTGGCAATCTGAGGATTCTCCGGGCTAAGTCTGGGCCTGGGCTCTGATACTACTTGTTAGTACAATGGACCACCAAAGACTCCACATTGATATGATATTGTCCACTTTGGGCCTAAGCCCTCATGGATTTGTTCTTGGGTTCTACCCAAAAGGCCTCATATCAATGGAGTACTTAGTCCAACTTATATGCCCATGATCTTTTCCCAATTCTAGGCGATGTGGGACTTTGGTTGCACATCCCCAACGCGTGGAGATATTTCTTCTCCTTGAGCTCAAGAAAATATTATTTCCTGTAATTAAATTATTATATCAGCCTTTAAAAACTCATTATTTTCGGAAAAAAATAGTGAGTAGTTAAAATTAAAATTCAGTACTTGATGTCGAAGCAATTGTTTTGCCCGACGTTAGATTGGAATGAGATGTTGAAGCTAGTCTGCTGCCCGACGTCCCATTAGAATGACCATGATGTTGCCGCCTAAGATGCAAGATTGTGGATCTCACACGCCATGCCTCCATTTGCATGACTCTTTTCCTATATCCTGGTTGATCTTGTTCATTTTGGATCGATTGACAGATGTGACTCACATTATTTGTATTTGCACCTAGAATTCATTGGTAGCAATTGTTTATTATTTTTGTATATATAATAAGATATGATTTCGAGTTATGTAGATGTTGAAGATGTATATATTTTACCGATTCTTGTATGCATGAAGTGGTGTCCATTGTGAGAATATTTGGCCTCCTGAATACCCTCGAATTGTATAGTTCGTTTAAGACGCAAAATCGACAACCTTAAGAACCGAGACATCTTATACTTGATTCTTTTTTGATGATCTTCTATAGTTGTAAGTTTATCCATCCTGAACATATATAAATATGTGTCACTTAAAATAAATCGGCCCGCTTAATATATGAGGTATCATCAAATTAATACAAACCCACCAGTAATGGATATATCTATGATTAAAATTTCACACCAATTGTTATATCGCTAGGAATATGTAGTTATTAAAATAGTTAATCTCAAAGATTGACTAACGAATAGTTAATCAAGCCCATTTAGGGATCTAATGGAGAGATTTTAGGCTTTTGAGTGGAAGATGATTCTTTTAAATATAAGCATGAAATTAAAAAAATAATATATTTTGAGATTCTTGTATGGAGTAGGAGAAAAGATTACCTTATTCTATGAAGGTGGTGTATTTGTTGCTCGGACGGTTTGCAAACATAAATTAAGATCGAGCCCCTTCCAACGGGGCCCACGCCCAAAGCGGGTCTTGTTTAAAGAGTTATTTAAGGTTTAATTAGTAGTATAATTCAAAGTCCACGTGTTTAAAAATAGTGTAAGAGGCCCGTGCTGAATAAAAAAAAAGTATTAAAAAAAGATTTGTAAATGAAGCAAGATAGTGGAAGGAGTAAGGGAAAGATAAAATATTCGAACCGATTAGGTGGTCTCATAATGATATAGTGCTGGCCTAGTGGTTAGGAATAATAATAAAAAAAAAACTAACAACACTAAGTTATAGAAAACTTTCGGGAATGTTGGCCCAAACAGGGCCCATAAGCTTGATCTGCTAAGTTCAAACTTTAAAACTTTTCTTTCCATGTAAAATAGTTAAAATTTTAAATCAATTGATAAGTAAAGGGGTGAAATATGTAACTAATGTATTAGAAGTTAATAGAAGGGATGTGATCCCGTACTGACAATGTTTCAATAAACAGAAAATAGAATATATATATAAAACAAAAATAAAGTATATATAGATGAATAATGTTCCATTAATAAGGTAGAATATAATATTAGTAAATGGGTCCCGTGAATACTTTTATGGTCATAAAACACTTACTTTAGATAGAGTGGTCATAAAACACTTGTTTTAGATTAAAAGTTTTTACGAAGACTAGCGTGGACCCCATAAATGAGGAGTCTAAGTGCTAAATTATAAAAGTTTTAAGTGAGCCAATTTCTATGGAGTGAAATTTAATTTGGATTCATAAATATTGGTTTAATAATCTGTGGGGTTATTAGGAAAGAATCAAGATCTTTTTAGGCATTGTCTCATAGAATTATGTGAATACGACCCATGATGAGGCTGCACATGATTTTATTCTATTTTATTATGTATTTATTTATATGTGGCTAATCTCATGGTGAGGCCAATTTCAATAAGGTGAAACTTAGCCCAGGGCTAACGGGCTACTACACTTTGAATAAGGTAGAAAGGAAAACCATATGTTGAATAATTATTAAATGGGCATTTTTTTTGTTACTCCATCTCTATAAAATGAAAAACAGTAATAAAAGAAAATTGAGAATGGATTGAAAAGTGAAAAGAATTAACATCTAATATTATAAAAAAATCATAATATATTACCTTATTATGTGAAGATTAAAATAATTTGATGAGCTTCTCCAAACGCCTCAAGTAGAAATCTAGTAACGTCTGTCAATATTAATCATAAATCATAAGTCATAAATATACCGCAAAGTGCAGGGAAGGATGGAAAAAGAAGAAGAAGGAGAAAGAGAGGGGAGGTGATGCATATGGGTGCATGGATGGTGGGTCCCACTGGGCACCACCCACAGATTAAACACATATACTTTGGGTCCCACAATGGTCGGACACCCACGTGCAGTGTGTTTGGTGGTGTGCAGGTGTGCGTGCGGAAAAAAGAAGAAGAAGGAGAAAGAGAGGGGAGGGGCGGTGGTGATGCAGGTGGAAGTGTAGGGTGAGCGTGGAAGGAAGAAGAAGATGGAGAAGAATTGTACTAAAGGGATGTACTCTTCCTCACATAAAGACACGTGGCGCAACCTCAAGCCTTTTGCAATGTTATTTCCGGAGTTGCCCTTATCCCTAAAATCTTTATATCTATTACACACTCAAAAGACCTAAAATCTCTCCATGAAGAATCATCTTCCACTCAAAAGCCTAAAATCTCTCCATGAAATCCCTAAATAAGCCAACACACCAGATGTGCTAAATTTATATCAATCAATTCATGGGTCCCGGCCCGCATCATTTGATTTTATGGACGGTTAGAATAAAGATGGTGGACCCCATTCATCTGGGTCCCACTTAAAAATATTTGGTCAATTTGTTAGGTCTATGATCATTTGATCATTTGATCTTTCTTAATCAATTCATGGGTCCCATCCCGCATAATATGATTTTATGGATGGTTAGAATAGAGATGGTGGACCCCATTCATTTGGGGGGTTTCACTTAAATAGGTTAGGTTTGGTCAATTTGTGAGGTCTATGATCATTTGATCCTTTGACCTTTATCAAGCAATTCATGGGTCCCAGCCCCCATCATATGGTTTTATGAACGGTTAGAATATAGATGGTGGACTCCATTCATCTTTGGGGTCCCACTTAAATAAATTAGGTTTGGTCAATTTATGAGGTCTATGATCATTTGAACTTTATCAATCAATTCATGGGTCCCAGCCCGCATCATGTGATTTTATGGACGGTTAGAATATAGATGGTGGACCCCATTCATCTGGATCTCACCAGGGGCGGCCCTGAGTTTTCGGGGGCCCTAGGCAAGTTCCTAAAGTGTGGCCCTACCCGTATACCCACCGATAAATGATAAAAAAAATAAAAAATATTTTTTTTTAAACTGCTAGTGGGCTGGGTTCAGGTTGGGCCCGCACTGAAATCAGGTCGGATCGGAACTGCAGGCTGGGTCCAAGCCTTCAAGAAGATAAGCATACACGTGTGACGTGTGGGAGAGAGGCCCTTGGGATGTGTGCAGAAAGAAAGCAAAAGAAAGAAGAGGCTTTACATGATGCAGTGATGCTACTTGGAAAGCAAGAAGAGAAACGGAGAGGAGATCTGGAGATGGGGGTGGAAGGCCGAAGGCACTAGCATCTGGCGATGGGGTTGACGGTGCAGTGGAGCAGGCTGCCCGCTGCTGGACAGCATCACGGCGCCTTGGTGCAGTGGAGCCGAAGGCGTTGCTGGCGATTAAAATCCAGAACAATTGCTGCGGATTTGGCTTCCAGTTCCAGAACAGCAGAACTTAGTCACTCAGAACTTCTCCAGTTTACTTCTTCTGTTCTCCTTCTCCTGTCGTCTTCTATTTCTTCTTTCTGTTTCTCTTTTTTGTTTTTTTATCTTCTGCTGGGTGGGATTTGGAGGAGGCTGGAGGGACGAAGGGGTTTTGACAAAGGTTGGACAGGGGCGGCTGGAGTTTGGGTGTGGCGGTGATTTTAGGAGGAAAAAAAATATATTCAGACCGGATTTTCCGGCCTGACTACCCGATCCAGCGTCATTCAAGATTTCGACGAATTTTTTGGTGATTTTGGGCCAGGATTTCGACGAGGCATAGGTGGGTTTCAGTGATTTTTTTGTTGATTTGGGGGCCTCCAATTGGATGCCAAATTTTGGGGCCCCAGCCGGCTGCCTGTGTCGGCTGTCCCCAGGGCCGGCACTGGGTCTCACTTAGATATATTTGATCAATTTGTTAGGTCTACGATCATTTGATCATTTGATCTTTTTAAATCAATTCATGGGTCCCATCCCGCATAATATGGTTTTATGGACGGTTAGAATAGAGATGGTGGACCCCATTCATCTGGGGGGTTCCACTTAAATATGTTAGGTTTGGTCAATTTGTGAGGTCTATGATCATTTGATCCTTTGATCTTTATCAAGCAATTCATGGGTCAATACCGCATCATATTGTTTCATGGATGGTTAGAATATAGATGGTGGACCCCATTCATCTTGGGGGTCCCATTAAATAGGTCAGGTTTGGTCAATTTGAGAGGTCTATGATCATTTGATCATTTGATCTTTATCAATCATTTCATGGGTCCCGGCCCGCATCATTTGATTTTATGGACGGTTAGAATAAAGATGGTGGACCCCATTCATCTGGGTCCCACTTAAAAATATTTGGTCAATTTGTTAGGTCTACGATCATTTGATCCTTTGATCTTTCTTAATCAATTCATGGGTCCCATCCCGCATAATATGGTTTTATGGACGGTTAGAATAGAGATGGTGGACCCCATTCATCTTGGGGTCCCACTTAAATAGGTTAGGTTTGGTCAATTTGTGAGGTCTATGATCATTTGATCATTTGATCTTTATCAAGCAATTCATGGTTCCCAGCCCGCATCATATGGTTTTATGGACGGTTAGAATATAGATGGTGGACCCATTCATCTTGGGGGTTCCACTTAAATAGGCTAGGTTTGGTCAATTTGAGAGGTCTATGATCATTTGATCATTTGATCTTTATCAATCAATTAATGGGTCCCGGCCCGCATCATTTGATTTTATGGACGGTTAGAATAAAGATGGTGGACCCCATTCATCTGGGTCCCACTTAAATATATTAGGTCAATTTATTAGGTCTACGATCAACATGAAGTTGGAATCGCTAGTAGATACTACACCTCCTCAAAGAGGAAGGCCGCCAAAGCATAGCAAAAGTCGGGGAAGACCACTCACCCGCAGTCCCATTCGTACAAGGAGTTACCTCTTTCAGTTCAGGTCTTGAATCATTTGGAAAAATATTCTTTATTTCTTTCGTTTATGCTTCTTTTCTTGCTTGATTTTCTCTTCTATTTTTCTTCTCTTCTCCGGCATTCGCAGCGACATATGACAAGCGTGATTGTAGGAAGAAGTTTCCATCGCCAGTTTATCTTTATTCCTATTGCCTGAAGTGAGCTACAAGACGGATACGGATACTTGCTTTTGCTTGCAACAGCTTCTTCTCTGACTACGGCTTGCCCGCGAGAACCCTACTGAGCTTCATTAAGCTGTTGGAAAAAATGAATTACGTAGTAAGCGTGCTAGCGCGCCTTACGTAATAGGGGCTTTTCAGCCCTACGCTTGCTGGTTTCCGCCTCCATTTGGTCGTGCTGCTATGATGTAACGTGCAGTCGTCCCGAGGCAGCAGGATGTATGGTATAGGGCCCCCTATTTCCTCTCCTACAGTCAGTGGCCTAATAAGCCACTTAAATATATTAGATTAATTTGTTAGGTCTATGATCATTTGATCTTTCTTAATCAATTCATGCCTCACCTAAAGAATAAAACATTTAGAAAAAAACATAAAGATCAAATTAGCAACAAAAAAAAGGACTCACAAGTTTACTAATTAATAAATTTATTAAAAATAATTCATATCAGTCTGTGCATTTGGTGGTTTCGTGGTCCGTGCATAGCACGGGGATAGTTAAAATATAGATGGTGGACCCCATTCATCTGAGGGGTTCCTCTTAAATATGTTAGGTTTGGTAAATTTGTGAGGTCTATGATCATTTGATCTTTATCAAGCAATTCATGGGTCCCATCCAATATCTTTAAATTTGATTTTAGATAAGCTCATGAGTCAGCAGATATAACTCTCAACAAGATTAAAGATATTATATCAGGTTGAATTATATCCATGAGATCTATGATAAATATGGAGTTATCCTAATCGTGGTTATCCAAGTCAGACCCTTATCTAGTTGTGTGGTCATGTGGGCCATGCTTCTAGAACTCCAACATCCTCCCACTTGTCCCACTTGGTCCATATGACCACATAAATTGCTCCACATTATTTTTGCCGGTGATCAAAATCTTAATTTTCTAATCTTACTTATTATGCTACCATTAATTCTATGATTAAATGATATTACCAATGTGAATCATGACGGTCACACACCATTATTCCATGTAATACATTAATCAGCAACATCATTCAACCGAGTTTGTAATTGAGCCAATAGGGTCTTTTTATGAAAATCCTTGTAATTGGTTACACGGTAATGTTATATCTTTTATATCTTGCTTTATTCAAATATTATCACATATGCATTCAATAAATAAAGAAGGAACACGAAATCACCAAATTTGTATCAACTAAAATGATCAATCTCAACAGTGTCTTTAAGTATGATTATCTTTACTAAAACAATTCAATAAGTCCCATGTCAACAACATGTCGCTTAAATACTTTTGGTGCCAATGCCTTAGTTAAAGGATCAACTATCATGAAGTCTGTAGACATACCCTCAATAGACACCAAATGATCTCGCACTTTCTCGTTTAAGATTAGGTATTTGACTTCCAAATACTTAGGTTTGCTTGAGCATTTGTCATTTCTAGCAAATATTGTTGTTGCGGTATTATCGCAATAAATTATCCACCAGTGCGAACAATGGAACACAACTTTTCCATTAGTATGAACAATATTAGAAAACTTGTATTCACTAAGGAGATGAGGAAGAAGAAGACGTGAGGAGTCACACTAGCGTCGCCCAAATATTTTTAGGCGCCGCAATCCTCTCTCATAAAAAAGTAGAAAAAAAAAGTGGTGGGAGGACTGAATTTGTGCTGCACAATCTACATGGATCCTTCGCGAGGAATGACCAAATTTTGGGATTTTTTATGGTAAAATCCTAAAAAAATAATTTACTTATTTTTTTATTTTTAATTTTTTCTCTACGCCACGACCGATGATCAATCTGATGCTAACCAAGGGACGGAGCCAAGGGGTCCAAAGTGGGGCAACTGCCACACCTCAACTTTTTAGAAGTTCCCATGTGTGCCCTTGATTGAACAGATAAAGTGAAGTTCAGAAATCTGATTGAGTGAGTTTCATAATTTGGATAAGGTGGGATGGTGACATTGCAAAATCTGATTGGAAAATTTCATGATCATCACATTTCATAATTGAAAATTCTGATTAAATAAGGTGGAACGGTACGTGATATTGGATGCATAAGGTATGTAAAAACCAAAACCGGATTGAAGTAAATATTGACAATCTCATGAATAAAATGAGATTTTGGGGCTACATGCATGAGATCTAAGCCTGGACATGCATATCACTACAACAAAAAATTGTTTTCGCGGCACACATTTTCACCACTAAAAATGAACAAAATCGCTGTGAAATCTATATCCTGGCGATTAGTACTTCGTCGTAAAATTGCCGTATAAAACCCTTCACTTCTGATCTTTAACGGCGCAAACGGGAAATCATCGCGAAAACTTTTATTTTTCGTGGCGTTTCTTTCCGTCGCTATTAGTGTCAACATTCGTCGCAAATAACCTTCAACTTCCAATTATAAGTGGTTGGCAATGTCTTTTTTCAGTAATCGAAATTTCCTTGTAGTGACTATATATCGCCGCAATTAAACTTTCCCAGCGTTTCTCAGATTCGCCGCAAAAAAAATTATGCGGTTAAAATACAATTGCGTCGATCTCAAATCGACGCAATTGCTGGTTTCTACCGTTATTATTATTTTTTTTTTCAAAAAAGTCATTTTCAGTGACTATTTATTGATTGCGTCGATATCAAATCGACGTAAATGCTCGTTTCTGACTTGAAAATCAATTGCAGCGACTGTTTATCGCCGAAAAAGTATTTTCGCAGCGTTTTTTTAACTTCGCCGCTAGTGAAATGTCGCAGCTAAAACTCAATTGCAACGATCTGAAATCGACGCAAATGCTCGCTTCTGGCTATGTTATTATTGGGTTTCAATAAATCAATTGCATCGACTATTTATCGCCGGAAAAAATGATTAGCAATGTTTGTCCACGTCGCCGCTAGGTAGATTTCGCGTGTAAAACTTAATTACGTCAATTTCAACTCGACAGAATTGCTCGTTTCAGTGTGTTTTTTTTCCCCTCACGTCACATTTATTGTCACATCTGCCAATTAAACACCATATAATTAATCTTTATTTCTATATATTAACACACAAAAATTCATTAATATGTTCAAACATCAATTCATCCAAACTCATGTATTTATACAATGTGGCGGTGCGTTATATTCATATCAAATACAAATCGAGCTACTATTAAATAAGCCACACATCACTGTTGTGGCCTAAAAAAGGATTTAAGGAGTCTATTATCACTAAAATGAAGGCGGTAAAATCTGGTGATATACAACTCATATGTTGCTGCTACGAAGCCCAATATTGAATGCATGGCCACATCACCTCGCTGATCAAAAGTTTTTCTCTTCTGCATAACTCACTACATCCATGCTTGAGATGCCTGACATAAGAATGAAACAAAAAATGTCTACGTGAGTAGCATAACTCAAATAAGCCAACTGTACTGCACCTATAAGCAAAAAAAATTCAAATCGACCCAATGCAGACAAGTTACGACTGCGAGCCTCATATGAGTGGTACAAATAAATATTAGAATACAGTAAGTTGCTAGTGTTTTTTACTTGGAAGAAGCACAATCTATCGTGTGGAATTCCCAAGCATGTGACTATGTTCATGGATATTTAGCAAAAGGCAGGAGATCACAAATACTAGTGTATATGAATTAGTTGTAATATGTATGAATGGGAAATAAGTTGCAATTTGTAAACAAAGACTGAAGCATCCATCATCACCAAACAACAACAAACCTTAAATATGATTTGATATTTAGGTCCTCCTTCGCTGTGGAAAACTTTGCTTGAACGGCCACGTCCAGAACGCAGATTCAGTATTACATTTGATTTGATATTCAGGTAAAAAATCACTTGCAACTATGTCAGAACTCTGCTTCTTTGAAGACTCCAAAGGGTGATATATACAATTTACTTGAAGCCTGCAGGTCAGCAAAACCACTAACCCATTGAAGGGCTTCCGCTGAACTAGGTGCAAAGAAACGAAAGTCCATTCGACTCCTCTCAGGCTTCAAGAAACAATACATGGCACCTGACCTCTTTCTTATTGGATTGGAATGTACTGTAAAATACCTGAAACCAACATTGTGTAATAGTGTAAGTCAGCTTCTTTCAACACCATGTGCTTCTCATTATTCAATCACCAACTATAGCTTAGAAGACTTAGACAGACATAAATCATCTGTGTCTAAATTTAATGGTTGTAGGGAATGAGAACAAAAAAAAAATGGTACAAAACGCCATGGCACCATGTAAAGCCGGTAAAGAGTGAGCCTGCAATATTTAACTTGTAAAACAAAGGATCCATTCTTATCTACTATAACATCTCATCATGACCAAGTGTACAAAACCTTCCCAAAAGTATTCATAGCTAACGGGTTCCAAACATGTAATTTCATTTATTTGTTTTAACTTTACGATTTCCATAAAAATGCAGACTATATTTTTTTAATGGGTTCCAAACATTTAATTTCATTTATTGCAGAAAAGTAGAACACTCACAAAGATATCTCAATTTATCATAAAACATTTGGTAGGGAAAAAAAAAGGAATCCCAGACTAATCAGAATACAAGCTTGAGTACAAATATGATCAGAATACAAGACCAACTATGCCAGTCTTAAGCTTGGTTTAATGAAGCATATCAAATAGCAATTGAGTGAAGCCTGATCCAGCATAAAATATATATATTTAAGTAAACAAATATATATATTTAAGTAAACTTTCTCCTTGGCACCACTTCTATGAGCACTATCAGAGGGCTGCCATGCGGTATCCACTTTTGGTTACGCAAATCATGAGGAATAAACCGAGAAAAGAACTCTGCTTAAGAGGGGGAGTCAAACACAACTTTATTCATCGTATAAGAGACCTAAGTTCCAAGTGCTTCCTGACCATTGAAATGTTTCCATTTGAGCTAGGCCACAAGTTCAATTTTCACAAGACAATCAAATTGGTTATACCACATGGTGAAACAAAAATCACATCTTGTGTTATCACAATTTCTATATCCTTCAGTTTGCAAAATCAGATTTTGAAATCTAAACAGAGAAAAAAGAAGATATCTCTAACAGATGAAAGGAATTGAAAACCCATCAAACAAACAGGCCTCTAGTCGCCACAAACATTTAATGGATTGGTTTGTGCCCATATTGCAAATAATTTATAATAGAAACGAGAATTCAAGGATCACCTTTCTCCATGGCCCTGATTTGGATGAAGCTTGCATCGGAGCCCCTAACTGTCCACAACAAGTAATAAAAATTAGACAGACAGAGAGAGAGAAAGAATGGAGATGTATAAGACGGGCATGTGCAAATCAAGCTGTCAACGTAGAAAAAAATACACAAAAACATCCTAATTTATCAGGCAGGCACACCAAACAAAAAAACCCAAACAATACACAAAAACATCAAAACAAGCTACTCTTTTAAAAACCCACAGAAAGTAAACAACCAAAATCAAATATAAGGTACTTGAAAATAATTGTAACAATAAAATCTCACACTTTCTATTAAATAAAATATGGCTTCACCAGGTACAAAATGTCACTTGATGAACAAATAATAACTTGGTACAAAGAAAAATAAAAATGTACTATGAAACAAGATTTAGTATCGAACACCCACTTCTTCATTTCTTCATATGGCTTGGTCTTTCAAGTCATCCAACGATCAGATCCTAAATCAAAGACATGTCATGTCGTCTTCTTTATATTGCAAGAAGTGAAAATAGCGCGTTAAGTTTTAGAACCACATTCAAATGATAATTTTAACAACTTGAGTTAGCCCACTCCTACATAGGGCACTGATCATTAAAACCATATATATATATATATATATCTTCAACTCAACTAAGCATTCAAAATCAAGTAGTCAGTGATACATGCATGTTCACCTGAAGAGCCAAACAAAAATAGTCTGTAAAGTACGTATATGTAGTGCATACAATTCCAACGCGAGTCTGCAATAGATGCATATGAAGTTCCACTAAGTCTTAGCCACAAGAACCAACTTTTACCAAGTACAAAAGCCCAAAGTGCAGCACTATTAAAAAAAATTATTCCAAGAAGGCAAGAACCATACCGTTCTTCTAGCTTTTCTCTAGGAGTGAGCTGAACCTTGATTCAACATGCAAGTTATTTGAACATGCACCAAACATATTAGTAAATTCCTCATACCCAACACATCAACACCAAAGGCACTTGTTCCAGAAATCAGCAAAGGTTGTGAATGGCATGTAATGTGTATCACTAAAATATATACTTTAAATTGGGATGGTTAAAGCATGTAACCCAATATTAATTGCTGAAACTGAGTCCATGTAAGTGTAAGGTCCAAGATGTGTATCACATTGGTTTTTGGCCCATTAGAAGTCAACCGACTCTATTGACCTCACAAATTCAAGTCCCTTACATTCAACATAGGTTTTAATTGGAACAAGAAAATGAAACAAAACCATCAACAACATATCTGTTGATGTTTATGGAGAAAAATAAAATACAAAAAAGTCATCCAATGTGTAAAATATCTTCGAGTGCAACAACTAAAATGTAGGACACCTACCAGGGAGTCTCAGTTTGTCATGAAGAAAAGAGAAAAGCTTCCTCTTCAACCAACTGGCTGATTGCGGAATATGAGACTTCCGAACATCCACAAAACATAAAAAATGTAAAACTCAAATATGGAAAAAATTTATCTTATAATTAATCAACTGCAAAGTATTGATTCATTTCAATGAAAATATTTAGTTCATTCTAACCAGATCATCATCATCATCTTCAAAGCCATCACGAAGATGTTTAGCAGGTGGTTTTGGTGTGATAGCTACCATTAGAGAATCTGCAAAATACATCAAGAACACTCATTATGGAGAAAAATCCAAAAAATGGTCAAGTAAAATCAAATCCGTTACCCATTCATGTCATGCCACATATAAAAATCCGTTGCTCTGTGCAGATGAATCCGGCTCATCTAGATCAAGTCCTAAAAAGCCCCGGACACAGATAGCATTTCCATAAATGCTTGCATTGGGAGAATTTGAATTTAGAAAGTTGTTTCAAGTGCTATTTGTACAAAGAAGCACATGATAGGGATAGAGTTTGCTAAACATAAAAAAGAAAAGACAATCACACATTGAAATCGTGTATAACCACAATTTTACACTACACAGTACTCACTGTCACTGATATGCAGTAAGGATAAAAAAAAATTAATTTTTTTGTATTAACAAGCCAATTAAGCAGACATTTGAAGAGAAGGCATCTGGAAAGTTTCACCATTTACAGGATGGGAATGATTATGTAATGATTTCATATGCTCAAGATTTCAGAAATGTTAAGTGAATGCGACATCCTTGTCGTCACAAATACAAAAGAAACCCACAGCAAACACAAACCCCAAATGGTCAGGATGTCCAAGCACATCCTTGTGTGAAATGTGAATCACATTGACTTAAAGAATAAATTTTAAACAGAGCATGGCCAGCAAAGTGAAACATAACTCCAATCAGCACAAATTTTTTAGCATTTTCCTGAACTGATATATTCCATTATGAGATGAGAAGCAAAGAGGAAAAATCATCAATCAAATGAAAAGAGTATCCTACCTGCCATAAAATGCATAGAAAATATCCATTCCAAGGAAACATGAAACATAAAATAATAATAAGAAAAACACCCCAATACAGAACCTGATAGACATCATACCTTTCATCTGAGCCCAAAAGAATTAATCAAATAAAGGTCCGGTACATAATAAGATTTAAAATGAGGAAAACTTACAAACAATTCACAACTATACTATGTTTTTTTTTATTAGCAATGAAAACAAACGGTTCATAGCCATATCTGTCTGCCTCTGCCCTGCAATATTCATCGAGGGGGTGAAGAAAAAGGGATGAATCAATTAAAACAGACTACCCTTCAATACACATCAAACAAGAGTATTGTTAAGAAACATTGAGAGTGGCTTCATGATATCCAGTAACACTACTACTACAAATGCTAATCCTATTTGTATGCCCTCACAACCAAGCAAGCAGACTTTTAAGATTGTTTCTCCCCCCATGTTCTACCATAGACTCTTCCCAAAGAGGAAGCTTCATGTGGCAGTCAGCCTCAGTGCCTTGCACTGGTTGTCTCAGGTGCCATGAAATTCTCTCTCTCTCTCTCTCTCTCTCTCTCTCTCTCTCTCTCTCTTGTGTGTGAGTGTGTTTTTGTGTTAATCCTATTAGGAAGTTTAGAAAGCAGCAAACACTAGTATAGGATCCATTGGTTTGAACCATATACCTGAAATGAACCAGTAGCCCACAAATTCAATGAACCATATGCCTGAAATGAACACAATCCCCAGATGTACTTAAGAGAAAGAGCTAACAAATAGTCCAAAAAGACATGGAACACTCATCGTTTTAATGAGTTCAATTCAGTGGCATATATCATCCATCATTTTAATATGAATTCAAATCAATAGCATATACAGTCACAGAATAGAGTTCCCATAATAAATGCAAGAAATTGAACTAGATACAATTCCTGAAAATATATTTTCCTTTATGTGCCAATCAGTAAATAAAATGAAAAGAAAAGGGAAAGAAGAAAGGAAAAGAGATTATACTCTTTGAGCATATGCATTGACCAAGGCGTGGTACATAGTCTGTGAAGGCTTGAACCCTGATGCCTTCATGACCTCTAAGCACTCAATCGCATCGTTATAGCTCCCCGACTGACCATGGATATCCACTAGTGTGATATAGGTAACGGCATTCGGCAACAGTCCCTCGCTGCGCATCTTCCCAACAATCTCTTAACCTCGTCAAACTTCCGTTCCTCCCCTAGTGAATTGATCATAATGTTATAAGTCGTCGCACAGGGCAAGCACCCACTCTCCCTCATTTCCTCAAACATCTCCCAGGCCCTCTCGTGCTGCCCCGCATTGCAGTGGCAATCAATCAATGTGTTCCATGTCACACCATCTGGTTGTATCCCATCCGAAACCATCCGTTGGAATGTCTTAACGGCGTGTTCAAGGCATTTGTACCTCCCAAATGTGTCGAACCCCATTGCTGCGAATCTCCTTGAGCACCAAAAACCATATACCAGAAGACTGAGGATTAAAAAAAAAGGATGAACAGACTCTGTTTGAGACTTACAGAGTGTTCTTTGTTGGTCCGGTTTCGGATTTGCAGAAGATCTCAATGTTGCACATCTCCCAGGATCCTGTTGCAGAATGAAAATGTGCAAGGATCGGTGCAGAGAGAGATCTCAATGCGATCTCAAGAAGATCAGAGATCGGAAGTTGCAGAGATAAGGGCGTTTCCTCGCTGGGTTTTGGAGAAGATCAGACGATCTTGAAGTGGGCCAAGGACCTGCCTGCTTGATCGCAGCACCCAGGATCGTCGAAATCGCCGCCGCTGCAATCAATGCTTCCTCACCAGGATCGGGGGTCCGTCGCCACCCCACCGTTGCTGTAGAAGAATACCGACCTTCGGTCTTGGACTGCTGCGCAGACGAAGGAGGGGACACTTGCAGAGGTCTCCTGGTTCTTGAAACAGAGAAGCGATGAAGGCGGTTCTGATCGCCGTTCTTGCATCGTGCAGTTGCCGGAGAAGAAGCGACGCTGCCTCTCTTTGCCGGACTGCAAAACTGTCGCCGGAGAAGGAGGGCCCCGCGCTGTGCCGGAGTCTCCGCCGCCGTTGAGTGTCGCCGGGCTCAAGGAAGAAGGCAGCAAGGCTATCTAGATGAGAGGAGAAGAAGAAGTGGAGAAGGGTCTGTTGGTGATTGAGCAAAAATGGGAGGAGAGAAGGGGTTTGTGGGGGAGAATAGGAGGAGGGCGAGAGCAGCCGGAAAAAACGGGGGAAGGGAAAAGCGAAGCAAAAAAACACCCCAATAGTAGTGGCGGCGAAACAAAAACGCTGAAAATAATTAAATAGTTTTTACGTCTAATTAAATCACCACAATAGTAACTAAAATCACCGTAAAAAATAAAATGATCACATAAATCTCGTAACTTTGCAACGGTATATATTTTGCCGCAAAAAAATACCTTTAATAATGATTTCTTTTCTGGCACTTATTAAATCGCCGCAAAAGCCCTTTTTTCTTGTAGTGTGGATTACATGAGATGGACCCAAACTAGGGTTTAAAACTACTGATCGATAGACTGGAATCTTATCTAAAGTTGCAAGTCCATCGGACTTTTTATTTTCCCAGTTAATATTTTGTGTACATGTCAAGCACAACCAATAAAAGCATAAAGCATATATGTCACCTGAATATATATATATATATATATATCTCCACAACCTAATTAACCATGGATGGTGATAGGTATAAGGGTTATATATATCATATAAACTACCACCATCACCACCAACAAAGTCTTGTCCCAACCATGTTGGGTCAGCTTAATGGACTGCCTATTTTTTTAGATATATCCTTATTACTTCCATCGATGTGAATATACATATAGACAATTGATTTAGTGCACAGGGTGCATGCAGATCTAATGCGCATGCCACTTAATGGGGCTCACCTAATCACCAAACCGAATGGGATACACACATGCACCCTCCTTGAATGTCACCGATCCCATTTTTTTTAGACCGATCCGAATAGGTGATTGAGTCATGAGTAGATTGGGATGCACAACCTTGATGGGTTGCTGAGTCTCTAAAAGAGAAAAAGGAAATTGAGTGAGTAGATTAGAGAAAAATGGTGATGATTAAGTTCTTCCATGTTCGCAGAAGATAAATAGGCTTTGAAAAGTACTGCTTACCAAAGACTATTTGATATTGAAGATGCTATAAATGTCGGGAAGAATCAAATCTTGAATTTGAAGAAAATGAAACCACAACTCTATAAGGAAATGAGTGCTTTAATCATAACAAAATCAAAGAAGACCGATTGATGATTGATACAGATACAAGTGTTTGCAGAAATGGACGCTTTAGAATGATTTGAAGAGAATGAGGTAACAACTCGTTAAATAAGAGATGGGCTCTTGATTATGAGAAGAATCTTCAAACAAGAGGGTATGCATGTAATATATTTCCTCTAATCTACCTTTTTGGTCAAGAAGACAAGAAAGGCGTAATGACAGGGAGACAGCTTTCTAAAGTGCCCACACTACTCAACCATGAGCGTGTAGGCCATATCCACCATCTTGTTCTTGTGTACATATTTCACACATGATCAATTCAATCATGCATCTCACTCTAGTTGGAGTATAATTTGGGACATGGCCTAAACATAACAAGGCATATTATATGAGTGAGTTCGATCATACGAGGGTGTAAGTTGTGCTCCATACCAACAATCATAGAGATTTTTTCTCTTAGAGTTTTTCTCCCAAAAAAATAAACAAGTAGTTTCTTAGTAAGAAGGAATAAAAATAAAATATAAATAAACCTCTATAAACATCAATAATTGCCAGATACTTTCAATTCAGCCCAAAATTTCCCTCCAATATCATTTCATCGAGGGATTGTTTGTTTGATGGAATTTCAAGCAATGGCTTCGCATGGAACGGGTGAAATTTTAAAAAGTGTAGGTGAAGATCATTATGAGTATCAAACAGTGTATCGAGGGCATGCTTGTTTGCATAGAATTCATGAAGACACTGAAATTCATAATCAAATAAGCTTCATCAATGGATTGTTAGAGAGGTTGAGGGTGGTGAAGGATTGAGATTAAGAGTCAAGCATATGAAGTTGAGATGTACGTAGATAGGACATTGACTTTGGTAAATATTTAATTACTGGGGAGATGTTTGGCCATTCATTTTCCATCTCCCCTTCACTACATTTCCATTAAAGGGGAGATTATTTCATGATCATTTTTTTAATGTACCTTTGATTCTTCATTTTTAACGACTTACAAAAATATAATCCTAGGAATTCAATTACATGAAACAAACAAGCCTTAAAAGTGTGGGTCTCAATTTACAGCTCCACCTTACATGCTTCACCTGGGTCATGTTTGTTTACATTAGATTCTAGAGGAATCCATAGCTAAATGAGTCCACCAAAGATTATTAAAGAAGTGAAGTGTGAATGATACAATGTGGAGTGAGAAGTATATAAGGTACTAGTGACGGAGCCAGGATCTTCGTGTAGAGGGGGCAAGCGATAGTCAATTAACAGAGACGAAGCTAGAATTTTTTTTTGAGGAGATCGATAGTGTTTTCATATTTATTGATTTCTTTTACTTCTCATTTAAAGAAATATTTATTTATTTATCTCAAAGTTAGTTTTTTTAATAATACTCAAAGAAGAATCTTAAATTTGAAAATACCAATTAAATTTAAAGACAACTTATCAAAATTCTGAAAATAGTTAAAATACAAAAATAGTAGAGCTCACCATAATGAATCTAAACCGCTCAAAATAATCATTTGCTTTTTTTTTAGGATAGAGAGTTGTATTTCGCTCAAATCAAAGTAGGGCCTACGTTGGATTAATTACTTGTAATTCAATCCTCCCACAATTAATGTATGAAATTGATTCATAACTTGTGATTGTTTAATGGGCCACGACCCTGTAATAGATATGGACAGTTGAAAATCTATAAATTAATGACTTGTAATCTTTTGATGGGCCATCATGTTTCGAGTATAATAGATGATTGAAGAGGACATCATTGATAGCCCATTCACTAATATTATAAAATAGTGAACAACGTAGGAAGATCCATTTCCCATAAGTGATTTTCTCAAAAATTTCTCCAATAGGAGTTAGTCCCACCATAAGGTCGAGCACATTATATTTTTAATCATGTGCTCAATATGGTGGGACAAACTCAAATTAAATAGACATTGTGGGCAACCCAATAAAGGAGAGGGGCTTCATTTTTAATGGCCCGATTTTTTTTTATTTTTTATTTTAGGTCATCCTAGCCCTTGATTTAATAGTCATAATGTTTAGCGGTCTTTTACTCATAGATTTCTTTAAGATTCAATTTGATGGTGCATAAATGCTTGAAATTCAATCCAAATAAAAAACTAAGACGTCCAATTCTATTTATACAAAGGCTTCTCTAAAATTGCAGTGAAGATAAACATTTGTGGGAGATAAAGAGGGAATGTATTGATTGCAAGTTGCAATCTCTCTTTAAAATTTGGAGAACCATTTACTTATTTCTTGGGGAACAATTAAAAGACAAAAATATCCTTGATTTTTTTTAAATTCTCTCCTTCATGTGAATGAAAAGTGAGTGAGTGGGGGCAAAATTGTAATGGACAAAAATTTCATAAGAGCATTCTTTGCAACCTCTTCCATTGTTCAACGAATTGCAAAAGTTGAGAGGGGTCAATTGACCCCCCCCGCCCCCGTCCCTTATAAGGTACCAATGTAGATGAGACCTTGGCTTTCTTAGGATTTAATTTTTATGTTGATACTGGGTAGTTATTTTTCATCTTTCCCTTGATTCACTTTTCATTAAAGGAGAGGTTATTTGATGATCATTTTTGTAGAATCACCTTAATTAGATCTTTATTTTTAACCACTTATGGTGTCACGAATTCCTTTGTATTTAAATCCTATGATCCTATGTTAACAAATATACAGCCCCTTAGAATCTTATCATATTCAAGAAAATCTTTTGGAAAGACAATTTTACCCTTTATCGTCACATCTCTCTTCTAAAACTTATATCTATAAAATCTCTAAAACTTATATCTATAAAATCTATACCCTTCCAAATATCCTCTCTCTCTCTCTCTCTATTCGTTCTAAAATGTATAAGACAGAACATGCGAATCCAAATCTATTAAATTTCCTATGCTAACTAATCCCACTAAAATCTCGGGGCATTAGTAGAGGCAGCATAAATATCTCTCAACACTTCCCTTGGGCCCGTTTGACAATTTACTAAGTTAGTAAAAGTAATGTAAAGCCTCTATTTTTCAGACAAGGGCCGCATTAAAAGTACACATCTTCAAAATTCCCTCCTTTTAAAAAAAAAGTCAAAAAGCAATATTCTTTCTCCACTAAATGACAAAAAAATTAATACCCACTTTTTACACGAAAAGTAAAAAATATTCCCTACCAATCCGCTAAAGACAAAATATCATCAAGATCCCCTTATATTTTATTCTCTCTTGATTTGATGTTTTACATCACTTTTACTTTAATAGTAAATTGTTGAATTGGACTTGGGTGGAACCCGGCTGGTGTACATTTTGTGACATGCACATTTCAACGCCAAGTTAAATTTCCCATGCTTGGTTCGTACCATATTAAATTTCCTCCGCTAACCTTTTTCCTACCAAAATATTAAGTAATTTGCAGAGACGGTATAAATACTTTTCAATAAAATCAATGCTAGAAACAGCATAGTAAGATTTTTAATAGACAGCCGGAAGTAACCTTTCACTGATGGGCCAAGCAGACAACACAATAATTAATCACTGTTGTGATACAACAGAGAGAGACAACACACTAATCACTATTGTGATGAGAGAGAGAGAGAGAGAGAGAGAGAGAGAGAGAGAGAGAGATTAAGAAGCAGTCGCAGGCACAGGTGAGATTTCTACTTCATGGATGACAAGGCCACCTTTCCATCTTCCCCTCCAAATTTCATAGAGGCCGAAATTAAGCTTAGCATCGGTAGTTAGATCGGTATCTTTCACTGTAAACTTGAGGTCTTCTGGGATACAGAACTCAACTCCCGGCGACTTCCCGCTTATATTCGCACTCTTCCATATAAACTTGTTCCCCCCGACCTTTGCCATCAGATACACAGGGCTCCCACTCCATCCAAATGCGTCTGGCTTCATGCTTACTTTGAAGCTCACCTTGTATGTCGTGTCTTTAGTCAACTTATTCAGCTCTACCCAACCGCTCACTTCCAGCCAGCACACTTGCAGAAGCTCCGCAGGCCCATCAGTGCTGCGATATTTATACAGTAATGAATTCAAACGAGATGCACAAAGTACTCCCACCTGAAATAATGAGTACCGGACAGCTGCTCTTAGACCTGACATTTGCCTCACTCGAAGTCGAAATACTTCCCAAAGAGCTGGACAAATAATGGCGCAATATCGCACCGCCTAAGATATCTCATAGGGTAACATGTGCGATATCGCACTACTGTAGGATTTCACGCTGTACAATGTGTGTGATATCGCAGGGTCCTAGGATATTGCATGTGGGAAATACTTAAACTGCAACGTCTAAGGAGTGAATGTTAAGTCCAAGGGCAGCTCTTTAGGTAATATCCCTATAATTTAGAGTGGCAAGCGCGTTGGGAGTGAACTGGTAACAATGGGTCGGGTTGATCTGGGGTGTCTACGGTTGAACTCCAATCTAAACCCGACCCAGTTTTAAAATAGAGAACCCTGACCTGCACCTGTGAGGTTCAATCTAACCCAACCTGCACAATCCGGATCCAATGCAGACTACCTACTTAATTTGAACCAACATGTATAAGCTTGGGCCAGCCAATCCCAATCCATTTTAAATAATATGGTTACATTGGAGTTTGGTTGGAATCCGATAAAAGCTCGGCTCTTTCCACATTGAATGGACTTACTTTGAGTACCAAAATATTAAACAACCGTACTGTTTAGATGATCGTATAGATATGCAGGTAGACCCTCTAACCCAACCCATTTGGATACGGGTCAGGTTTTACTTACTCATTACCGATCCATATTTACTGCATGTCTAATTAAGTGGCTCAAATGCTGATTAGATAAGTGTCACATCAGTGGGTCAAGTCAAGATTTTCCACCTTGTAAGGGCGCATGGAAATAAATTTTTATGAGCGGCGAAGGATATAAGGGGAAGACGCATGTAAATGAGATTCTTTACTTTTATAGGATTTTATTTGTTAGGAAAATGGCTGGGTATTCCTTTCTCGGTATTCCTTCTCTGTCTCCTTTTAATTCAATTTCCCATGATAAATAGGAGAAAATCATTTTGCGGTCATTTGTGAATCTTCATCTTACTTTCTCTAGTTTTTGGTAAAAAAAATAATAATAATAACATTTCTTAGAATTTCTAGGATTCAATTCCATGAAACATACGAGCTTATATGGTCTAGTTTATTTCCATATTGGACTGTAATACATCAGGTTTTTTTTAATTAGTTTTGTTGCTTAATTTGCTAAAAAAGAATGGACCTGAGGTTCTAAGTGATGTCCGGCCATCTGCCCAGAAGTTTATGTTATGTCAATGAAATACCTTGGCCCTTGATTTCAGGGCCTTTAAATCTCAACCCTTAAAAGAGTTTTAATTAAATCCAACGGTTTGTATTTGTCCAAGAGTAGATGTATGGGAGGGCTTGGAGTTATCATATGTGGGCTTTCTTCAAAAGTAATTTTTCCTTCTTTCCAAATTTCTCCCTCTGCAAATTGCACAAAATGAACAGATATTTTTTTCCCTACCTATCTGGAACCTTCCAATACCTGGGGTCACCACCCCAGATGATATCCAGAGCTTTTGGTTTTATTTTGAAGCAGTCTCCCTGTTCAAATGAAAATAAAATATAATTAGACAAGTTTTTAACCTCAAACAGAATGATAAAAAGGATACAAGTGCTCTCTCATCTGTCATCCCATCCCTCTGAGGAAATCTGAGAGAGAGAGAGAGAGAGAGAGAGAGAGAGAGAGAGAGAGAGAGAGAGAGAGAGAGAGAGAGAGAGAGAGAAGGTGGTGGGGTTTGGATTGTACCGTTTGTATGATTGTTGACTCCCTAGAGCCTTTCTGGTGAGATTGGCTGGCCATGGGGAAATAGAAAGCAATCCAAGTTCATGAAGTAATTGGTTTGGGTGTGTCAATCTCTTTTATACACGAGAGTAAGAGAAAAGGATCAATGAGGTTGCGTCCACTTAAGATGGTCCCAAAAGGAATAAATAAAAGAGTGTTAACAAAGACAAGGAAAGGACTTGCACCGCATTTTTGCCTTTGAGAGATGAAAGAATGCTTTTCTTCTCAATTCCCAAT
The DNA here is from genome assembly GCA_012931725.1 of Litsea cubeba. Classification (NCBI taxonomy): domain Eukaryota; kingdom Viridiplantae; phylum Streptophyta; class Magnoliopsida; order Laurales; family Lauraceae; genus Litsea; species Litsea cubeba. Next base: position 22,087,513 of record CM022951.1, on the reverse strand, counting down.
TCGAATCTCCTTTTCCACCTCCTGTTTTTTTCTCTCTGTCTCTCTCCCCTAACAAAGAAGATGATAGAATAGCATCTATCTCCAAACGCGTAAGAATTGAGTTGTCAAGTGGCATTGGAGTTCGGATCACCTATCGCTATTGTTATATCTTTATCGTGAGTGGATCAAGAAAATCACCTAAAATTTTAAATGACGTGGCGGACTACTATTGGTCCACTTATGGTGAAAGTATAACAACTACGATAGGTGATCCGGACTCCTGGCTTTGAGTTAGGGATGTAAACGAGTCAAGCTGAGTCAAGTTTGAGAAAGCTCGAAGTCGAACTCAAGTAAAGCTTGAGAACCTGAGCTAGAGCTTGGATCAAGTAATTTGTTTCAAGATTGAGCTTTAACAAGCTCGATTATAAATGCGCCGAGATCATTTGAGCTTGAGCAAGGCTTGATTTTAAGTTTGTTATTATTATATATGTAGTATTTGTACATTAGCTACAAAAGTTATTTGTCTATTTGGAGACATCCCATAAAAATATACAAAAAACTATTTATAATTTCCTAAGCACATTTATCTTTTTATTTTCTTTCCCCACCAGGGCCCTGGTATTTGACCATACAGGACTAATTCCTTCGGCACACACACGACCCCCCAACCGAGCTTGAGCTTGGGCCGGCCAAGCACTTAATGAGCTAAACTCAAGCTTGGCTTGTGAATGGTCAAGCCAGCTTAAGCTCGGTTTGATTAGCAGATGAGACTTGCGTCAATCCCTATCTGAGCTGGCTCGGTCATTGACATCTTCTCAGGTATGGAACCCCTTTTTGAACCAATACAAGTCCAAACCCGAATACTTGTCTGCCCAAGTAGGTGAAACAATGGATCAGGTTGGGTTTGATCACTGTGCATAACATGTATATATAGCCATAGGCTCAATCCAAGCCTGACCCATTTACTAATTGGGTAAAAAAATGTCAACTGATCCTCTCTCTCTCTCTCTCTCTCATTCTTTTTTTAATCTCCTTCAACCGATACCAAAGCAATTTTTCCTTTTGAATAGAAATTTCCAGTCATCCTTGCCAATGGTATCTCCTTTGGTCCATGCGAAAGCATTTTGTTTTTTAAGAAAGAATTTGCAGATAATTTTTTTTTCTTGAATAACGCTTGGTATAAGGCTTTTGTACCTTTCTTTCATTTTTTTGATTTCTTTGTTTTGATCTTTTTTTAATTTTAATATAAGTTTCATTACCGATAAAAAAAAAATCACTGTTGTAGCTCTTACTGCTACTATGCCAACTATGGTGGAATCACTAAAACCTACCTGAGAGAGCAAATGCTAAAGAGCTATTGACATTCTTCAGTGTGCCTGAAATTTCAGATGGTCCATGTTTGGAATCAGGTACCTGGTGGAGTCAGGAATTGCCACCCTAAGGTCCAGAGTAATATGTACAAAAATAGTATTTATTACAAAAGATAATATATAATTAGAAATTGGCTGACAAATCTTGAGATCCCCCAGTCCTAGCCCCTGGTGGGCCCCACAGTCAGGTGTGCCATGTCGCGCACCTGATAAGCTCTCTCTCTCTCATACACACACGACAACCCACAGCTTGCCAAAGAGACAACTCTTTTACCACCACATGAGAGCTCTTTATGATCAATCCAACCTCCAATAAATTGTCAATCACTCTAATTTGATGTTAATATAAATTATACTTACTATTAGATTGGGTTTCTTAAAAAGTGCTTAAGAAACCATTAAATTTAAGGTCCCTAAATCAATGATTGTGACAATCTAATTAAGAGGGTTTTTTGCTCACAATCACACGCACAATGGGACCTTTCGATCACACTATTCCTAATATTCACATGCATTCAAGTAGAACTTAGAAGGGGCTTAGAATTTTGTCTCTCGTGCAAGTTGTATGAGATGTTTCTGGGGAGAGGATGCCCAGGGCACATTCTTCTAAGAGGTACCTCTCTTGGATTACATGAGAGGAAAAACTCTAAGCCCCTTGTGGGACTCACTTTAATGTATGCTAGTTATGGGAGGATAGTGTGATGGAAGGGTTTCATTGTGGACTTCATTTTAGCAAAATCATCTACATCAAATTATCAAAACCATTCATTTAGAGTCCTTAAAGTTCAACAGTTTCTTAACTTACATAATTTATGAAATTTAATTCAGTGGTGAATATAATTCATATTAGTGTCAAACTACAATGACTAGCACTAATTAATAGTGGGTTAGTGGGGGGTTTGATTTACTACAGGGCATCAGATGTGGTGGCAAAAGAGTTGTTTCTCAGTCAATCCATGAGAGGTTAAAATAATAAAAAAAGTTGAAAGGTGCATGAACATGGTAATCATCTGAAGATCACAACCTTGCCAAGTGCCAACAATGTGGAAACTCAAATGTTTACATTTTCTCAAAATTCATTGTTAACTTTTTTATTAAGAGAAAGAATAATTCAAAATTCAAATAAAACCTAATATCACTGACATACTTATTCCTAATACATCTAGCATATCCTATTGTATGCACCTACCATGCTTGTCTCCCATCATCCATAGGCATTTATGTCTCCATATTCCCCCATAGATTGTTGCTTCCTCCTTGATTCCCATCCCTCAAGTTGTTTCCCACTGCAAATTGAAGCTGAGCAGAATCCATCCCAATCCATGCCCACCTTCATGATAACCATATCTCTCTCCACCAAACTGATTCGGTGCAGTTAAATGACTAACTTGATTCCCCGGATAGCTGAAAGGGTGGAAGGATCCTTGCATCCACATTTTACTATGAATGGTTTTTTTTTTTTTTTTTTTTTTTTTTTTTTTTTTTTTTTTTTTTTTTTGTGGCTTGGGAAATTGGGTTTTTATGCTAGCAGCAATTGAGGAAAGGAATTTTTTTTTTTATTTTGTTGGTAAAAATTGAGAAAGGAAGTTGGTGTAGGTTCCTTTGCTTCCTAGTTCCATTCTGTTGTTATTTGTTGTTTGGATGTGGAAAGTTTATATCAGTGAAATTGAGTGCTCAAGAGAGCATTGAAAAAGCTTAAATATATGCCGGGGATCTGATTGTATACTGTATATAGCTGTAAGCAAGAGGCCTATACAAGGATATTGGTAACCACAAAGTTCATAACAAACCATCTCAACGTGGTATTTTATGAGAACGGCTCTTTACCCAAGTGGTAAGGAGCAGGCCTGACTGCGTAGGGTTTAAATCCGCATGCCACCTCTTTCCACGTGTGCGGGCTCCCTTTCTGCTTGTGTGGGCTCCTTTCTCACGTGAGTGGACTGTCTCCCCATGTGTGTGGGCTCTCTCTTGGGTCCTAGCCCCCTTGGCTAGCTCTTACACAAGAGGGATTGGAAGATCGGCACCAAAGTTTTCAATGATATGAACCTCCTCTTCTCTCTCTAGTTGACAGATTAGTGATATGCCTAAGATTGGATGTCACAACAGCACAAGTTTTTGTTGCATAGAAGAGTAGAAGGCCCTGTTTGGCAAATCTTATCTGTATGAAATAGATCGGTGGATATTCAATCTTTGTAGAATAAGATCTGTGTGGAATAGAGGTTTTACAAATAGACCATTTGGTAACACCAATTCATTGTTTGAAATAGACCTTTTAGAATCCTATGACCATCCATTTTTCATGAATTACTCTAAAGTAAAAGGAGAAAAATGACAAAATATTGCTCACATTGGATAAAGAGAAGAAAACACTAAAAACTTGAGCCAAAGAGGAAAGGAGGAGGAAGAGAAAAGCTCTTTCATGCAATTCACTTCATTCCACTTTGGAATAATGCATAGGTACTTACTATATATGTCAATAAAAATATATATTTATATTATAATTCACTTGAACTAAAATGGGCAGTGCTCCTATGCAGACGCCTCATATAAAGGCTGTAAAGGATTGATCCTTGGGTGGCTATAAGGTGAGGCACCTCTTTGCCATTGGGTTGTGACTTGTGAGGCATTTCTCTGCCCTTCTTTTGTTTAGTATATGCCTTTATGTGTTAAAGAGGAGAACAGTCACAGGCTAGCCTACTAAAAAATTATACTTAGATAGAACTTGTACATGAGTTTTGTACCTTGATAAGGTTGCGCTACTCATATATGGATATATGAGTATAAAAGGACAGAGGAGAAAGCAAATGGTCTGATGAGGGTTTTTTTTTTTAATCTTTTATTTCAAAAAGGAAATTTGGACTCACACAACCTTGCCACCTTCAGGTAGGTGTTGATGTCCCTAACTGATTGAGCTACAGGCGGATGATGATATCCATTTTAAGACTTCCCCTCAACGTTAGATCTCTTTAACAATGTCTCTTAACTATGAACAGCCAAGCCCTTCATAAAAATTTCTGCAACATGGTACTGCGTTAGGATCAGAAGTAATTCAATGTCTTTTCTAGTTACCGTCTATCAGATAAAATGGTGAAGAGCTTTGCTCTGTTTCATTCTTGTACGGAACAATGGATTTTGCACAAGCTAAACATCACTTTGATTGTTACACTAAGGTTGAATGAAATGGTCTTATCCTATCAAGTAACTGAAGGATTTGGATGTGGAGATTCTGGCACGCGGCCGAAGATCTATGTGCGCTCTAATAATTAGGAGATCAGCGAATCTCCTCGCCGTTTGTCTTTCCTATGGGAATGAAGTGTTGCCAACCCTAGTGCTCCTTTATCATTATATAGAAAAAGTCTTATACTAATCCTATTGGGAGCCTTATTTATGAATACACATAAGTCTTACACTAAGTGGGACTGTACTTTTTATTGGCCACGTTAGACCCATGGCATGCGGGTCATATGATTTCCTACCGTAATAATTTGAGCAATTAGAGCTTTTGAACCGCCATGTAGAGATGTCAAGTGGGCCGTGCCGGCCCAGCCCGCCAGTCAAAGGGCCGTGGCACGGCACGGCCCGGACAGCGGCACGGCCCACTGGGCACGGCCCATGACGCGGGCCGTGCTGGGCCGAGCTTCGCAGGCCCGTTTGGCACGGCCTGCCAGGATTGGCCCGCCAGGCCCGGTCCGTCAGGCACGGCCCGCCTGGCCCGCCCAAAAATGCGTATTTTTTAAAAAAAATTATCAATTTTATTTCTGAGAGAAGTATGTCATGTAAGTAATCCACACACTAAAATATAATTCACTTGAACCTCCCATTCTATCCATGCAAAGTTGTACACTGGTATCTGCAAACAAACTCAAAAATCAAAATGCATTGTACATCAATAAATTTTAAAAATTGGTTGTTTTGATTAGTTTATCTTCGAAAATAATTCTTATGTGACTCTGCATCTTATTGTTTTTCTATTAGTTATGATTTATTTTGAAACTGGGGAACGCGGGATAGCCCAGTGGTAAGGGTGTCCCATTTTACATGCCGGCCATGGATCATCCTTGGCCAGGTAGATAGTCTCAAATGTCTTGTACCACTCACCCATACTAGGGTAAAAAAATAATATTTTGCTACCATAATTACTCCCTTCCAGGGAAAATTCTCTCCCTTCCCATTTGCCAATGTGGAAACTTGCAAGTAACAAGAAATGGCCATCAGAATCTCTAAGAGCATCTCCAACGGATATGTTATTTTGGAGATGTCAAATTCCATTTAAAGACTTATGTGGCAATTTGAAGGTTTAAAATTTGACATTTCTTAAAATAGGAATTCCACCTTATGTGTCAAATTACATGAAAAGTTCCCCCTTCTTCTTCAGTTTTACACTGTTAGTGTAGATTTTTCTTTATTTAATAATGTTTTTATTTTTTATAAATTATAATAACTTATTATTTTTATTAATCAATTACGTATATTATATATTCATTTGGGTTTAATTTTATTGCATAATGATTATCATAAAAATAAAAGTTTGACCACCATGCTTAAAGTACAACACATAAGAATAAAAAAATAATAATTACAGTATCTATAGTATGAAAATATAGTTACTTTTATAAAATACCTCATGGCTAAAGTCTAACTACTTTAGGATCCCATCCCTATCTAAAGTGGTTAAATTCTCATCCTAATCTAACTAGTAGTTTAATACACTAAAGTGGTTAAGTTTTCATCCTCATCCAACTAGTTTTAATATTGTTTGGATAAATATTTGTATATAATAGTTAGTTGGTCCAGTGGTGATGTTTACCTATTAAATCCTAATGGTAGGGACTTCGAATCACACCTAGCACACACGGTTACGCAACATCACTGGACCCTTCAAATTAAAAAATAAATGAAGAAAAAAACAACGGTCAACGCTCCACATTTAGATGAATCGGGATCATCAATAGGCTGGTCAAAGGGCCAAGCTGGGTCAGTCCCAGGGTTGTCCTAACTCTTTCCTCAATTTATGCAGGGCCTAGCCTGGACGGGCCAAATTCTTCAAGAACCAAGGTAGGGCTCAGGGCCTCAAAATAAGAAAATCATTATTTTTTTAGTTTTTTAACATTATTACCAAGAATCGAGTGTTGATCAAGCGTTATCATGTCTAGCCTCAATTGCGAAGAAACCATTAAGAAAATACTTGGAGAATATAACTTGTCTCCAAAAACTTTATTTTATCGAACAAAGTCGTACGTGCTTTAGTGACTTAATTGGGTTATATACATATGGTTGTATTTATTTTGTCAAAGAAGGAAAACAGTTAAAGAGTTTGATCTATTTCACAGAAATTCTCATGTATGAAATCATTCCAGCAATGTCTTATCTTTGAAAATCTTAAACTATTTACATTCACATACCTTTTATCCATTAGGATTTTCAATTTTAACATTGATTAGATTATTAAGCGTTGTTGGATTTCGATCACAAAAATAAATACACTTAAGAAATACTATAAGTTTAGACTTTTAAAAATTAGGGGATTTAACGGGAAAAACCCTCCTAAACAGGGTATTATTGCAATTAGCCCTAGTAAAAAAACATCAGACGGATTGGGCCCTGAATCCACGTTTTTTTTTTTATTTTTTATCTTTTAGCGCTATAGTCGATATCGACTATCCCTGTGTATAATAAAGACCGAAACCCATTTTTCCCCGTCCGTCTTCTTCCTCTTTTCCCCCTTTTCCCCTTTCATGTCTTCCTCTCTCTCTTGTTCTCTGCAACTGATCTCAAATCACAATCTTTTAGAAGGCGGATGAAGGAAATAGAAAGTTGGTGGGTGTGTGAAGATGATGAGATGCATGGAAATGGAGGTGCCCTGCTGTGAGGGCGGAGTGCAGCAGTGAAGGAGGGGGAAAATAGAAAAGAAGAGGAAAGAAAGAGAAAAAAAAAGGAAAGAGAGGGAGAAGGAAGAAACAAAGAAAGGACTGTGCATTGGCGTGGAGTGCAGTGGGTGGCAAAGGAGTGCAGGGAGAAAGGAGAAGAAGAGGGAGAGAGGGAAAGGAAGAAAGAAAGAAAGGAACAGGCAAAGACCAGATCAGATTTGCAAGCCCAGATCCTCTAAGTTTCTCCTCTTCTTCGATCAAATCAGATTTCTCTGGTTCGTCTTCTGCGCCGCAATCCAAGACTGAGGAATGGTCTTCTTCTCCATTCACGGTGGCCGAACCAGTCCTTTATTTCTGGTCACAACAACCACACCTTTTTTCGGTCTCCTTCTCTGATCCCGTCGATCGACGTACTTCCGGAACCCAAACCAACACAGACCGATTTCTGCTTATAGAATTATTCATCTTTTATTTGTTCAATATAGGCTGCTTGTGAGGTTGGCTTTCTGTTGTTCATCTTTTATTTCCAATATCAATTTGATCCGACAATCTTAGCCAATCACATGAAAAGCTAGTCAATGCACTTAAGGAGGATTATTTGCCTACTATCTTTTAACCATTTTTTGTCTCAAACCATTTAGTTAAAGAGTATGTATTTTGGAGATAGACACCGTGTTTTTTAGTTTACTTGTCACTGTAATTGGATTTTGCAACAGTTCTACAGCAAAGGTATTCTCGTTTTGCTGTTTTTTTATAGTGTTCAATTGAAGTTTAGAGAGAAATGGTGCAGATATATATATTTGTTATGTTTGTTTATGTGCAATATCTGGATTTAGATGCTTTCTTTAGAAGTGTAAATTTTGGAGCATGTGTTTCTAGTATTGTTTGTAGAATCATAGCTGATCTTACTGATGCTAAGGAAAATGGTGGAGAAGAACAATGAAGCAAAGTCCGACATTGGCCATGCTTCACGCATATATGATACATTGATACTGGCTCAAGACAACCACAACATTCAAAAACAGATTAGGATAGACAACACCCTCTTTTATGAGCATACTATAAAGGGGTGTCGATTTCGATGGGACCCACTTTGGTCCACCTTTCATCAGTGTACCCCATTCTATGGGTCTCACTACACCCCATGATCTGGCACTTGGCCTGGTTTGACACCCTACCTTTACTTAACATTAGATTGAATATCAAAGAAAAGTAAACTTAAAAGACCCTTGAACCATGAGACTACTAAATCAAGGGTTGGGATTACTTGAGGGGACTGATTTGTTTTACTAGCCTTTATCCATAATGAGGCCTTTTCCATCATCCCTATCTCCATGGATTCGCATGCAACCCCCAGAAGATCAATGGAGGTGCAACCCCCAGAAGGGCTGATATTAGCTCTAATATCCAGAGTAACCTCCACCAACTTGCAGTCTAGATGCATTAGCTAAATTTCCATAAAACTACTTCAACGCTAGAGCACAAGAGATGCACAATCTCTTTAAGAAAATAACCCAATATACACCTTCACCTCTCTCTCTCTCTCTCTCTCTCTCTCTCTCTCTCTCTCTCTCGTGTTAGGGGTTCCTTTTGCCTTGTTCTTCAGCCTCTAATCTCACCTTCTCTTGTCTCTGTTTTTTTTTTTATTATTTTTGTGCACTAGATGGGTAAGTTGGGCTTAGATTATTAATTGGCCAACTAACACATTTGATATTTTGCAGGATCATGAAGACATTGTCCATGGAGTTGATTCTAAAGAACACTCATTAACAAAGTTATCGACATCACCTAAGACATTCCTCATCAAGACAATGGTAATGACTGCGGAGTATTCACTATTGCATTCTGTTTACCGCCGTCCCATCACATTTACACAGTCCGACATCCATTACATTGATCACCCTATTATTAGCTAGTTAAGAGGAGTAAGCAATGAAGTGTTTGGGCAGTAGACGAAGAGGCCTTGTGAGCATGAAGACTTCTGTTTTGTTTTTTTCCTCTCCTTTGTGAAAGAAAACTCTTGTGCAGTGTGGTTGGGGAACTTGTAAAGGTTTTTTGGGAAGCTGTCTTTGATATATGTTATCACTGGTGTCTTGTAAAGGTTATTTATTATGAATGTATATATGTTGATGGGTTTTTTACAAGCAGTGGAATTGTATACGTTATCACAAGTGCTAAACATGCGTTTTCCTTTGGTAAGGATCGCCCATTTTTTTGGGGTTATATGTTGTTGAGAACTTATCTATGATAATAAAATGGTTGTTTGTAATGTCCCGTTATTGATGTTTTTATTTTTTACACTTTTATTATTGAAAATTATTAGCTAACCCGATCTAGAGCTACACTTAGACGGTTATAGTATTATATCATAGTCGATATCAACTATGACTGTGTTTTTTATGTTTCAGCTAAATAGTCCATATCGACCATGACAATAGTCGATATCGACCATGACAATAGTCGATATCGACTATGATTGTGTTTTTTATGTTTCAGCTAAATAGTCGATATCGACCATGAAAATAGTCGATATTGACTATGACTGTGTTTTTTATGTTTCAGCTAAATAGTCGATATCGACCATGACAATAGTCGATATCGACCATGACAATAGTCGATATCGACCATGACTGTGTTTTTTAGGTTTCAGCTAAATAGTCGATATCGACTATGACTGTGTTTTTTAGGCTTCAGTTAAATAGTTGATATCGACTATTGGTCATGTTAAACAAACTAGACAATGGTACTTCCATTGTACTAAACATTGTTCTATATATGAGTAGGCTAGTGTTATGGCCTATTTTTATTGTAATTGTAAACAAAGAATCCAAAAGAATCCATTCAACCCCATTATGGGCTCTAAGGTTTTAAGAGCATTCCAAACCATTCCATTGTACTAAACATTGTTCTAAATATATTGGTACATTCCATTCACACAATCAATCAACAACCATTTTGACAAACCATTCAATTTCAAATAATGGTACACGAAGTTCCACAACATAAATCCAACTGCCCAAAACCATAGAAGTTCCACAACCACTGCCCACAAGTTCCACAATTTCAATTACGAAGTAAATAAAGTAAGTATCTATGTTTGGCCTCTCCGTCTAACCAGCTAAGAAAATTACATCAAATTAGCATTCACTTGCCAACTTCTCTTGAATAATTCAATGACAATTCTGCTACAGAATAATTCAATTATAATTTCTCATACCTTTCTTCTCACAATAAAGAAACTACTTACAACAAGAGATATGCACATTTACAACACTGCTTACACAAAGCATAGACAACAAATGATACCTCATTCATTTATAGTGAATCAAAACAAACAGAGAAATAGAAGAAAATTCTGGTGTCAAGTAATACAATGCAATCAACTACACTTCCCTGTACCCAAAGGATCTCTGCCACACCTCAAGAGATGTGAAGTAATACAATACAATCAACTAAGAATCCTCCCCTGCCTAATTTAGATTCTAACATAACTCCGCCACACCTCAACAGACTGCTAATCCTTCCTGGCCAAGACCATCTTATTTCCACCAAAGGCCATCTGGGTTACCCTACAACCTTCAATATCCTTCAACCTCCCCATCAGATTCCTTCTAAAATCCCTATCTCCCAACCCATCTTCACCATTTCTATAGGAACTCATTTTCACCTCTGACCACAGTTCTAAATCCTCACCTTTGGTGCGAAAAACCCGCCTCCCATGGCTCTGAATCTTGGAATTAGAACCATCCTTCTTCCCATTGCTACCATTTCTACCATCCCCTAAACAAACCCATGGGTTCACTCTATCAAGCTTTCTCAAATCAGCCATGAACACCTCACCTGAGTTCACCCCAACCTTGAACATTGCAAAGAGGCTATTGGATATAGTAACATCAGAGAAGCAATAGAGGACTGGTTCGGCCACCATGAACGGAGAAGAAGACCATTCCTCGATCTTGGATTGCAGCGCAGAAGACGAACCAGAGAAATTTGATTTGATCGAAGAAAAGGAGAAACTCAAAGGATCTGGGCTTGCAAATCTGATCTGGTCTTCACCTATTCCTTTATTTCTTTCTTCCTTCCCCTCTCTCCCTCTTCTTCTCCTTTCTCCCTGCACTGCCCTTTGCCACCCACTGCACTCCACGCCAATGCACAGTCCTTTCTTTCTTTCTTCCTTCTCCCTCTCTTTCCTTTTTTTTTCTCTTTCTTTCCTCATCTTTCTTTCTCTTTTCCCCCTCCTTCACTACTGCACTTCGCCCTCACAGCCCCTGCGCACACCTCCATCTCCGTGCATCTCATCTTCACACACACACCAGCTTTCTCTTTCATTCTTCCTCCTTCTCAAAGATTGTGATTTGAGATCAGTTGCAGAGAGCAAGAGAGAACAAGAGAGAGAGGAAGAGATGAAAGGAGAAAAAGGGGGGAAAAGAGGAAGAAGATGAACAAGAAAAAAATGAGTTTCGGTCTTTAATATACACAGGGATAGTCGATATCGACTATAGCACTAAACACTACAAGAAATTTAGGCTGTTGTGACGAAATTTGATGACGAATTTTTTTTTATCTTAAAAGACCACCCAAAGAGGACGAAATATAAATTTTGTCGTTTGTTTTAATTTTTTTCAAAAGTAAAGGAGACGAAAATAAAATTTCGTCTGCAAAAATAAGGCACCAACTTCATTTGCGTTGGCGCCAATTATTTTAGCTCATTGGAGACGAACATTTTTGTCACAAATTTATAATTTTTTTTTTCGACGAACGTAATTCGTCACTAATAAGGATAAGTTATGGAAGGCGAACATATTTCGTCACCAAAATAAGGCGCCAATTTCATTTGCGTTGGCACAAATTATTTTAGCTCATTAGAGACAAACATTTTTATCACAAAATATAATTTATTTTTGAGACAAATGTAATTCGTCACTAATAAGGATAAGTTATGAAAAACGAAAATATTTTATCACCAAAATAAGGCGCCAATTTCATTTACGGTGGCGCGAATTATTTGAGCTCATTGGAGATGAACATTTTTGTCACAAAATATAATTTGTTTTTGCGACGAACGTAATTCGTCACCGAGAAGGATAAGTTATGGAAGACACAAATATTTCGTCACCAATAAACACTCTATCATGCCGTTTCATCTTCCTATTAAATGGGCGACAAATATATTTTTGTCTTGGAAGAATAAGTTGTGGGGTGAATTATTTTAGCTCATTGGAGACGAACATTTTTGTCACAAAATATAATTTATTTTTGCGACGAACGTAATTCGTCACCAATAAGGATAAGTTATGGAAGACGAAAATATTTCGTCACCAATAAACACTCCATCATGCCATTTCATCTTCTTGTTAAATGGGCGACAAATATATTTTAGTCTCGGAAGAATAAGTTATGGGAGATGAAAATATTTCGTCACTAATAAATTCTACTTGCGTAATGCTGATTGTGAATGATGGCGACAAATATATTTTTCGTCTCATAAGGTTAAGTTGTAGAAAACAAAAATATTTCGTCACCAATAATAAATTATTTGTTCTTGTATGTAAGGAGACAAAAATATTTTATCACTAATTATTCCTCTTTATTAAAATGCCGTGGTTTTGTATTTCGGAGCACTGAAACCGTGCCCCCAAGAGACACACTCTGACCCTTATCACTCATTTTCACGTACACGGACACTGAAGTCATGACCCAAGAAGACAATCTCTACAAAACCTCATTTCTCTATCGCACTTGAGCATATTCCTCTCTCACAAGTATTGAAGTCGTGACCCAAGAAGACACTATCTACAAACCCTCATTTCTCTCTCGCACTTGAGCCTATTCCTCTCTCACAAGTATTGAAGTCGTGACTCAAAAAGACACTCTGTAAACCATTTCTTCTATTTTGCACAAAAGCCCATCTCTTCTGTCTCACACTTAAGCCCTTCGTACATGCCAGCATTGAAGCTGTTATCCAAGAAGCACTACGACAAGCACTACATCATTTGGGTGATTTTCCAACATTTGAGATTTCTTATTACTAACGCATATCTGGCCGTTAGGTAATTTGTCACATTTATTATCCGTTAGTAATATTCATAACCGTCACTAAGTATCTTTGCAAATACTTGAATTATTTTGTAACATTTCTGGGATATTTTGTGACGATAAGCAATGTGTTACAATGGTATCAAAATAAAAAGAGGAAAAATCACAATACAAAATAAAAATCAAAATAAAAATGAAAATGTGTTCCCTCTCCATTTTCGTTGGCGCCATTTCCACTACAAGAATTTGCACTTTTACCGGCGTTTTTTGCCGGCGCAATAAAAAAACGCCGGGAAAAGTATAGCTTTTGCCCGCGCAAGAACTTATTTCGTCGGGAAAAGTATAGTTTTCCCGGCGATATTTATTTGCCGGCAAAGGTTCCATTTTTCCGGGCGTGTTTTTATTTTCGCCGGCAAAGGACCCATTGTTTTTCCCGGCGTTTTTTTGTTTTCGTCGGCAAAGATCTCATTTTTCCCAGCATCTTTTTATTTTCTTCGGCAAAGATTAGATAATTTTTTTTTTCTAATTTAATTTCAAAATTATTTTTGCAGGCGCATAATTCGCGCCGGGATTGTTCAAATTATTAACATTCCCAAATGTCTCTGCTCCCTCCCTCTGCTCTCTTTTTCCCTCCCGCCCTAGGATTTATCCCCACCCTAATTTTTCCCTCTCGTTCATCTCCCTCACGCTCTCTCACTCTAACACTGGAACCCTCTCTCGCCCTCTCAGTCTCTCGCTCATCTCTCCCCTGCGCAGCCCTCCATCTCTCTCACTCTCTCACCGTCGCTCCCCTGCGCACCCCTCCATTTCTCTCACTCTCTCACTCTGTCACCGTTTTTCCCAGCCCTATTTGTTCCCTCTTTCATTCTCACGACAAAAGAACCCATAAACGATAAAGAAGCAAATGGGGCCTTTTTTTTTCATACTTACTTGCAGGAGAAGTAGTAGCTGAAGCTGATGAGAAGCCTCCAAACAAAAGCAAGAAGATGAAAAGCGTAACACACACTCTGTTCCCCGTTTCAGCAGAATAAATCTCAAACCCTTTGTGAACCAACCAAAGTCCACATTCTCATCTGATGTTCTCATGAGGTAAACCCATTTCAGTTATTGGCTTTTTAGAGAGAGAGAGAGCTCTTGTTTTATAGAGTGGAGGCGTCTGCTCAGAATGGTAAAGTAGAGGGGAAAGAAGAGACAAAGAGACAGTGAGGAGGAATCTTAGTCTTCTTTCGATTGATGGCAGAAAATAGAATGGGACTGAATACAATTGAAGATGATTCGATTGATAGCAGAAGGCTGTCTTTGATTTATTTTTCTCTTATGATGTATAAGTAGAAGGAAGAAGGCTCTATTTATAAAAGAGAAGGACGAGAACAGAGTTGGAGAATGGGATTTTTTTTTACTTCCCTTCTTGATCTCATGTCCCCATGGGATCCAACAGTCCCCCATGGGGACCGTGCCACCGCCCGGGCTCTGCATCGGGCGGTGTAGCACAGCTGTTCTCAAAGTCTCGGCATCTTTCTTACTTTCTTCTAGTTTCTTCTTTCTTATGGGCAAAAATTGGCCCCACCGTATCCAGCACAAGGAATATGCTTTCATGGAAAGTCCTACATTTTCTATGGAAAATTTTGTTTCCATAATGACCAATGGATAAATCAAGTATAAAAATACACACCAAGATATGTATGAAAGTGATTCACACTTCTATGGTGTGATTACATTCTATAAGGGCCATCAACTACTTTTAGACTTATTTGTTTGCATTGAAATACTTAAGAATAGAACACAAAGGATTTATACTATAAATAGTTAAAAATGAGTATGCCATAGGTTCAATTTCAAAAAACGAGTATCCAATAATCTTTTCCTTTGATGCGTCGGTGGTAGAGGCATCGCTCCTCACCTAGTGTGCTAATCTTGTGCATAGCGTCCAATTTTGTGCTTTTTTAGTGATTTGAAACAATGTTAGGGAAGAGACAACTTTTATAAAGGCTATTGAGCAAAAAAGAAAAAAAATAATATTTAAAATTAAAATTGATTGGCTCCACTAGGTTTTAGACTGTAACGCCGCTATTTTGAAAATAGCGTAGCGGCCTTGGGGCCCATATAAAGATACTATAGACAGTTCATGATGAATGCCATCCCCGCATCCCATTTAGCTAGTGATATGGCCTCAAAATTTAACTTCAGTCGGAGGGGGTCCCATTGTGTCAATGATTAGTAATACATAAGATTACGTACCAATTACATTATCAGTCATGTGTTAAATTTGACCGCGAGACCCACTCCTGTTGAAGTGAAATTCAAAGCATCTCCTGGGAGGGGATGATATTAGTCTAATCCCACAATGCTACATGATGGAAATTGACTGCCAAAGAAGTAAAATGATTTAGGGAGAAATACATATGCAAAGATTCTATTACTAACAACAATCTCTTATTGCTTCCATGCAAAACCATCTCTATTCTCTATCCTCTTGTTGCTGAAAGGAAAGATCCCAATGCTCTCTGTTTTCCCAACTCATCCAAGACCGTTTGCCAATTGTTTTCAGAGAGGCCCTTCAAATCACCACTTCAAGCTGCTTGACTTCCTACAAAAACCCTGAAATATCTGCTTTTCCTCAGCCTTTTCCCTCTAAATTTGCCAAACCGCCCTTTCTTTATTTCTCCTTTGATAAGGAAAGACTCAAGCCTTGTCCCACTCCCATATTGGACATTCAAAGCTCTCAAGCCCAGTTTATGGTCCACAATCAAGAATCCAAGAATCCAAGAATTTACAATTCAAAAGAGGTAGAAGAGATGTTATGTACTACTATATGAATGGAAACCCATACCCGTTGAGATTTGGAAATCCAAACCCATGAGATCGTGAAAACCAAATGTCCCTGAGAATGAGGAAATCTCTAGTTCTTTTGTGGATATTAATTCAAATCCATACCATTTCTAATTTCTATAAGTAGCTCCTAAGTTTTTCAATCCACCAACAACCACTCTCTCCTTATACTCTTGGTTCTGATCTATTCTTGGTGGGAACAAGTAAACCAACTTCTATGCTTTTTAATCTCTCTCTAGTCCTTCTATCTTTTCAGTGCTCTAACAATACACTTAACAGCAGTATTTTGAATTTTTACAGAGCATTTGCAGTTGAATATTTTTTTCTGAGTGATTTCTTTCGAGTTCTCTATTCATTCATCAAACAAGAAGATCATGGATCGATTTTTATAGTTTTTCTCATTTGGGTTAGCTGCTTTTTTTATGAAGTTTCTTATTATTCTCTTTTCATTTGTGTTTCAGACATGGCAGATGCAGAGAAAGTTGATGCTGCTGCTCTCAGTAATGAAGATGACAAGAGAACTCTTCCCCTGTCAGTATTGCTCAAAGAAATTCATCAGTTTTCAGGCAATGGGAAGGCATCAAAATGCTCACAAGAAAGAAAGAGCAGCAAGGAGAGCCCAGAGGTGGGCTTCATTGTCATTGGTGAATCAGAATCAGAGCTTGGAGTCTAATGGTGATGAAAAAGAGATGCTAGATCTCGATCTTCATTTGTAGAAATTAGAAATATCGTAATTGAGAATTGAACATGTTAGAAATATGTACTCAAGACTTGAGATAGTAGGAATGAATTGAGTCCTTTTATACTCTCTCTCTCTACACGCACATCTTGTAATAATAAAGCTGATGAAGGAGATGAACAAAAAATGAACTCTCTTTGCTTGCTCATGCTGCTACTGTAAGATGATATCATGTTAGGAGCACTTGCTTTAGCTATTTGGAGGCTTTCACCTTGTTTGGATCATTTGAGTTGCTTCACCAAAATTGTCTGTCATTAGGATGATATGAGATTCACTGTGATTGTTTTTGGTCATTTGAGTAGGACCTATTCCAAATTATACTGCACTTGTGAAATGGATATTTAAATATATTTTTTCTCAAAAAAAGGAATCTCCGTTTTATAAAAAATAAGATTATTTTGATTGTTTAGGAATAATGAATGACAGAGTTTCCTTTAGACCCATTATAAAAGGTCTACTGGGTTATTAAGGGTTAGTTTGAACCTTTCACCATAAGGAAAGATTTTATAATTATTGATTTCTTGTGGGTTAGGTGCATTTGCAAATAGAAGGGGCAAAAGTAATATGAAAAAAAAATCCTAAGAAAGTTAATTAGAAAGGGAGTAAAGAGTTTGAGCTGACCCAAGAAATTAATTAAATAGGGAGTAAACAGTTTGAGCTGACACAAGCCTTAGCTCAGCTTGACCTTAGGTCCAATGAAGTTGGCTTGGGCTTGAGAGTACTAAACTTAGCTCTGTGGTCCAATGAAACCCAACCATTCTAGTCTTGAAAATGCATCTTAAATTTCAGTTTTGACAAAGCTGGAAATCAGATTAATGAAAAATCCCCCCTTCTTACCACTAAATTGAAAACCATTGGAATGTCATTATGTAGTGTTTATATTTCATTACTAAAAGGATAGAAGGAACAAAAAGTCTGCGAATGGATGACGGAAAACCTACAAATCAATTTAACTGGATCTCACCAGGTATAGATTTTAAGACCTCAAATCGAATTCATTGGATCTCAAAGATCAACCGAAAGAAATGCCAACACTAAGTTTAGTTATGCATGGATGGATAGTTTTTTGCTAAAAGGCAAATTGTATTAGAAAAGGAGGAGAACAAAAAGGCAAGAAGCCCCCAAGGATAAGAGCCCACCATGACCAATATACAAGAAGGAAAGGGAAAAGAAAATAAGAACCAACAAATCAGAGCCCAACTATTTAAAGATGAGCTGACAAAGAATTGTTGAATTGCTAAAGAGGTCGCAGCTAAGAGAGGCATGGAGGAGCTTTTTCAGGTAAAACTTGACCTTCGTCTAGGAGGCTCTAGATTTGCTATAAGTTGTGTCATTCCTACATTTCCAAATGGCAAAGTCAGTATTGAAGAAGATAGAGGCAGCACCCTTGCGAGCCTGCTTGTCGCCATTAAGGGAGAGAGGATGCATGCATGATATTGATGTGAGGGAGCAGAGGAAGGTGATGAGATGCTGATTACTTGTGATATTCGTGGTTCAAAATATCAGCCACTACTCCGGAACCAAGTCTGGAACCAATGTCTTAAAAGGAAAGTATAATCTAAAGATTTATTTCCTTTTAGAAATACTCCAATTAGAAAAGGAAACTAAAGGAACATCCCATAAACTTTGGCAATTAGTAATCCTAGTTGCACAACACTTACTAATTTAAGTTTCTAATTCAAAAAGGAAACTTTACTAGAGACCTACTCAAAGTTGGAAACCTTACTCATGGATTTCCCATTATGGACGTCCCACATATTAATGCTCACCATGGCACACTAATAATTTATCTAGAATTAAATTCATGTATGCCATTAAAGGCCTATTTGAATTTAAACTCAAAATTATTTTTCCACTAAAATAATTCAACCATATGTCATCTAAACAACTTAGGAAACCATGCCAATCTTGGAAAGTGACTAGAGAAGGGACCAAAAGACATATTTGCCCTTGGCTCCCAAAATGACCAAAATGTCCATGCTAACCGGCCCATAGCAACATTAAGACCATTTTAACCTTAACTCATTCCACTAAAGAGTTATGGTTGAACTCCAGGGACAAATATATAATAAGCTCGTCAGAAAATGACAGATGTCTTCGACCTACTAAGTAAAATGACCTAAATGCCCCTCTATGTAACATCCATAATCAAGTCAGGTTATCAGATGTACTATCAACTTTCTTGATTACATCTAAACCTTAGAACTTCATATCCTTAACTTAATCATCATCCAGATATCATTCTCTTGGTCCAGGGAGCGACCCACAAGTTCAATATCCATATGGAACATCCATATACTAAGATCTTAGATTTTGATGATTAATCGGATAATTCTAAGGGGACGATCATTCCATCATTAGATGGCATAGATTCTTTATTGCATCTGCACGTCCCAATTGATCAAGCCTGAGTACCCAAAACACAGAGCTGTTGACCTATGAAAAGAATCTCACCCATAGTGAATTAAAGCACAAGAACTTGACTTCGTCAGTTCATCCACAAATGCTCAAGATTAAGAGCACTGGTCACTTAATAGCATGAGGTGACTTGATCTCTCTCAGTGATAGTATTATTTTAGAGATCACACCTACAATGGTCCTGTTCAATGCGTTGCATATGTACTAATGAGATAAATCTGGGAAAGTCCTCCCATGACTTAGGTAAGTCACCCTGAATACAGGAGAGTCTCTCACTATAACTTATACCAAGATGAAGTGCCCAACTCCATCTCTCAGTTATGAACAAATATATTGTTTCCAGTGTCCATGAATTAGACTTATCTGTGTGTAGACACTACATACCTAATTCATTTACTAGAAACAATGGGCCTTACACAACCATACATATATACATGTTTAAAGATAAAAGTGTCATTCCATTAAATAACCGGTAAATATCCAGTAACAAAAGATGAGAGTGCAGCTAGTGGGCTTTAGGGCATACACCAATCCCAACATTATCATGTTGCGTTTCATCTCTTCTTTGTCTCCAAAATCATTGAAATGTGCAGGATGGGAAAATCCATATCTTGTTCGAGAATTTTCAAATCGATCGTAGAGAAACCTAAAGAAATAAGGTAAATAAAATGGTCATTAACATCAAATATATTAAAGACTGGTAGTTCTTAGGAAAAGACAAATAGTTTACCTTTGGTATGCAGTCATTGAGTTAACCTCTAGCTTCTTCATGTTACAAAGATCTAACAAATCAGATTTTAAGAAATAATTGAATTCTATATCTTCTTCAAATACCCCTTTCTAAAGTTGAATACTTATCTGACTTGATTTCATCATCTTTTCTATAATCTTGCCAAACTTTTGGAGTTGACTTGCCCTTTCACCATTAGTTGCAACTCTACATGGAAATCCAAATTAAAATGAAAAAGTTAATTACGGTAGTTTAACTTAAGCATAACTAATAAGAGTCGGAAAATACACTTTACCTTATCACCTAATATCACCCATTTTTCAGGCCAAGCCACAAATGAGTTGTGTGCATCTATAATAGTGGTCAAAATACCACATACAGGTATAGGAAGAGGGGAATCAGGACACAATACATAATTAATCGACACTCGTACATTGTGCTCCCCTAAAGAAATATTGTGATTTTTTTTCCAATGGTCCAGTCTTCCCATAAACCTTTCCTTTCGCAACAATCTTGTCCTTTGATCCCAAAGCCAATCTACAATTTTGCGGGGAACTAAGAATATTTGATGATGTCTTGTTCACTTTTGAAGTACCACCATCTTCAAGCTGCATGTTATAAGAGTTAAATACGAATTCATATGGTTACTAAGCAATGCATATAGTTAGGTCCCTTAGTTAAGAAATCATGTATTCAACATAATCCACCAAAACAACAAAATACTGTGGTTTGGTAAACTACCTGTTGACCTCTTAAAACACCGCTACTATTGGATGCAATATTTTCTGAATGGGGAGAGTTCTGATATTTCTCTTTATCCTTCACAATTTGTTCTAAAATTCTCACCCTTTCCTGAGATTCATGTAACTGGACCAACAAATCCTCATTATACTTCTTTATTCTGCGTTTTGGTATTTTGAAATAGGCCATTGGAGTGACATGCTTTCCTTCCCCTCTTAACTCGTCCATAATGCTCCGGGGTACCCAAAGCCATAGTAAGAACATCATTGCTCCCCTCAGTCATTACAGCCCCCTCATTTACTTTCTTTTTCAGATCATCCTACAATAACCATGACACCAATGAATCCGAGCCATATGTATACAGCTAATATTCAAATACCTTGATGCATGGTCATGCAAGGCACTTAGGGAGTATACTAGACCTACAAGTTATAGTGAAGACGTATGATGCCTCGCATCTACCTTGGGCACTATTACAAAATTTCTAAAACAACTTACAATTTTTCTGAGAATGGAAACTTACAATTTTTCCTACTACTTCCCTTGTGGAATCATTTGAATATTTCCCGTTTTTGTTTTGACGAGCCAATTTCCATTTGACACTCCTATCTTCATGATCAACGAAAATGCCTGTCTCTATAGATTTTTTTTTCTATACATGAAATATGAAAACACAATTAAACATCTAAGTTAGTTTAGTTCAACCATAAAAAACTATATAAAATAGTTCTATACTAATTGTACTTACAATATCTTCTTCAAGACCTGCATAGCCTGATCTGCTTAGCCGGTGTGTATACACATTATTGGATTGCCTTTTAGATTGTAAAATGTTTAACTCCTTAAAATTACAAAAAAGAAAAGACATTAACATACATACATCAGCATATAAGACAGTGAGTGTCATGGGTGCAGCGGTATGCTCAGTGCTGTGTGAGTGAGTGCAATGGTGTGCTGAGTGGACTTTAAGTGTGCTGAAGTTGATGAACCAGTAACAAAATGTTCAATAAAATAAATGTAATCTATAAAAGTAGATATATACCTAAAACTCTGGGGTCAACCTTGATTGCACAAATTCAGTCCAAACTAATTTGTTGATAAACTTATACTTTGTAAGTGGCTCCACAAGTAGTTCGGGATTATCTTTGAATGGAAGTATATACTTAGTAGTCAAAGTTGTCTTGAACGTCCTCCACTTGAGGCCAATATTAGATATAACTTGAGCTCTCGTACTTTCATCCAACACAAATCTCGTCTATACCAAATGAATTAAATGGTAAGCGACTTCCCATAATATTTTCATGCCAATTAATACAAATAGCTTAGTATACAGATAGCTTAGTAACAGGAAAAATGACAAATAACTTAGTAAGGCACATATTATTCTAAGTTCTCCCAAAAGTAATAGGAAAGCACATATTTATTTACCTTCATTGTAGCCCATAAATCTCTTTCCCGCTGCCCTTCCCTAAGATCTTTCAATTTACGCCAATCACTAAATGCGTTAAGTGGGACCATCACTCTTGCCAAAGCCCCTTCGTAACCAGCTATTTTCCTGCGTACTTCTTGTGGTGTAGGCCTACCCTTTTGATCATACTCAACAGTAATTACATTTCCATCCCAATTCTTGGTCAACTCAAGCATTAAAGTTGTCCCCCTATCTTTCCTTTTTTTTTTGAATGCGGGGTTGACCAACATTACTTATGTTGTCCTGTGATTCACCATTCCTTTCTGGATCCATTACTAGCTGTGAAAAAAAAAACATATAAATCAATAAATATATTGTGTATGTCATGGAATAGGTAATACAATACAACGGTGCAATGCATAGCATACTAACACTATCACTAAGTGTGACATCAGTTCAATTAGACTATATATGCTTCTGTCAAACAAGTACATAAAGGAATATTTAGCAATAAGAAACACTTACACAAAAAAAAACAATTATAATACATTTTCAAATATCAATGTCAGTCCAAGTCCCCTCAGCATCTTCACGCATGTACATTGCCTCAGATTCATTTATAGCACCGGTTCATCATATTGCATTACTTCAGGATGAGTTTGATCTTCAATGCCAGCATCAAAGAGGACTTCTTCATTGTCATCAACATTATAGGTTCTTTCGGGAGTTGCTAGAGCAATGGACCATTTATGATTGACTGGATCAGGTACATAGAAGACTTTCTTTGCTTGAGAGGCTAAAATGAAAGAATCAGATTTATAACCAATTCTAACAAGATCAACTATGGTGAATCCCAGCTCATCTACCTTAAATCCATTCTTGTTGTCAACCCAATCACACTTGAACAATGGGATTTTGAAATGACTATAATCAATCAACCATATTTCCACAATAACACCATAGTACCCTGATTCGCAGAAAACAACATTATTATCCTTTGCACTAGACACGTTCATCGCCATGGCCACTAGACTTACACCACTATTCTGAGTGACATGTGAAGCATCACGATCCTTTGTGGTAAAATGACAACCATTAATGGTATAACTATGATATTTCATAACATGTATACGAGGACCTTGTGATACCCATCTCAAGATTTCTGAGATGTTGTTATCGGTGACACGCCGATCTTCAAAAACATGTGTTCCTAAGAAAATTAGTCACATTTAGTAAATAGACACAACACAAGTCTTACGGTTGACAATTGTTACCTCATTTTTTAGCCAAGAACTAAAAGAATGGTTATGTTCATCTTGTAACCATTTCTGAACTTTGGACTGCCGAGGAAATGTTTTCTTTAGGTGGTTCATGTGTCTCCTGCATAGTTTTCCATATGAACCGCATGTTAGCTCTAAAACTAGTGTAATGCTTTAATTTGTAAGTCAAGAAGTTAAAATATAATTACTCAATATAGGGTTGAACAACACTTGTGTTGTGCAATACATAGCAATGTGCTTGCTCTAATTAAAGACAAAAAAAAAAAAAAAAAAAAAAAAAAAAAAAAAAAACGTGGATTCAGGGCCCAATTTGTCTGATGTTTTTTACTGGGGCCAATTGCAATAATACCTTGTTTAGGAGGGTTTTTCCCGTTAAATCCCCTAAAATTATTAAGAGTTATAATTATCTAGTTAAAAAGATATTTGGTTCATCACATATCCTTAAAGTTCTATGCACATACAAACTACCTCTATGAATTGGTTGGCATCCCAAGTAATTTTATAGAGGAAAAAGTGTATCTTTATTAATAATAAGGAGTATACCCCTTTAGCACTAACAAAAATATATAAAAATAATATAAAAATTCTAAATAAAAAGCAATAAAACTAGAAAAAAGGGATTAGAAGGAACCGTACATGCAACACACTTATGGCTTTTGTATTAAGTACAATGCATAACTTAAACAATTAAATATGGATGAAATGAACTAAGTATGTGTGTATGGATTTTTAGGACATTTTGTAATTGGTAGGTGGATATGAAATTGCCTTCACATCCCCTTTTTATTGCTACTAAGTGACTAAGATAAGGAGATTTTAGTATATATTTACATGTATAAATATATATTATATAAATAAATAAATGGAGGAGGGTTAGGGCCAGGGGCAAGGTGCGTAGGGCCAATACTGTCCAAGCCTGGCCCTCAAATTTCAAGGCTTTCAAGAAATTGTCTAAGCCGGCTTTAAGGTTTTTCCTTAGAAGTGAAAGCCCTCATTTTTAGGGCCTTTTGAGCTGGTCAGGCCCCCTTGTCTCAGGGTCAGATTGATAAGCCTAATCAGCTGTTTACGTAGCTTTTCGTGGAGGGGCCCACGCTACCAAAACCTCTCCAGTCTCAAAGGGATGATACTATAACAAAAGGCAAACCACCTAGTGATCTCATTCACTCACTCTATATATATATATTGTGTGTGTGTGTGTGTGTGTGTGTGTGTGGGGGGGGGGGGGGGGGGGGGGGGGGGCAATGAGGGGTTCGGTACGGGTAGGGGTAAACCCAAACCTGCCCCATCACGAAATTAGCTCATCTAAGCCTGACTTGTCTCTTGACGAGTCAATAGGATGTGATATTAAATCCGCCTTGATCGTTTGGTTGGGACAGATCAAATGTAAAGCTTAAAATTATATATATAGAGGAAGGCTCCCCTAAGCTCAAGCTTAGGATAAGGTAAGCTCAAGTGTGTGGTGGGGCCCACTTGGGGACCCACATGGGGATGAGGGTGGAGGGATTTCAAGGACTCGCTAGGATATTCCTCCCTGTAAAAAATCAGCCCCAACCGTAATTTCTATCATCTCCATATGGGCCCAAGAGCTTAATGGTCAACAACCCATTCGGATTGATATATAGTCAATCAACGGTCTAGTAAATTCGGATCTTACCGAAAGTTAGTGGACATGTGCAATTTAAGGGGGTCATGTGTTTGGTCCATTTGGATGAACCAAAGGTGGGCCCTAAGAGTACGAGCTTATGAGATTTTCTCCCTAAGCTTGAGCTTAGGGGAGCCTTGGCCATATATATATATATATAGAGAGAGAGAGAGTATGACTCTCCTAAGCTGAAGTTTAGCTTATCTTAAGCTGGAATAGTGCTGATCCCATAAATCACTACAAGAAATTTAGGGTTTAAGGATGACACAAATTTGTCCCAAAATGTACACATTTCGTCACCGAAACTAATTAAGACGAAAATTTTTCGTCACCCGTTTTGTTGCCAAAGCCTTGTCTCTAAAAGGTATTGGAGACGAAAAAAATTCGTCATTGAAAAAGATAAATTTGTGACGATTTTTTTTTGTCTCCAATACACTCTGTTGGGAACATACTCGTTAGTAATTAGTGACAAAATATTTTGTCATTAAAGGAAGAAATTAGAGAAAAAAAATTTTGTCATCAATATAAGAAATAAAGACGAAATAATTTTGTCGTGTTTAATATAGAGGAAGACGAAAAAATTTTGTCAAAAAAGCTACCAGTGGATGACAATTTTTTTTTTTTGTCTCCAATTGACTCTGTGGGAACATACTTGTAAGTCATTAACGACAAAATATTTTGTCATAAATATAAGAAATAGAGACGAAATAATTTTATCACGTTTAATATAAATGAAGACCAAAACAAATTGTCTAAAAAAGTACCAGTAGATGACGATTTCACTACACCAAAAATATACAATTTATAAAATTTGAATATCCATACATGATGCATCGACCTCATATAACCTAACTAAAAATATCCACTTCATTTCTAAAAAAATAAAAACCAAAGAGTCCATATCCCATCATATTTGTTGTGCCTTTTAACTTTGATCTAACTACTTTTCTGATATGCACTTTCTATGACAAATCCTCCAAATTGTAACGCTCTTGTGTGGTCCGCCAAACTGTCTGGTATCTCCAAAGTGGACAATATATGAGGTGTTGGTGTTCCTCCTGAGATAACTACCTCTGCAAAACAAGAAAATAAACAAGTTAATAATCCCCCAATGCTAATAAGATCCTTGCATAGTTCAACAATAATACACAACATAGGAGAGCAAAGATAAACCTACTCTATCGTTGCAGATAAAAAGAACCAGTTAACAGACTCTAGCCAAACGGTGAACATCAATGCTAATAAGATCCATGAATAGTTCAACAATAATACATAATTTGAGAGAGCAAAGATAAACCTGCTCTATTGTACGGTAACTTGCGAACAAGCTTTCCATCTCCAATGTCAACATCAAACGCTATGAAACAAATATTTTGAAATATTAGAACCCAAGAAACTTATAATCTGAAACAAGAGAAGTAATTTGATTGTAAGTAAATGCGGCAAAAGTATGTTCACCATAATCATATTGAACCCCATCTAGAAACAACGCAAATCATGTCATCTTCAGCCCATCAACAGCCTCACCAATCTGAAAAATTAAAGACAACCAATGGATGAGAAATGAAAGTTTTATCAATGACAAAGGCAATGAGTTGGTGATATGAATCAAAGCAGCATTAATCATTTAGCTTGCAATGATTTGCAGACGTAGGCTACACCACAATTTTCTCACTAATAATTGAAAAGCTTAAAAAAAATCCTTTAATCACACACTTCTTAGAATATCCATCAACTTCACTATAAAAAACAACAAACCATTTCACCAAATTAAAAAGAAAGAAATCCACACAACCACCCGCATCTTAGCTACTAAAAGCAATAATGCTCATCCAAGCCTAAATCTTTTCACCACCCCCAAAACTACCTGTATCAAATCCCGCTGTGATTCCCACTACAACTTCAGCATCAGCCACATCCTTATCAAATCTATCATTTACTTTTGACACCCCTGAAGTGGACAACTATCATTAACAAGCAGCACATCAACATAGTGAGGTGACAAATCCCATGAGTGGTAATGCTCATTCACTTGGATTTGGGGTTATTGGTACACAGGCCTCACACCACTCTCCATCCCTACCCATTCCAAATGCCACACCTCATTACACCACCTCCCCTCTTGTTCAAGCTCCCACACCCCCTGCATCCACCAAATCAATGCATCCAACATATACCCAAATGGCCAGTCAACATTAAGAAATGCTCAAAAAAGCATCCCATATATGACCACACTGCCAACCAACATCATTAACAAATTGAAACAGCCAACATATGACCAAACACTAATAACAGATCAAAATGACTTGTGTGCACCCACCCATCACAAAAATTAATGCAGCTCCTCATGCATCAACCATGCTTTTAGAAACATTGGAACAGAAGCATATGAGATCAAATGTTTGTTGTGCTTTCATGGAAGAATCAAACAAAAACTGCCTAGTAGAAATCATCATGTGGGGAACAAACCAAAAACCGTGAGTTTCAAAACCTGAAACACACACCATTCTCTTAACTTGCAAAGAACATATCTCCCTGCCAAATCTTGAGGTGACATTCCTATTGATTGGAAGAAATCACGAAGAAATCACGAATAATGGTAGATTAGTACACATCACAAGTGTTCACTTATTGAGACATCATAAGATCATAAGACAACCCACTTGCCATGACACCCCGCAACAAAATGGAGTTGCAGAGTGGAGAAATAGGCATCTAATGGAACTTGTCATAACATGCTTCTTAAAAGGAACATCCGTCGATATTTAGGTGGAAATGTACGAACATTGCAGCTAACATCATCAACTGGCTCCCACAAACATAACTTGGTTAATATCAGAAGCTTGCAGCAAGAGACCTTTAGTTATCATTTCAATGTGTTGTTTGGGTCTGCTAGTAAGGGTGCCAATGTCAAAGTGACAAAGATGGGAACGACAACAATGTGAGCCGTGTCAGTTGGCTATGATGAATGGAAAAAGCGAAAAAGGTACTTCACATAAATAAGAGCAAACCCAAATATCTATTTCAATGCTCTCCAGTCAAAGCTACCATAACTCAAGGTGAAACAAAACCAACAAACTCAAGTAATTAGATTAAGTAAATAAGAACAGAGTGAAAAACAAAACATCTTCCTTTCTTACTTGTAGTCAATTTAAGTAGTAAAGCTACACTAACTCTCATAAATGATATAAGAGCCAAAGTACCCATACTTGTAGATAGAGTTTAAAATAAAAGTAGCCCTAGATAATGCCATCATCAGGAGTTTCCATGCAAATGATTTCTTGTAACCCACAAGGCCCGCCATTGCAACATCTAGACAATTAATATTACATGCCCTCTCAATAATACAAGCTCACCAAGATGTCATCGCAGTGGAACTAAGGGAAGTGATATACACCAATAGAAACAGTGTTGTGCAAACCCATCCATAGATGAAGAGAAAAGAGGTGAAAATGATGGTGAAAGATAGTTTCACAGAGTTCATATTTGTAGTTTCACAGAGTTCATATTTGAACTCTTTGCAGACAGTACTTGCACTAAAACATCTGCAATACTCCTATCAATATCCTTCATTACATAACAAAGTTCAATACATTGTCCAAAATCAAGATGAAATGAATAATGGTCTAGAAAATGTTCAATAAGAAAATGACGTAATTTGTCTAATGAAATATAAAACTCACCAATAATTCAATAAATCACTTTATAGTTAATCAGCATCAGTTAGGCATATATGTGAGAAATTGAGCAAATTTTCTGTGTATCTCAATCGGCAATCAAGGCCACATAAGTTATATTTCAAATATATATCCACCATGTACCCTTCCCTTTGTAGTTCAAGGCCAAAAAGAGACGCGCGCACACACCTGAAGTTTCTTCCTAGATCCACCTAAATGTCTCACAGTCTCACTTCATTGGTTCACAGGAAAACACAGAGAGAAGTCATAAAATCATCCTGAAGTATTCAACATAACAAAACAAGGGCATTTTACCAGCTTTGAATCAATTTTCCACCTGCAATCTAAAAAAGAAAATCATTTACCACAAGTCTTTTATCAGTTAACAATTAAACAAACAAAGCCTACCATAAATAAACAAAGACTGCCTCACTTTTTAAATAATTGTGCTTGTCCAACACCCAATATTAGACATGATGATACAGAGTACAAGGAAAAATCTCTTAATTAATTCAGTCACTTTATTTCAATAATATTTCTTTGGTTCTGATGGACATGGCCTATATCCTATTTATTTATCAAGTTTTATATAATAAATATTTTTTCAATACTATTTGTATCGGAACCAAATCTCAAATCTCAATGTGTTGGTTTTACAGGGTCCTCTTATCTGACACCTCATTTTATTCCCAACATCAGGTTTGTATGTCCAAGTTGCATAGACTATGACAATAAAAAAGCCCACCAACAAAGGCTTGGGTGCCGCTGCCTCCACAAATGAGACCTCAGTCACATTCAAATCCTCAAAACCATAAACCCATCTGCTCAAACCAAATCCAACAAAGACAACAACCCAAAACAACTTCATTTCCATCTTTCTCTCTTCCTAACTGCCTTCAGCTCTAAAAATATTGGAATAATACAGTACTAATGGAACAGATGAACAAAATCACCAAAACCCCAAACACACAGAAGATATGTTCCAACTCCAACTGAGCATGAAGGAGTTGTAATGTTTTGTATAATCATCTAGATGTGGGATCATCCAATTGGTGAACAAGAACACATTGAATATTAAATGCACAATCATGTAATCAATTTGCAGTTACGTATAAATTCTATGTTATATGGTAATCTCAGTACCAAAGAGATTCAAGAACTATAAACATTAGAGAATCAAACAACTTAATGGACTAGAATAGACTATAAGGAGTTTAAGGGTCACTTTAGCATTCAGGGTTAGCAGCTGAACATAATTGCTTACCCTGTGCTCATCTTCCATCTCAAAGGGCATCATAGTGTGAATTCTCAATTTGATTGAAGTAACAGGAAAAAAAAATTATTAAGTGGTTAAGAAATTGTAACCACCATCAAAAAGAAAAAGTTAAGACCCAAGGCACCATTTTACCAACCCCAACGCCATAAAGAAAACTCGCAGTCCAAAAAAGAACATACAGGGTCTTCTCGATGGAATGTATATTTGAGGTATTATTTCACATTGTCTGAGTTCAAACACATGCAATTGGTTTTGGGCACAACAGTGCCCCTGAGTTCTCCGTCTTTATTCATCCAAATCATGTGCAGGTCTGACAAAATGGTCCAAATACAAACACATGTTGAAATGATTTTGGGGACAAATATCTGAATTCACCCCCTATATTTATCCAAGTCTTGATTGAGGATACATTAGTAATCAATTTCGAACCAAAGGAAGTCAAAAACAAGAGATGATATACGAACGAGGTCTTCAAAATTTTTTATACCTGAGATAAAAAACATGCGATGTGTCATGTATGATGATAAGGTCAGCAGATCCTTTCACCATCACTTGTTCCCTAGTGGTTGAGTTGCAAAAGTGAAGATAATTCAGACAGCAATTAAACTTTTTAAAATAAATATATAAAAGCACCTTAAATAGGTTTGTCTCTTGTAAACTTACTTGCTGCTCTCCATCATAGACTAGGGAATTCTCATTAGGCATTGCGGAGGATGAACTCACCCAAGGCTCCAACTTTTCACCAGAGTCCAAAGCATTCAACCTATGATCAATTGCAGTTAATCCAATGGAGCCACCATTCTCCCCTTATTCCCAACAGTTATTGACACAGTTTTCATTTGAAGTCATTATCCTCAATCCCCAAGTACCATGCACCTCATTGAGAAGTGAAGCATCATTTATACAAGACAAAAACCCAGAAAGTTCTGCCAAAGAAGGGCAACCTGAGTAACAGTTTAGTGTCTGTTGCTGATGGCCCAAACCTATGCTCAAACAACCATTCCAATCATAGTTTTGACAAAGAGAAACTTTGTCTTCTGAGCAGCGAATTACGGCAGGCTGCGAACCACATCTATCACATAAAAGTGCTCGTTCATGACGCAGAGAGAGAGCATTTGCAGAGTGGACGTAACCATCGCATGGAAAACAGAGCCTCGCATTGTCTGATTTGCAATAAACCATTGCTCTTTGTGCTCCATAGAAGTCGCACAAAGGATCCATGTGGATCAATTCAAGAACTCAATAATCTGCTAAACATTTGGAATTTAAACCAAACAACATGTTAATTGTTAACTCTTCTAACAAGGTTATCTTTTAAGCGTACAAAATATTACATGCTTAAAAAAAATTATTCTTGAGAATCATTAAAATGGAGGCATGCAAACAATTGTAATCATCCATTTGAATATTCTCAACTGATCATTAAAGGCCATGAAAACATGAGGCACAAACACATCTTAATGCAGAATACCTTTTGTGGCACCAAACAAAAGAAAACCCAAAAGCCATGTTTAATTAAATCTTCAGCTCTCATTTTCCCCCGAAAATGAATTCAAGGTGGAAATAAAATTCCAGGAATGGTCACACACACACACATGCCCTTACCCTTTTTTCCACTCTGGATCCTCTGCCACTCCCACTACCCAGAATTTTGTGAGGCTCCCTCAGTGGGGCTCAATTTAAAAAATCAAAACCCTCAAATTAATTTCCTCTTCTATAATTCTCACTCCAATATGATTTGGTTGGGTGACCATCACATAGATAAAAAAAGGTCTAAACTTTTTCCTAACATGTTAGGGTGGATTCTTCTCTTAGATTTGTGTCTTGTTCAGATTCGCTGCTTCTTCTCTCCTTTCTCATCTCTTTTTCTTCCCTTTCCTTCCTATTAGAAAGAGAGAATGTAAGGGAGATGGAGAGAGAGAGAGGAACAGAGGGCGAGAGTAAATGGAGAAAGAGAGGGAGAAGAGATATTACCTGAACGGTTGAGGTTGAGGGAGAGAGCAAGGGGAAGAAGCAATGCGGCTGAACATGTAGAGATTGAGAGCAGAGAGCGATTGGGGGAAAACAATAAAACCTTCTTACATGTGCACCTTCTGGCGCAGTTAACCATCCATCAAGTGGCCCACCCCTCAAATGTAAGACAGAGATTCAGTTCAGATGTGAGTATTGCTTGAGTGGTTATGAGGATTAACTGAGAAGGAAGCGACGAACTCTCCTCTGTCACCTCAAAACCTGCACATATGAGCAGAAATAATCCGTGTTTAGGGCTTTTTTCTGTGACATTGAAGTTTGAGAATCTTTTTTATCCTCACATTGTCTTAGGAGATTTATCCCTTTATTAAAACACCTCAAGTCATAAGGGGGGAAAAAATAAAAAATTATTTGTCCTTGTACTATTGAGTGGCAACAGGAAGCGTGAGTCTGGGACCCACCTGCAAGTGACACATCTGCTGAAATATTCGAATAATCTGACCCGGGCATGACTTCACTGGCTTATTTTTCGGAATGGTAGTTAGAGGCCATTTAAACAATCACCCAAAGATTCGATTACAAAGTACTTGAAAATTTGATTCCTACCAAACTGGTTCAAACCAAGTACATAACCCCTCTTGGAATCAGCAATGGCAGTATCTAAAAGGTAGTACATTGGTGCAAATATCATATGGGCCCCATAATAGGTTTAAAAAAAACAAGAAAAAGAATATAATTGGGTGACCGGTCCTTAAAATTTGAGAGGGACTCATATCTGAAATGTAAACCATCCAAAGTCATCACACCTCTATCCCACCCTGTACATGTAGCAAGAGTTGGGTCTACCTTAAGATTGATTACTTAAAAGAATTACATTTTGATAAAATCCTAACTTTATGAAAGTTCTAATGAAAAAATAAGGATTACAACTTTACAAATTACAAGTATCAAAATATTCTAAAAAAAAAAATTACTACATGAACAACTATGATGATAGTTTTTAACTTACTTTAAATTCCACAAAGACTACAAGCATGATAATTTTTTTAATACTATGATATTCCTAATGCCAAAAGCTCATCTTCTATTTCATCTTCCTCCATCCATCAAGTGATGTGTTCTACTCTCTACTTGAAACCAATCTCGCAGGTACATACAGATCTCCACAATTTCTTCCAATAGAATCGTCTACCTGTTGTCAATATATAAGTCGCCCACTTGCACTAAAAGCTTACTCTAATGCAACTGTAGACAGTGAAAATGTTAATAAATCACGTGTCATGGTGGAAAGCACAAAAAAACTACTTTCACGTGCTTTCCACCAGGCCAAAAGACTAAATTATGTGGGATTCCAGGAGAGGTAGAGTCCGGATATAGTTGTAACTCCTAGGGATTGCTCTATATAAGGGAGATGAGAACTCTTGGTTGATCATCCAGAAGATCTGAGAGCATTCGCAGCGAGTTCGCAAGTCTACCTCACACCGGAACGCACAAGGTTCTCGGGGAGTTCGGTTCCGATACCCATCTGGGACCAACAACTTCTTTCAATTTTGGCCTAAAATTATCCGCCAAAGTTAGAAGACCATTAAAGTGTAGCCATTTTCCACAAAGAGTTCAGTTGCACCAAACAACCAAGTACAGAATTATGGAGATTTGATTTCCAATTTCTCAAAAAATGCATGCCCTAACGTTATAAAATTAAATTTAAAATAATCTAATGGGGTTGATTTTGGGCAGCACCTTTACCCATAAGACCGCATCCAAGCGAGCCCTCAACCCACGAGCTGAGCTGTAGAGTGACTTCATTGTACAGTGTGCGGTCGAAGTTCATCATTTACCCATTAGCACAGATTATGGGACTAATAAGACAAGATGAAAGAAAACGAAGATGATGCTGCATTCATTGTCCTTGTCATTCCACTCCATGCTTTAAAAAGGAGTTCATGATTGGTTTGCATGGCGCCCAAGTTGATCTCTGTAGGGGCATCTTTCAAGTTCAAAACCCAAATATTATTATACCATACAAGGCAATGGGATGGGACCCAAAGCTGAATTGAGTGGAGATTAGGAAATTGAAGGCCCTCTACTTCAGACCAAAGCTTACAAAACGGACGGTCATACCAGTGCCTCCATGGCCCACTTGTTCATGTTGTTGGCTCAAGATGGACGGTCAAGTGACAGGATCATCTGAATGAGATGAGAGTGGGTCTAGTGGGGTTGATTGCAGGGCCCTTGAGCTGCTTCTAATTATGGGATAAGCCTATGAATTGAGGTTTAGTCAGGGATCGAACCGGCTAAACATCAGTTAAATAATCTGCCCTTCCTTAAGAAGTAACAATAAACATGCATGTACTGATTACGCATAAAAAATTCCCACATGAAGTGTGTCTGTACTCTTTAACCAATCAAGGCACACGAACGACCGACCAAGAATGGATATGGTTGGCTCTCACCAAATCTAGATCCTTTGAAAACGGCACCATAAAATCCATCAGTGGCGATCCACCAATCAAATATTTGATGCGCAAAATCAGTTTCCCATGGTCAACAACAACCTTCAATGATTGTATTAGAAAACAAATAGAGTGAAATTGGTCAATTACATGTAGATCAAAGCAAAATTTTAGGGCCCATTTGGTTTTTCACTTGTAAAGTGAATCCAAAGAAGAGTGACACTTTTAAGATACAGGGAAAGATGAGGAGTTTTATATAAAAAAAGTATTACATTTCAAAAATCACTTATGCCATCATAATTTCACTAAAAGATAAAAAAAAAAAAACTCCACTTTTCAATAAAAAAGTAAAAAATATTCCATTACAAACAACTAAAAATAAAATACCATCATAAATCACTTATATTTTATTATTTCTTCAAAATAACCTTTACTCCACTCAACTCCAATAGTAAAGCCCCCAAACAATGTTCCACACATTTTTCTTTTTTGGGATTATGCTCTATAGCTGAAATTTCACTTCCAGTAGTTCCACAAGGGCGGTGTAGAACTTTCAGTCTCCGTACAGTCCATAAAGTATGACTCCTTGGATTAAAGACCCTAATTGAATATCCTGCATGACTTTACCTTAACCAATATGGACTAATTAAAAAAAAAATTTGGACTAAGAAATAAAAAGATGTCTTTTTTTCTTTATAACATTGACTGAGCACAGACGGAGCATGGTTAAAGACGAATTTAATCGGTGCATGTCTTTTTGAGGGGGCATTATATTATTATAATTCTTGCACAATGCATTCAGTCAAGGGTTAAAAGAGAACAATGAATAAGGGAGGAGACACCCAAGGGACGCCTAAATAACCGTACCAACAATATATTAACTTCCGCAATGTCAAGGGGTGTTCACGGGTCTAAATCCGCGGGTTTCGGGTCAAATCCGACCCGACCCGATCAAATTTTTGTGGGTAAAAACCCACCCGAACCCGACCCGCTTGCATCATGGGTCAGACGGGTCACGGGTCGGGTACGGGTCGTTTATTTTTATTTTTTTTCATGTAGAAGACCAGATTGTTTATGAAAACAATTTCAGATAATTGGTAGAGAACTAAAAGTGATTAGATGTAAAAGTAAAAAGTTGTTGCGGCTGTTTGCTGGCATTCTTTTGTACCATGGGTAGAGGTATAAAAAAAAGTAGTTGCGGTTTGACTCGAAACCCACGTCCAATCACAATTACTAATCACTCTCATCTTGACCATTAATTCAGTGGTCACCAATTAAATGATTAAATACAATCAACAAGATATTCAAGATTCAAAAAATCTAAACAAACTGATGTCAAATAGATGTAATAAGGCTTCAAAACGTACCGTGTTTTCCATGTGAGATCACCTTAATCTGTTGATAGGAATAAAATAAATGTTCCTCGCACTAAATATATTATAGTATACATGGGCCTTGAGTTCATAGGCATGAGACCAAGTGGGCATCCCTCTTGGATTTTTAGAAATTGGTTAGTGAACTACATCTAACAGAAATTAAAACCACATCCTGACAAGTGGGCATCCCTCTTGGATTTTTATCCTTGGTCTTCTACATCAAAAAGAAAAAAAAAGGGTTCATGGGTCACCCGGTAACCCGACCCGTGAGACCTGTTTCTCGTACCAACGGTCACGGGTCAGGTCGGGTCGGGTCGAGCACATGAATTCTAGGTGTAGTGACCCACCCATTGACTCACGGGTCGGGTCGGGTTACTTGTTAGGGTCGGGTCGCGGTTAATTTTATACACATGTCATTCACATCCTCAACTTGTAACCTTCACTCTTAAAGTAAGTCTTAACCCCTTTACCTTGAAAATTGAACATCAAGTAGGCAAAATGGCCAATGAGAAAAATAAATGTTACTAGTAAACTGCCATACAAAGTTTACAATTTGTTTCAAAATACTGTCTTCATTTATTTGGAAAAGGCCCAAGTGCAATGCATGAAAGATAACACCAAAAAAGAAGTACTTGATCATCACTCAGAATCAAAAGTTTGCATAGATTGATTTTTGAGACGATCACCTCCCATGCATGTTCACAATCTCCTCAGCTGTATCCGCAGCTCGCGTGAGTATCACTCCACGTTGATCCGCATCCATAGCAAAATTGAAACCCACACCTGCAAAATAATGGCAGCCGCAGGAAAACAATTTTTAAGAAGACCATATTAAAAGCAAGAAAAAACTAAGTAGAGTGATGTTCATACAAAAGATAAGAAGAAAGAGACACCCACTGACAGATTGTTAATTAGCTGCTCTCAACCATTTGCATATCCATCTTTTATTTGTGATTTTTCAAACATCCTACCCTGAAATTGCTTTTTCTTTCGTAATATCCACCTTACAAAATGCTCAGACAACAACATTTGTGAATCCGTGGATCCAATTAGGACATGATCATTCGAGTTGGGCCGGCCTGAAGTATATTTAGGGCTAGCCCGACTTCTAAGTTTTTGTCGAAGCCCAGCCCACTCCCAAATCGGGACTTGAGAGGCTGGCCCAAGGCCGGCCCGTCTGGAAATGAGTAAGCCCAAGCCCAGCCCTTGTTTTCTTGATAAAAATAAAATAGGTTTTTTTCTCTGAATTCAAGAGGTGGTGAAACATAAGCACATTCGAGATGTAATGCCTTCGAGTCCCCTCTTGAACACGTTCTAGTAATCTATTTTATATTCGGGCCGGGCTTTCTACCACTAAATCCAAGCCCAGCGCATCTATTAAAAAAGGTCTAAATAAAATGTCCGAGCCCAGCACGAGTACAAAAAACTTTGGCCCAAGCACCGCCCCAAGTGGGCGGGGATTGGGCCAGGCTGGCCCGATCCATGAACACCCCAATATGTAAAGGTGTTCATGGGTCGAGCTTGGATATGTGATTATGGCCGTTTGATAATTGGGCCGGACTTGAATTAAGCGATAGAAAGCCCAAAGCCCGACTAGTAGAAGAAATGCATGTAATTTAATTTAATTAGTCCAAACAATTGGTCAAATGCCCACAAAAGTAATAAAAAGGCCAGTTTGGCCCGTTCCAATTGATTAAATGGGCGGGCTCAGGCCTAACTTTTACGCCACAGGTGAGGCACAGGATATGCTTTAGCCCGGACCATGAACACCAGGGCCTAGAGGAGAATGTTGGAATCCTCGAGAGAGAAATCCACCGATTCCGGAATACTCTTGTTGCGGCAGCAACGGCACAAAAGTAAAGAGGAAGATAGTTGCAGACCGACCAACCTCCAAGTGATATGGAAACAGCCCTCTGTCTTCTCCACATAGTACTTGCATCTAGGACACCTCTTCCACTTCTGGCTCTTAGCGAGTTCCATCATGCTCAAATCATCCTTCCCTGTCTCATCAACACCCAACTTCTGATACTCCTTGCATCCCACACCCGAATGCCATGGAACCATACATTGCGCGCAGAAGAGCCTCCTACAGTTGGGGCACTCAGATTCCCTCACATCAACACCACCATCATCATCCAAAAGAGCCGAACAGTCCTTGAAAGGGCAGTAAGTCCTCTTAGACCCCAGAACAATCGACTCGCAGATTGCATTCTCCCACCTCTCGAACACATCCTTTGAAAGAATGGGTCTGCAGATTTGGGGTTCTAAAACGCCTCTACATCCCACCTAGGGACAGCTCACCATTGTTATGTTCTCTTGGATCTTGGCTGCGACATGCCTGTTTATGCAGTCGGAGCAGAAGAGGTGACAACATTTGTTGCTCTTAAACATCTCGTCCCTTGATTTTTCTTCACGCAGATGTCGCATGTGTTTTGTGAAAATTCTCCGATTTCTTTCTTGACTCGTTTGAGACTTTTTGTTGGGTTTTTGGAGAACTGGTGAGGTTGAATAGAGGACATAAGCACCTCTTGGAGCTGTAGCTCTTCTGCGTATTTGTCATCTGAGATTGGGAGCTCCTCATCGTTGGTCATAGCTGTCACGTCCCCAAAATAAGAATTGGGGAAAAACGTGAAAAATTAAAACAAATTCAAATTCCTATGTTTAATACAACATAAGCTTCCAAAAGTGGACCCACATAATATCACAAACCGTGGTAAGTCCAAATAAAATTTCATTAAATGCAAGGGAAGCTTCATTCAATTGGTATTCAATGACCGTAGACAAGATCCAACACGAAAATCAAATAAACATTAATAATTAAAGTTGTAGAATGAATAAAACAATTACTAAGGAAATGTATATTATTAAAGAAAGTTCATCTAGAGGATTGCTAAGATGATGTCACTCTCATGCAGGCTCAGACGGCTCCATAACCGTCTCCGGCATTCCACTCGGGTTCGTCAGCTGGCTCAAACGCTTGAAACGTTTGATCCTCCTCCGTCTCCTCGGTAGGGTAGGGATCGGTACCTATAAACCAATAAATAAAGTAAACAGCAAGTATAAAAGCATAATTTATAATTAAAACACAAGATCAATGTGAGTAATGACATGTAATAATCATAAGAGAATAACAATATGACAACGATGAAAAGAACGTATAATCAATCATAAGAGAATAACAATATGACAACGATGAAAAGAACGTATAATCTAAATCTAATCTACACAATAGAGCAATACAATAATCACACAGAAGCAATGCCACTGCTTTGAGTGGTCAGCCCTAACTATCTAAATCACGTCGGCG
Organism: Litsea cubeba; assembly: GCA_012931725.1. NCBI lineage: Eukaryota > Viridiplantae > Streptophyta > Magnoliopsida > Laurales > Lauraceae > Litsea > Litsea cubeba. The sequence continues at coordinate 22,048,414 of CM022951.1, read as the reverse complement.
GTCATAAACCGATCGATAATCCGGAATACCGGTCAAACAATCAATGCGGATATTATAGTGTCCGTTCACATCGGTGATCAGCCGTCCAATTACAACTGCAGTCGTTCAGTTATGACCCAATCGATGTACATATATATATACATATCATAATAGAATAAACCTAGTGATCTGTAATGCTCTGACATAGAAACCTAAGTCAAAGTGAATGGCTGGCTGCACAACAATCCACAATCAATATCGATAAATCATTCGAATAAATTTCTATAATTTCTCAATCGCTTGCCAAGCCACATCACGGTCCATATCCAATCAATATAGGGTATGAAGCTAATAGACCAACATCAATCTCAATATGTATGCAAACCCGAAGGTCAAAGAATCATCACAAGCCAATCCTAAAGTCAAACATAAGGTCTCATACCTAATAACCATAGGAATCTCTAAATAGATAAAAGGTCAACACATCATTTCTCAATCAATAGTGCATAGACCCAATTAAGGGTTTTCCAATAAAGATGGGTTGAGCCTAAATCTACTAGGATTTCCCCGAGGTCATACAAAGCACTAAACCCCACATTAGTAATATACCGTATACCCGGATGGTATTTACTTGGTCCAATTATCCAATTAATAAAGTTCAAAAGTATAAATTTAACACATTAAAATCAATGATATCATTTAAATGTTAATTTACAAATAATAACCTTAATGTATAATTTTAGAAAACCTAAGAATTCCATTTATAATATTTTTCAATCTCAAGTCTTTATAAAATAGACCCAAGGGTCTAATTTGGTTTCATTAAAACTACAATGAGCCTTTTTTCTAATTTTAATACCATAGTAGATAAGATAATAAATACCCCCATGGTACTAAAAGTTACATGGTTCCTTATCCCAAAACAAATCCAGGTCATCACCATTCTCCCTTCTTTATTTCTAACCAAAGTCAATGTCAATGGGATTGCATCATCAGGTCATCCGTACTCTCCCTCCTTTATTTCATTTCAATACCCATACAAGTCATAACCGTCCCTGCATGCCCACTTCATTACAGAACCCATTCATGGAATGAGAAGGCTACACGTCAGGTTCTACAAGGGGTGTATGGATAGTGGGCCCCACTTATTAAGAACCCAAGATGGGTGTATTCTCCAAGGTCGCCCAGGCATGTCTGGCCCTTTGATCGGACCAGATTTGTGATCATGCGATAAAACAATGAATCTCACCACATGATTCAAGACACAAAGGTAATCTCAACAGAGAGTTACATTCTGCAACAGATGTCCATTGGGCTTGGTCCATCAGGGACATCTGGACGGTGGGCCCCAATGCGCCCAGTCCCAAAACAACCTCACCACCCATCTAGGTCGCCCGCCGTGTTTGGCTACAGGAACGGACCGGATCTGATCAGATCTCCCCACGGCCCACATCAAGATTAAATAAAAGAAAGTAGAGTAAATCAAACCTTAGGGCATAAAAGGGGTTTCTACATGCATCTAACACTAGAATCAACGAGAAACACAAGCATTAAATTTATAAATTATGGTTAAGTACTTGCCTTTCACCGGGGTTTGAAGAAAAAGCAACAGATCCTAACCAATACCTAATCCGAGATTACCGGGGTGCTCGATCACAATCCTAACACCAATCTGACACAAGAGATGGGATAGAAATGCCAAGGTGGCCAGATATATGTTATTCCTACCCAAAATCTAACATTGGAAAGAATAAAAAGATAACCTAAGAGTACAGATTTACTCCTAATGGTTTGATGAGAAGGTTACCTGAGATAAGAAAGTTGAACCAGGAATGCTTGTATCTTCAGATCTTGATTCTGATGGTTGGATCCTAAAATTGCAGAGGCTTGGGAAGTTTTTTTTTTTTTTTTTTTGCTAAAGGTTAATTTGTATTGAGAAAAGAAAAAAGGGGAACCGGGTAAGAAGCCCCCAAAAGATACAAAAGTCCTTCCCAAAGGACAGAAGCAACCCAAAAGCGAACCCAACCCAGAGGAACACACTTGGCACTGCGAGACTGATAAACACAATCAGAAGAAGGAAACTGCCAGAAGAGGGCAGAGCAAAGAAAAGGGCCGACTTCCCTCCAGGCTATTTTCACAGCAAGCAAAGGAGAAACTGCCAGCAGAACGAGGCCATTCAGCACACAACTCCACCTAGCAGAACAGAGCAGTGCAGCGCTCAAACTCTGCAGAGCATTGGCAGCAAAGACAGGCAGAGCAACTACTCGCCAAGCAAACTGACAGGACAGCACCCCAAAAAGAACAGCTTCAAACTTCCGGCATGCTGAGCCCACTGAAGAGGAACTGGCAGCAGAAGTGCAGCCCGCAACAGAGACTCAAACAGCTGAGAAGGGGATCTTCCGGACTAAGCTGACGAAGCACCGAGCATTAACCAAAAAGTTGGGACAACCTCCAGCTAAACAGAACTGGAAAAAGCAAAACACAATGCTCTGCCATAGCCATTCTAGGTGATTTGCCAATGGAACACAAGAAGCTCGGAACCCAGAATCTCTTCATTGCCCAGGGCAAGCTGGGTTACCAATAACTGAAAGCAGGAGAGATGCACCACCAGTGGTAGAAGAGACTAAAAGTACAGATAGGCCCAATGCTAGTACCAAGCTATCCTCAAGCCAGCAGACACCTCCACAGAGCAGGCACAGAAGACCCAATGAGAAGCAAGAAGGAGACTAAGAAATTTACAAAACTAAATGGTTGGAGTTAGACAAAAAATGTATAAACAGCTGAAGAGGCCTGCCAGAAAAAGGTCTGCTGATAGAACTGAGAGAGGAGGAAAGAAGCTCTTTCAGTAGGATCTTGACCTTCGTCTGAGAGGCTCTTAAGTTTCTGTGAGTTAGGTCATTTTTGCATTTCCAAATAACGAAAGTAGTAGAGAAGAAGATGGAGGAAACTCCAAGACGTGCTATCTTGTCACAGTTAGCTGAAAGACCCTGTCAAATAGTAGAAGGAGAGCAAGGAACAGCAATGGAAACTCCTGCGGCTTGAAGAATCCAACTCCAGAGGGCAGAGGCAAATGGGCAGAGGAAAAAGAGATGCAGCACTGTTTCTACATTCTGATTGCATATACAACATCTGGAGGCTAGACTGAGGCCAGCAGCTTGAGCTCGGTCATTGGTTGGAGTCTTACAGTGCATCAGGCGCCAAGCAAAGAAAGACACTCTCGGTCTCAAAAGGTGGTTCCAAACCAGGGGGGACAGAGGCTTGGGAAGTTGAATGATGAAGAAGACGAAGAAGAAGAACCAGGAGGAGTTGCAGAGATAAGTGGGGTGAGATAAGGACGAGCGTTTAAAATAGGGATTAGGTTAAAAAGAATATTCTTATGGGCTTAAGTCATTGGGTCGGGTCAAACTATGGGTCAGGTCATCTACCCATCAACCCAACTCACCAATCCACACATCTAATATAACGCGTGCCCCACTTAATCCTAACCACTTAAATAACTAAAATACATTCAATTAAAATAATACTAATATTCTAATTAAAGTATAATAAAATATTAAAAAAAATAAAAGCGGGACCAAGATCTTACAATAGCTGAGAAGTAGAAGTCGTCTACGTATGCCAGCTGCTTCTGCCATACTTGATGTTTCGATTGGAGATGGGTGTTTATATTTAACCATTCTCCTTCGTGGAGTGATTATTTATAGTCTCTTCAATGAAATTTTGTTAGTGATTCGATGATAGAATTCCAAGGAAGAGAGAGAGAGAGAGAGTCATTACTAAAGCTAGGGAACGTAATTTGTACTTTTTTAATGAGTCAAACATTTCAAGGTACTTGTGCCCAATTTGGATTGATAAAATTCCAAGATATGGCCCATCGAACATGTGTCTTGCCCGATCAAACCCAACAATTCCATTTTCATCCCTACAAATCCCTCTCTTTGTTTGTGTCAGAAGGTCATGTGGTCCACTTCATTGTAAAAGCCAGCAGAGAGCTTCCGCTGCTTGAAGTGATAGAGAATGTAGATATTGAAGTTATGGTTGCAAATATCTTTAAGATCTTTTAGAATTTTATTAGGAAAGTGATTTTGGCACTCCTTTTTTTTACGGAGGCACTCCTTTTCCTTCACAAAATTTTGGAGTGCCTCCATTAAAAAGGGGAGAAAAGGGAGTTCCAAAATCATTTCCCTATTATTAATATTATGATTACTACGATTACGTCAAATTGATAGATAATCTCTCAATTTAGCTTAATTACAGTATTCATAATTCAATCTAATCTAATCATATTAACCAGAAATTGTCTCTCAATTGAGCCTAATCACCCAATCATTATTTAATATTATTCTAAAAGATCTTTAAGATATTTTTAAGTGGGACCCAGATGAATGGAGTCCACCATCTTTATTCTAGTCGTCCATAAAATCAAATGATGCGGGTCGGGACCCATGAATTGATTGATAAAGATCAAATGATCATAGACCTCTCAAATTGACCAAACCTAACTATTTAAGTGGGACCCCCAAGATGAATGGGGTCCACCGTCTATATTCTAACCGTCCATGAAACAATATGATGCGGGCTGGGACCCATGAATTGCTTGTTAAAGATCAAAGGATCAAATGATCATAGACCTCACAAATTGACCAAACCTAACCTATTTAAGTGGAACCCCCTAGATGAATGGGGTCCACCATCTCTATTCTAACCGTCCATAAAACCATATTATGCGGGATGGGACCCATGAATTGATTTAAAAAGATCAAAGGATCAAATGATCGTAGACCTAACAAATTGACCAAATATTTTTAAGTGGGACCCTAGATGAATGGGGTCCACCATCTTTATTCTAACCGTCCATAAAATCAAATGATGCGGGCCGGGACCCATGAATTGATTGATAAAGATCAAATGATCAAATGATCATAGACCTTTCAAATTGACCAAACCTAACCTATTTAAGTGGGACTCCCAAGATGAATGGGGTCCACCATCTATATTCTAACCGTCCATGAAACAATATGATGCGGGCTTAGGGGTGTGCATCGGTCGGTCGGTTCGGTTATTGACATATTTTTAACCTAACCAAACCAAAATTTTTTAGAGGATTAACCATCGGTTCGGTTAACCTAATATATCGGTTTGGATTTCGGTCGGTTCGGTTAACCTAAAATTATTAAGTTTATAAATGACTATAGTTATCTAGTTAATAGAGTTTAGGATTTATATTCATAAGGTTTTATATGGTTTATGGTTCCCAATTCAAAATAAAAAATTAAGGTTTTAAATTGTTGGGACCTTTAACCTTAGGATTTAGAGTTTAATGTCAATGGTTTATATTTTTTTTGTCATATTATTAGTTTCATTATCATATTTAATCTTGATAAATAGAAATATATAATATATTGAAGGTGCTACATTACATGGTAACTTGGTAAGTTACTAAGTTGGTACTTGGTAACATGAATTAATACTTATTAATTGATGTATGTTATATTTTTTTGGATTTTTTATATAAGTATTAATAGATTTTCATATTATATACATGTACACATTTTATTATATATTATATATTTATATAGTTTTCTATAATTTCGGTTCGGTTCGGTTAATTTGGTTAATTTTTTCTGTTAACTGAACCGTTAACCGAAAACCGAAATATTTAAACATCTTTAACCGAACCGCCTGATCGGTTAAGAATAACCAGTAAATTCGGTTAACGGTCGGTCGGTCGGGTTCGGTTAATCGGTTTTAACCAAATTATGCACACCCCTATGCGGGCTGGGACCCATGAATTGCTTGATAAAGATCAAAGGATCAAATGATCATAGACCTCACAAATTGACCAAACCTAACCTATTTAAGTGGAACCCCCCAGATGAATGGGGTTCACCATCTCTATTCTAACCGTCCATAAAACCATAATATGTGGGATGGGGCCCATGAATTGATTTAAAAAGATCAAAGGATCAAATGATCATAGACCTAACAAATTGACCAAATATTTTTAAGTGGGACCTAGATGAATGGGGTCCACCATCTTTATTCTAACCATCCATAAAATCAAATGATGCGGGCCGGGACCCATGAATTGATTGATAAAGATCAAATGATCATAGACCTCTCAAATTGACCAAACCTAACCTATTTAAGTTGGACCCCCAAGATGAATGGGGTCCACCATCTATATTCTAACCGTCCATGAAATAATATGATGCGGGCTGGGACCCATGAATTGCTTGATAAAGATCAAAGGATCAAATGATCATAGACCTCACAAATTGAGCGAACCTAACCTTTTTAAGTGGATCCCCCCAGATGAATGGGGTCCACCATCTTTATTCTAACCGTTCATAAAACCATATTATGCGGGATGGGACCCATGAATTGATTTAAGCGGGATGGGACCCATGAATTGATTTAAAAAGATCAAAGGATCAAATGATCATAGACCTAACAAATTGACCAAATATTTTTAAGTGGGATCCAGATGAATGGGGTCTACCATCTTTATTCTAACCGTTTCAAATGATGCGGGCCGGGACCCATGAATTGATTGATATAAATGTAGCACATCTGGTGTGTTGGCTTATTTAGGGATCTATTGAGAGATTTTAGGCTTTTGAGTGGAAGATGATTCTTCATGGAGAGATTTTAGGTCTTTTGAGTGTGTAATAGATATAGAGATTTTAGGGATGAGGGCAACTCCGGAAATGGCATTGCAAAAAGTTTGAAGTTGCGCCAGGTATCTTTATGTGAGGAAGAGTACATCCTTTTAGTAATATAGATTATGAACACTGTAATTAAGCTAAATTGAGAGATTATCAATTAATTTGACCTAATCATAGTAATCATAATATTAATAATAGGGAAATGATTTTGGCACTCCCTTTTTCCCCCTTTTTGATGGAGGCACTCCAAAATTTTGTGAAGGAAAAGGAGTACCTCCATAAAAAAAAGGAGTGCCAAAATCACTTTCCTAATAATATTCTAAAAGATCTTAAAGATATTTGCAACCATAACTTCAATATCTACATTCTCTATCACTTCAAGCCGCGGAAGCTCTCTGCTGGCTTTTACAATGAAGTGGACCACATGACCTGATTCTGACACAAACAAAGAGAGGGATTTGTAGGGATGAAAATGGAATTGTTGGGTTTGATCGGGCAAGACACATGTTCGATGGGCCATATCTTGGAATTTTATCAATCCAAATCGGGCACAAGTACCTTGAAATGTTTGACTCATTAAAAAAGTACAAATTACGTTCCCTAGCTTTAGTAATGACTCTCTCTCTCTCTCTTCCTTGGAATTCTATCATCGAATCACTAACAAAATTTGATTGAAGAGACTATAAATAATCACTCCACGAAGGAGAATGGTTAAATACAAACACCCATCTCCAATCGAAACATCAAGTATGGCAGAAGCAGCAGGCATACGTAGACGAATTCTACTTCTCAGCTATTGTAAGATCTCGGTCCCGCTTTTATTTTTTTAAATATTTTATTATATTTTAATTAGAATAATAGTATTATTTTAATTGAATGTATTTTAGTTATTTAAGAGGTTAGGATTAAGTGGGGCATTTGTTATATTAGATGTGTGGATTGGTGAGTTGGGTTGATGGGTAGATGACCTGACCCATAGTTTGACCCGACCCAATGACTTAAGCCCATAAGAATATTCTTTTCAACCTAATCCCTATTTTAAACGCTCGTCCTTATCTCTCTCCACTTATCTCTGTAACTCCTCCCGGTTCTTCTTCATCTTTCAACTTTCCAAGCCTCTGCAACTTTAGGATCCAACCATCAGAATCAAGATCTGAGGATACAAGCATTCCTGGTTCAACTTTCTTATCTCAGGTAACCTTCTCCTCAAACCATTAGGAGTAAATCTGTACTCTTAGGTTATCTTTGGCACTTACGTTTGGGTCACATTAACCTAAAACGGATTCAGAGGTTGGTAGAAGATGGGCCCTTAAGCTCATTAGATTTCGAACCTTTTCCTCAGTGCGAATCTTGTCTCAAGGGAAAGATGACCAAACGGTCATTCTCTGGAAAGGGACTTAGGTCAAAGGAGTTGTTAGAATTGATTCACACTGATGTGTGTGGTCCTATGAACAAACCGGCTCGAGGAGGGTATGAGTATTATATCACCTTCACCGATGATTACTCTAGGTATGGATATGTATACCTAATGCGACGCAAGTCTGAGGCGTTTGATAAGTTCAAACAATTCAAGGCTGAGGCGGAGCTACAACTAGGAAAACATATCAAAGCCCTTCGATCCGATCGAGGTGGCGAGTACCTCCTGGGTGAGTTCAAGGAGCACCTCACACAACATGGGATTGTGTCTCAGTTGTCTGCACCGGGTACACCCCAGCAAAATGGTGTAGCAGAGAGAAGAAACCGTACCCTTCTTGATATGGTAAGGTCCATGATGAGTCATGCAACCCTACCTATATCTTTTTGGGGATATGCCTTAGAAGCAGCAGCATACATTTTAAATCTGGTACCATCTAAGTCAGTACCTAGGACACCACAAGAAATATGGACAGGTCGAAAACCTAGTTTAAATCATATCCACATTTGGGGTTGTCCAGCCTATGTACTGAATGATAAAGCTACCAAGCTAGAACCCAGATCGGAAATGTGCTACTTCATTGGGTATCCTAAGGGAACGAGAGGTGGCATCTTTTATCATCCAAAGGAGCAAAAAGTGCTCATCAGCACTCATGCTAGGTACTTGGAAGATGATTGTATGATGCACCAAGAGCTTAGTTGTAAAGAAACCCTTGAGGAGATTCTTCCGGGATCTCCTATAACATCTGTACCAGATCCTGAGGCAGTAGATGAACAAGATATTCCTTTGAACACTCCGGAGCCTCGTCGCAGTGGGAGAATTTCTAGACAACCAGAAAGATATCTAGGAGTGTCTTTTAAGACAGACTCTGAAGATCTGGTTGAGGATCCTACTAGTTATGATGAAGCAGTAACGGATATAGATGCTGACATGTGGCAGCAAGCGATGAAATCTGAAATGGATTCTTTGTATTCCAATCAAGTCTGGGAACTTGTAGATGCACCTGAAGGGATCAAACCCATAGGGTGCAAGTGGATCTACAAGAGAAAGAGAGGAGTGGATGGGAAGGTGGAAACCTTCAAAGCAAGACTGGTGGCGAAAGGATATACTCAGAAAGAGGGTATCGATTATGAGGAAACCTTTTCACCAGTGGCTATGCTTAAGTCCATAAGGATTCTCTTGGCCATCGCATGTCATTATGACTACGAGATATGGCAGATGGATGTCAAGACAGCTTTTCTTAATGGAAGTCTTGACGAATGCATCTATATGATGCAACCAGAGGGCTTCATTGCTAGTGGCCAAGATAACATGGTTTGTAAACTTAAGAAGTCCATCTATGGACTTAAGCAAGCATCTAGAGCATGGAACATCAAGTTTAATCAGGCAATCAAATCCTTTGGCTTTGATCAAAACATTGATGAACCATGTGTGTATAAGAAAGGAAATGGGAAAGCAGTTGCGTTTTTGGTTCTATATGTAGATGACATATTACTCATAGGAAATGATGTAGGTTTATTGTCATCCACAAAGGTTTGGTTATCCTCTCAATTTCAGATGAAGGATTTGGGTGAGGCCAGCTGTATCTTAGGGATCAAGCTTTTGCGTGATCGCAAGAATAAGATGTTAGCCTTATCTCAATCTTCATATATTGAGAAGATATTGGTCAAGTTTAACATGCATAACTCCAAGAAGGGCCTCCTACCTTCTAGACATGGAGTACCACTGTCTCGAGATCAATGTCCAAAGACATCTGAAGAGATAGAGACCATGAGGAGAGTTCCATATGCATTCGCTATTGGAAGCCTCATGTATGCTGTGTTATAGACCAGATATTTGCTTTGCCGTTGGCATGGTTAGCAGATATCAGTCAAACCCTGGACCTATGCATTGGACAGCTGTTAAACATATATTCAAGTATCTTTGGAGAACGAAAGATTATATGCTAACCTTTCAATCAGAGTATGTGGCGGCATCGGAAGCTGCGAAGGAAGCAGTATAGCTCAGACAATTCCTATTGGAATTAGGAGTTGTTCCTGCAGTGCAAAAACCGATTGTCATAACACTGGTGCTGTAGCACAGTGCAAAGAGCCTAGGAATCACAAGAAAGACAAGCACATTCGGATAAAGTACCACTTGATCCGGGAATTCATTCAGGATGGAGAGATAGTGGTGGAGCATATTGCTTCAGCAAATAACTTAGCTGACCCATTCAATAAGACTCTTACTGAGAAAGTCTTCACTTCTCATGTTGAGTCTATGGGTGTTAGGTTAGGAAGCAGTGATCTTTAGTGCAAGTAGGAGTTTGTTGGGATTGGTGTATGCCCTAAAGCCCACTAGCTGCACTTTCATCTTTTGTTACTGGATATTTAACTGGTCATTTAATGGAAAGACTCTTTTATGCTTAAACATGTATATATGTATGGTTGCGTAAGGCCCATTGTTTCTAGTAAATGAATTAGGTGTGTAGTGTCTACACACAGATAGGTCTAATTCATGGACAACTAGAAACATCATATTTGTTCATAACTGAAAGATGGAGCTGGGCACTTCATCTTGGTAGAAGTTATAATGAGATACTCTCCTATATAGGGTGACATACCTAAGTCACGGGAGGGCTTTCCCGGATCTATCTCATTAGTGCATGTGTCATGCATTGAACAGGACCGTTGTAGGTGTGATCTCTAAAATAGTACTATCACAGAAAAGAGATCAAGTCACCTTATGCTACTAAGTAACCGGTGCTCTTAATCTTGAGCATTTGTGGATGAACTGACGAAGTCAAGTTCTTGTGCTTTAATTCACTATGGGTGAGATTCTTTTTCATGGGTCAACAGCTCTGTGTTTTGGGTACTCGGACTTGATCAGTTGGGACGTGCAGATGCAATATAGAATCTATGCCATCTGATGATGGAATAATCGTCCCCTTAGAATTATCCGATTAATCATCAAAATCTAAGATCTTAGTATATGGATGTTCCATATGGATATTGAACTTGTGGGTCGCTCCCTGGATCAAGAGAATGATATTCGAATGATGATTATGTTTAAGGATATGAAGTTCTAAGGTTTAGATGTAATCGGGAAGGTTGATAGTACATGTGATAACCTGACTCGATTATGGATGTTACATAGAGGGGCATTCAGGTCATTACACTTAGTAGGTCGAAGACAACCGTCATTTTATGACGAGCTTATTATAATATATATTTGTCCTTGGAGTTCAACCATAACTCTCTAGTGGAATGAGTTAAGGTTAAAATAGTCTTTATGTTGCTATGGGTTTAGCATGGACATTTTGGTCATTTTGGGAGCCAATGGCAAATATGTCTTTTGGTCCCTTCTCTAGTCACTTACCAAGATTGGCATGGTTTCCTAAGATGTTTAGACAACATAAGGATGAATTATTTTAGTGGAAAAATAATTTTGAGTTTAAATTCAAATAGGCCTTTGATGGCATACATGAATTTAACTCTAGATAAATTATATGTGGGCCATGGTGTGCATAGATATGTGGGACGTCCATGATAGGATTTCCATGGGTAAGGTTTCCAACATTGAGTAGGACTCTCTACTTGGAAAGTTGGACTCCTCTTTGGATTAGTATTCCTATGAGTTAGTTTCCTTTTTGGATTAGGAACTTAAAATTAGTAAGTGTTCTACAACTAGGATTACTAATTGTATGGAAAGTTCCTTTTGGTTTCCTTTTCTAATTAGAGTGTTTCTTAAAGGAAATAAGTCTTTCCTTTTTGGACAACAATGAGAATTAGAAGAGATAAGCTTCTAGGAAAAGGTTTCCTCAAAGTTACTATAAAAGAAACCAACCACTCTCTTGGACGTCCATAACAAGAATTGCAAGGTTCCACACGTCCAGCTTCCTTAGTGTTATCTTCTTGATTGAAGAAACTTTGAGATCTGAGTTTTTCCCTTGGAGAAATAGTTCTTAATTCCTAGATTAAGATCCCACCATCTTAGCCAATCAGATTTGGAAGTGAGATAGAGGAGAAGATCAAAGGCAATACTAGTGCAGGAAAATTCCAGCAACTTGTTTGTAAATTGCAAGTCTGAGTTCGCGCCTTTGGATCTATTTTTTCAGAGATTTGAAGTCTACAAATCTTCGAGGTATTAGTCTTCTATCATCTCTATTAATTAGACACATGTTGGTCATGATTTAATGGAGTTTCTATGCGATTCTTTATGGCTGATTTCCGCTGCATAGTACAGAAATCAGATTTTTTAAAATCTGTCATGCTTTGCATCAGCCATAGTAGTCTCTTTATGAGAAGTTTCAGATCTGAATCGCAATTTCTTTCAAGTAATATACCGTATACCCGGACGGTATTTACTTGGTCCAATTATCCAATTAATAAAGTTCAAAAGTATAAATTTAACACATTAAAATCAAAGATATCATTTAAATATTAATTTACAAATAATAACCTTAATGTATAATTTTAGAAAACCTAAGAATTCCATTTATAATATTTTTCAATCTCAAGTCTTTATAAAATAGACCCAAGGGTCTAATTTGGTTTCATTAAAACTACAATGAGCCTTTTTTCTAATTTTAATACCATAGTAGATAAGATAATAAATACCCCCATGGTGCTAAAAGTTACATGGTTCCTTATCCCAAAACAAATCCAGGTCATCACCATTCTCCCTTCTTTATTTCTAACCAAAGACATTGTCAATGGGATTGCATCATCAGGTCATCCGTACTCTCCCTCCTTTATTTCATTTCAATACCCATACAAGTCATAACCGTCCCTGCATGCCCACTTCATTACAGAACCCATTCATGGAATGAGAAGGCTACACGTCAGGTTCTACAAGGGGTGTATGGATAGTGGGCCCCACTTATTAAGAACCCAAGATGGGTGTATTCTCCAAGGTCGCCCAGGCATGTCTGGCCCTTTGATCGGACCAGATTTGTGATCATGCGATAAAACAATGAATCTCACCACATAATTCAAGACACAAAGGTAATCTCAACAGAGAGTTACATTCTGCAACAGATGTCCATTGGGCTTGGTCCATCAGGGACATCTGGACGGTGGGCCCCAATGCGCCCAGTCCCAAAACAACCTCACCACCCATCTAGGTCGCCCGCCGTGTTTGGCTACAGGAACGGACCGGATCTGATCAGATCTCCCCACGGCCCACATCAAGATTAAATAAAAGAAAGTAGAGTAAATCAAACCTTAGGGCATAAAAGGGGTTTCTACATGCATCTAACACTAGAATCAACGAGAAACACAAGCATTAAATTTACAAATTATGGTTAAGTACTTGCCTTTAACCGGGGTTTGAAGAAAAAGCAACAGATCCTAACCAATACCCAATCCGAGATTACCGGGGCACTCGATCACAATCCTAACACCAATCTGACACAAGAGATGGGATAGAAATGCCAAGGTGGCCAGATATATGTTATTCCTACCCAAAATCTAACATTGGAAAGAATAAAAAGATAACCTAAGAGTACAGATTTACTCCTAATGGTTTGAGGAGAAGGTTACCTGAGGTAAGAAAGTTGAACCAGGAATGCTTGTATCCTCAGATCTTGATTCTGATGGTTGGATCCTAAAGTTGCAGAGGCTTGGAAAGTTGAAAGATGAAGAAGAACCGGGAGGAGTTACAGAGATAAGTGGAGAGAGATAAGGATGAGCGTTTAAAATAGGGATTAGGTTAAAAAGAATATTCTTATGGGCTTAAGTCATTGGGTCGGGTCAAACTATGGGTCAGGTCATCTACCCATCAACCCAACTCACCAATCCACACATCTAATATAACAAATGCCCCACTTAATCCTAACCTCTTAAATAACTAAAATACATTCAATTAAAATAATACTATTATTCTAATTAAAATATAATAAAATATTTAAAAAAATAAAAGCGGGACCGAGATCTTACAATATCTGAGAAGTAGAATTCGTCTACGTATGCCTGCTGCTTCTGCCATACTTGATGTTTCGATTGGAGATGGGTGTTTGTATTTAACCATTCTCCTTCGTGGAGTGATTATTTATAGTCTCTTCAATCAAATTTTGTTAGTGATTCGATGATAGAATTCCAAGGAAGAGAGAGAGAGTCATTACTAAAGCTAGGGAACGTAATTTGTACTTTTTTAATGAGTCAAACATTTCAAGGTACTTGTGCCCGATTTGGATTGATAAAATTCCAAGATATGGCCCATCGAACATGTGTCTTGCCCGATCAAACCCAACAATTCCATTTTCATCCCTGCAAATCCCTCTCTTTGTTTGTGTCAGAATCAGGTCATGTGGTCCACTTCATTGTAAAAGCCAGCAGAAAGCTTCCGCGGCTTGAAGTGATAGAGAATGTAGATATTGAAGTTATGGTTGCAAATATCTTTAAGATCTTTTAGAATATTATTAGGAAAGTGATTTTGGCACTCCTTTTTTTTATGGAGGTACTCCTTTTCCTTCACAAAATTTTGGAGTGCCTCCATCAAAAAGGGGGAAAAAGGGAGTGCCAAAATCATTTCCCTATTATTAATATTATGATTACTATGATTAGGTCAAATTAATAGATAATCTCTCAATTTAGCTTAATTACAGTGTTCATAATCTATATTACTAAAAGGATGTACTCTTCCTCACATAAAGATACCTGGCGCAACCTCAAACTTTTTGCAATGCCATTTCCGGAGTTGCCCTTATCCCTAAAATCTCTATATCTATTACACACTCAAAAGACCTAAAATCTCTCCATGAAGAATCATCTTCCACTCAAAAGCCTAAAATCTCTCCATAGATACCTAAATAAGCCAACACACCAGATGTGCTACATTTATATCAATCAATTCATGGGTCCCGGCCCGCATCATTTGATTTTATGGACGGTTAGAATAAAGATGGTAGACCCCATTCATCTGGATCCCACTTAAAAATATTTGGTCAATTTGTTAGGTCTATGATCATTTGATCCTTTGATCTTTTTAAATCAATTCATGGGTCCCATCCCGCTTAAATCAATTCATGGGTCCCATCCCGCATAATATGGTTTTATGAACGGTTAGAATAAAGATGGTGGACCCCATTCATCTGGGGGGATCCACTTAAAAAGGTTAGGTTCGCTCAATTTGTGAGGTCTATGATCATTTGATCCTTTGATCTTTATCAAGCAATTCATGGGTCCCAGCCCGCATCATATTATTTCATGGACGGTTAGAATATAGATGGTGGACCCCATTCATCTTGGGGGTCCAACTTAAATAGGTTAGGTTTGGTCAATTTGAGAGGTCTATGATCATTTGATCATTTGATCTTTATCAATCAATTCATGGGTCCCGGCCCGCATCATTTGATTTTATGGATGGTTAGAATAAAGATGGTGGACCCCATTCATCTAGGTCCCACTTAAAAATATTTGGTCAATTTGTTAGGTCTATGATCATTTGATCCTTTGATCTTTTTAAATCAATTCATGGGCCCCATCCCACATATTATGGTTTTATGGACGGTTAGAATAGAGATGGTGGACCCCATTTATCTGGGGGGTTCCACTTAAATAGGTTAGGTTTGGTCAATTTGTGAGGTCTATGATCATTTGATCCTTTGATCTTTATCAAGCAATTCATGGGTCCCAGCCCGCATAGGGGTGTGCATAATTTGGTTAAAACCGATTAACCGAACCCGACCGACCGACCGTTAACCGAATTTACCGGTTATTCTTAACCGATCAGGCGGTTCGGTTAAAGATGTTTAAATATTTCGATTTTCGGTTAACGGTTCGGTTAACAGAAAAAATTAACCAAATTAACCGAACCGAACCGAAATTATAGAAAACTATATAAATATATAATATATAATAAAATGTGTACATGTATATAATATGAAAATCTATTAATACTTATATAAAAAATCCAAAAAAAATATAACATACATCAATTAATAAGTATTAATTCATGTTACCAAGTACCAACTTAGTAACTTACCAAGTTACCATGTAATGTAGCACCTTCAATATATTATATATTTCTATTTATCAAGATTAAATATGATAATGAAATTAATAATATGACAAAAAAAATATAAACCATTGACATTAAACTCTAAATCCTAAGGTTAAAGGTCCCAACAATTTAAAACCTTAATTTTTTATTTTGAATTGGGAACCATAAACCATATAAAACCTTATGAATATAAACCCTAAACTCTATTAACTAGATAACTATAGTCATTTATAAACTTAATAATTTTAGGTTAACCGAACCGACCGAAATCCAAACCGATATTTTAGGTTAACCGAACCGATGGTTAATCCTCTAAAAAATTTTGGTTTGGTTAGGTTAAAAATATGTCAATAACCGAACCGACCGACCGATGCACACCCCTAAGCCCGCATCATATTGTTTCATGGACGGTTAGAATATAGATGGTGGACCCCATTCATCTTGGGAGTCCCACTTAAATAGGTTAGGTTTGGTCAATTTGAGAGGTCTATGATCATTTGATCATTTGATCTTTATCAATCAATTCATGGGTCCCGGCCCGCATCATTTGATTTTATGGACGGTTAGAATAAAGATGGTGGACCCCATTCATCTGGGTCCCACTTAAAAATATTTGGTCAATTTGTTAGGTCTACGATCATTTAATCCTTTGATCTTTTTAAATCAATTCATGGGTCCCATCCCGCATAATATGGTTTTATGGACGGTTAGAATAGAGATGGTGGACCCCATTCATCTAGGGGGTTCCACTTAAATAGGTTAGGTTTGGTCAATTTGTGAGGTCTATGATCATTTGATCCTTTGATCTTTAACAAGCAATTCATGGGTCCCAGCCCGCATCATATTGTTTCATGGACGGTTAGAATATAGATGGTGGACCCCATTCATCTTGGGGGTCCCACTTAAATAGTTAGGTTTGGTCAATTTGAGAGGTCTATGATCATTTGATCTTTATCAATCATTTCATGGGTCCCGGCCCGCATCATTTGATTTTATGGACGACTAGAATAAAGATGGTGGACTCCATTCATCTGGGTCCCACTTAAAAATATCTTAAAGATCTTTTAGAATAATATTAAATAATGATTGGGTGATTACGCTCAATTGAGAGACAATTTCTGGTTAATATGATTAGATTAGATTGAATTATGAATACTGTAATTAAGCTAAATTGAGAGATTATCTATCAATTTGACGTAATCATAGTAATCATAATATTAATAATAGGGAAATGATTTTGGAACTCCCTTTTCCCCCCTTTTTAATGGAGGCACTCCAAAATTTTGTGAAGGAAAAGGAGTGCCTCCGTAAAAAAAAGGAGTGCCAAAATCACTTTCCTAATAAAATTCTAAAAGATCTTAAAGATATTTGCAACCATAACTTCAATATCTACATTCTCTATCACTTCAAGCAGCGGAAGCTCTCTGCTGGCTTTTACAATGAAGTGGACCACATGACCTTCTGACACAAACAAAGAGAGGGATTTGTAGGGATGAAAATGGAATTGTTGGGTTTGATCGGGCAAGACACATGTTCGATGGGCCATATCTTGGAATTTTATCAATCCAAATTGGGCACAAGTACCTTGAAATGTTTGACTCATTAAAAAAGTACAAATTACGTTCCCTAGCTTTAGTAATGACTCTCTCTCTCTCTCTCTTCCTTGGAATTCTATCATCGAATCACTAACAAAATTTCATTGAAGAGACTATAAATAATCACTCCACGAAGGAGAATGGTTAAATATAAACACCCATCTCCAATCGAAACATCAAGTATGGCAGAAGCAGCTGGCATACGTAGACGACTTCTACTTCTCAGCTATTGTAAGATCTCGGTCCCGCTTTTATTTTTTTTAATATTTTATTATACTTTAATTAGAATATTAGTATTATTTTAATTGAATGTATTTTAGTTATTTAAGTGGTTAGGATTAAGTGGGGCACGCGTTATATTAGATGTGTGGATTGGTGAGTTGGGTTGATGGGTAGATGACCTGACCCATAGTTTGACCCGACCCAATGACTTAAGCCCATAAGAATATTCTTTTTAACCTAATCCCTATTTTAAACGCTCGTCCTTATCTCACCCCACTTATCTCTGCAACTCCTCCTGGTTCTTCTTCTTCGTCTTCTTCATCATTCAACTTCCCAAGCCTCTGTCCCCCCTGGTTTGGAACCACCTTTTGAGACCGAGAGTGTCTTTCTTTGCTTGGCGCCTGATGCACTGTAAGACTCCAACCAATGACCGGGCTCAAGCTGCTGGCCTCAGTCTAGCCTCCAGATGTTGTATCTGCAATCAGAATGTAGAAACAGTGCTGCATCTCTTTTTCCTCTGCCCATTTGCCTCTGCCTTCTGGAGTTGGATTCTTCAAGCCGCAGGAGTTTCCATTGCTGTTCCTTGCTCTCCTTCTACTATTTGACAGGGTCTTTCAGCTAACTGTGACAAGATAGCACGTCTTGGAGTTTCCTCCATCTTCTTCTCTACTACTTTCGTTATTTGGAAATGCAGAAATGACCTAACTCACAGAAACTTAAGAGCCTCTCAGACGAAGGTCAAGATCCTACTGAAAGAGCTTCTTTCCTCCTCTCTCAGTTCTATCAGCAGACCTTTTTCTGGCAGGCCTCTTCAGCTGTTTATACATTTTTTTGTCTAACTCCAACCATTTAGTTTTGTAAATTTCTTAGTCTCCTTCTTGCTTCTCATTGGGTCTTCTGTGCCTGCTCTGTGGAGGTGTCTGCTGGCTTGAGGATAGCTTGGTACTAGCATTGGGCCTATATGTACTTTTAGTCTCTTCTACCACTGGTGGTGCATCTCTCCTGCTTTCAGTTATTGGTAACCCAGCTTGCCCTGGGCAATGAAGAGATTCTGGGTTCCGAGCTTCTTGTGTTCCATTGGCAAATCACCTAGAATGGCTATGGCAGAGCATTGTGTTTTGCTTTTTCCAGTTCTGTTTAGCTGGAGGTTGTCCCAACTTTTTGTTTAATGCTCGGTGCTTCGTCAGCTTAGTCCGGAAGATCCCCTTCTCAGCTGTTTGAGTCTCTGTTGCGGGCTGCACTTCTGCTGCCAGTTCCTCTTCAGTGGGCTCAGCATGCCGGAAGTTTGAAGCTGTTCTTTTTGGGGTGTTGTCCTGTCAGTTTGCTTGGCGAGTAGTTGCTCTGCCTGTCTTTGCTGCCAATGCTCTGCAGAGTTTGAGCGCTGCATTGCTCTGTTCTGCTAGGTGGAGTTGTGTGCTGAATGGCCTCGTTCTAGGGGCAGTTTCTCCTTTGCTTGCTGTGAAAATAGCCTGGAGGGAAGTCGGCCCTTTTCTTTGCTCTGCCCTCTTCTGGCAGTTTCCTTCTTCTGATTGTGTTTATCAGTCTCGCAGTGCCAAGTGTGTTCCTCTGGGTTGGGTTCGCTTTTGGGTTGCTTCTGTCCTTTGGGAAGGACTTTTGTATCTTTTGGGGGCTTCTTGCCCGGTTCCCCTTTTTTCTTTTCTCAATACAAATTAACCTTTAGCAAAAAAAAAAAAAAAAAAAAAAAAAAAAAAAAAAAAAAAAAACTTCCCAAGCCTCTGCAATTTTAGGATCCAACCATCAGAATCAAGATCTGAAGATACAAGCATTCCTGGTTCAACTTTCTTATCTCAGGTGACCTTCTCATCAAACCATTAGGAGTAAATCTGTACTCTTAGGTTATCTTTTTATTCTTTCCAATGTTAGATTTTGGGTAGGAATAACATATATCTGGCCACCTTGGCATTTCTATCCCATCTCTTGTGTCAGATTGGTGTTAGGATTGTGATCGAGCACCCCGGTAATCTCGGATTAGGTATTGGTTAGGATATGTTGCTTTTTCTTCAAACCCCGGTGAAAGGCAAGTACTTAACCATAATTTATAAATTTAATGCTTGTGTTTCTCGTTGATTCTAGTGTTAGATGCATGTAGAAACCCCTTTTATGCCCTAAGGTTTGATTTACTCTACTTTCTTTTATTTAATCTTGATGTGGGCCGTGGGGAGATCTGATCAGATCCGGTCCGTTCCTGTAGCCAAACACGGCGGGCGACCTAGATGGGTGGTGAGGTTGTTTTGGGACTGGGCGCATTGGGGCCCACCGTCCAGATGTCCCTGATGGACCAAGCCCAATGGACATCTGTTGCAGAATGTAACTCTCTGTTGAGATTACCTTTGTGTCTTGAATCATGTGGTGAGATTCATTGTTTTATCGCATGATCACAAATCTGGTCCGATCAAAGGGCCAGACATGCCTGGGCGACCTTGGAGAATACACCCATCTTGGGTTCTTAATAAGTGGGGCCCACTATCCATACACCCCTTGTAGAACCTGACGTGTAGCCTTCTCATTCCATGAATGGGTTCTGTAATGAAGTGGGCATGCAAGGACGGTTATGACTTGTATGGGTATTGAAATGAAATAAAGGAGGGAGAGTACAGATGACCTGATGATGCAATCCCATTGACATTGACTTTGGTTAGAAATAAAGAAGGGAGAATGGTGATGACCTGGATTTGTTTTGGGATAAGGAACCATGTAACTTTTAGTACCATGGGGGTATTTATTATCTTATCTACTATGGTATTAAAATTAGAAAAAAGGCTCATTGTAGTTTTAATGAAACCAAATTAGACCCTTGGGTCTATTTTATAAAGACTTGAGATTGAAAAATATTATAAATGGAATTCTTAGGTTTTCTAAAATTATACATTAAGGTTATTATTTGCAAATTAACATTTAAATGATATCATTGATTTTAATGTGTTAAATTTATACTTTTGAACTTTATTAATTGGATAATTGGACCAAGTAAA
Organism: Litsea cubeba; assembly: GCA_012931725.1. NCBI lineage: Eukaryota > Viridiplantae > Streptophyta > Magnoliopsida > Laurales > Lauraceae > Litsea > Litsea cubeba. The sequence continues at coordinate 22,027,560 of CM022951.1, read as the reverse complement.
TACCGTCCGGGTATACGGTATATTACTAATGTGGGGTTTAGTGCTTTGTATGACCTCGGGGAAATCCTAGTAGATTTAGGCTCAACCCATCTTTATTGGAAAACCCTTAATTGGGTCTATGCACTATTGATTGAGAAATGATGTGTTGACCTTTTATCTATTTAGAGATTCCTATGGTTATTAGGTATGAGACCTTATGTTTGACTTTAGGATTGGCTTGTGATGATTCTTTGACCTTCGGGTTTGCATACATATTGAGATTGATGTTGGTCTATTAGCTTCATACCCTATATTGATTGGATATGGACCGTGATGTGGCTTGGCAAGCGATTGAGAAATTATAGAAATTTATTCGAATGATTTATCGATATTGATTGTGGATTGTTGTGCAGCCAGCCATTCACTTTGACTTAGGTTTCTATGTCAGAGCATTACAGATCACTAGGTTTATTCTATTATGATATGTATATATATATGTACATCGATTGGGTCATAACTGAACGACTGCAGTTGTAATTGGACGGCTGATCACCGATGTGAACGGACACTATAATATCCGCATTGATTGTTTGACCGGTATTCCGGATTATCGATCGGTTTATGACCGCCGACGTGATTTAGATAGTTAGGGCTGACCACTCAAAGCAGTGGCATTGCTTCTGTGTGATTATTGTATTGCTCTATTGTGTAGATTAGATTTAGATTATACGTTCTTTTCATCGTTGTCATATTGTTATTCTCTTATGATTGATTATACGTTCTTTTCATCGTTGTCATATTGTTATTCTCTTATGATTATTACATGTCATTACTCACATTGATCTTGTGTTTTAATTATAAATTATGCTTTTATACTTGCTATTTACTTTATTTATTGGTTTATAGGTACCGATCCCTACCCTACCGAGGAGACGGAGGAGGATCAAACGTTTCAAGCGTTTGAGCCAGCTGACGAACCCGAGTGGAATGCCGGAGACGGTTATGGAGCCGTCTGAGCCTGCATGAGAGTGACATCATCTTAGCAATCCTCTAGATGAACTTTCTTTAATAATATACATTTCCTTAGTAATTGTTTTATTCATTCTACAACTTTAATTATTAATGTTTATTTGATTTTCGTGTTGGATCTTGTCTACGGTCATTGAATACCAATTGAATGAAGCTTCCCTTGCATTTAATGAAATTTTATTTGGACTTACCACGGTTTGTGATATTATGTGGGTCCACTTTTGGAAGCTTATGTTGTATTAAACATAGGAATTTGAATTTGTTTTAATTTTTCACGTTTTTCCCCAATTCTTATTTTGGGGACGTGACGGCTATGACCAACGATGAGGAGCTCCCAATCTCAGATGACAAATACGCAGAAGAGCTACAGCTCCAAGAGGTGCTTATGTCCTCTATTCAACCTCACCAGTTCTCCAAAAACCCAACAAAAAGTCTCAAACGAGTCAAGAAAGAAATCGGAGAATTTTCACAAAACACATGCGACATCTGCGTGAAGAAAAATCAAGGGACGAGATGTTCAAGAGCAACAAATGTTGTCACCTCTTCTGCTCCGACTGCATAAACAGGCATGTCGCAGCCAAGATCCAAGAGAACATAACAATGGTGAGCTGTCCCTAGGTGGGATGTAGAGGCGTTTTAGAACCCCAAATCTGCAGACCCATTCTTCCAAAGGATGTGTTCGAGAGGTGGGAGAATGCAATCTGCGAGTCGATTGTTCTGGGGTCTAAGAGGACTTACTGCCCTTTCAAGGACTGTTCGGCTCTTTTGGATGATGATGGTGGTGTTGATGTGAGGGAGTCTGAGTGCCCCAACTGTAGGAGGCTCTTCTGCGCGCAATGTATGGTTCCATGGCATTCGGGTGTGGGATGCAAGGAGTATCAGAAGTTGGGTGTTGATGAGACAGGGAAGGATGATTTGAGCATGATGGAACTCGCTAAGAGCCAGAAGTGGAAGAGGTGTCCTAGATGCAAGTACTATGTGGAGAAGACAGAGGGCTGTTTCCATATCACTTGGAGGTTGGTCGGTCTGCAACTATCTTCCTCTTTACTTTTGTGCCGTTGCTGCCGCAACAAGAGTATTCCGGAATCGGTGGATTTCTCTCTCGAGGATTCCAACATTCTCCTCTAGGCCCTGGTGTTCATGGTCCGGGCTAAAGCATATCCTGTGCCTCACCTGTGGCGTAAAAGTTAGGCCTGAGCCCGCCCATTTAATCAATTGGAACGGGCCAAACTGGCCTTTTTATTACTTTTGTGGGCATTTGACCAATTGTTTGGACTAATTAAATTAAATTACATGCATTTCTTCTACTAGTCGGGCTTTGGGCTTTCTATCGCTTAATTCAAGTCCGGCCCAATTATCAAACGGCCATAATCACATATCCAAGCTCGACCCATGAACACCTTTACATATTGGGGTGTTCATGGATCGGGCCAGCCTGGCCCAATCCCCGCCCACTTGGGGCGGTGCTTGGGCCAAAGTTTTTTGTACTCGTGCTGGGCTCGGACATTTTATTTAGACCTTTTTAATAGACGCGCTGGGCTTGGATTTAGTGGTAGAAAGCCCAAGCCCGGCCCGAATATAAAATAGATTACTAGAACGTGTTCAAGAGGGGACTCGAAGGCATTACATCTCAAATGTGCCTATGTTTCACCACCACTTGAATTCATAGAAAAAAAAAACTTGTTTTATTTTTATCAAGTAAACAAGGGCTGGGCCCGGGCTTACTCATTTTCAGACGGGCCGGGCTTGGGCCAGCCTCTCAAGCCCCGATTTGGGAGTGGGCTGGGCTTGGACAAAAAATTACAAGTCGGGCTAGCCCTAAATATACTTCAGCCCGGCCCAACTCGAATGATCATGTCCTAATTGAATCCACGGATTCACAAATGTTGTTGTCTGAGCATTTTGTAAGGTGGATATTACAAAAGAAAACGCAATTTCAGGGTAGGATGTTTGAAAAATCACAAATAAGCCATGGATATGCAAATAGTTGAGGTAGAGATGTCAAGTGGGCCGTGCCAGGCCGGCCCGCCAGTCAACGGGCCGTGGCACGGCACGGCTCGGTCAACGGCACGGCCCATGACACGGGCCGTGCTGGGCCGAGCTTCGCGGGCCCGCCAGCCCATTTGGCACGGCCCGCCAGGCCGTCATGCTAGTGGGCCAGCCCCTGCGGCCGCCTGGCACGACCCGCTAGGCACGGCCCGCTTAGCCCGCCAAAAAAAACTATTTTTTTTATATATTTTTTTAATTTATAAAAATCTAATTCCCCAGCCAACAACAACCCTAAGCATTTTCTAATAAAAAAACACTTACATAACTTGGTAAGGTAGGACTTTAGCGTAAATTTGTTACACTAATAATGAGGGGCAATGTATTTTTGGGGAGAAGTAATAAGGGGAATGTTTTGGTGTGACACACTAATTAACCTTCACTAAATTTGCCCCTTGCCAGCTTGCCTTCACTAATTTTGTTGTCTTGAGAGATATTTGAGAATCTCAAATGAAATTCCCTACCTGGATTCATCTATGTTCAAGAACCCCTGAGCATTTGAGAAGTTGAGATTCTTTATAGGTTGGAAAGCTCACAATTAAACACAGGAATATGTTCATAATTTAGTCATTTATGTTCAATATAATCTCGTTACATGTACCTATAACTCCACTCTCAATCAGATCACATGAAGCCATATATTTACATTGATATGAACACTAGGAAAAAGAAGTAAAAATATGTAACCATGATAAAGATAATGAGAATTATTGACTAAGACTAAAAATCCATACTAAAAACTAAAGAAATTGATGCAAATCTAAATAAAATGAAGTCCAAGGTTGTAGTTTCATGGTGGGTCATTTGGAAGACTTGAAATGATTGTTGATAAAGGAAGAAATATTTAACCGCGCTAAGTTCTCGTTTAAAGTATGATAATTAAGCCAAAAAATATAAATTAAGTTTGCCATCTCAATTGAAATATCCTTAACCATGGCATTTCAATTTGGCTGAAAAATGAGTAGAAAAAAGGACATGATATGAGTTTTTTATATTTCAGGTTGTTTGAATGAAAGAGTGAGAAGTTGGATAAAAAAGTGTTAGCTTCTCATCATCATCTAAAGTGGTTAGGTTCTCATCCTAACCAAACCAAACCAAACCAAGCCTTTTCCCACTAGGTGGGGTCGGCTATATGGATTTGACGACGCCAATCAAATCTGTTTAGGGCCATGTCCTCCGTTAGATCCATGTAGGCAAGATCATGTTTAATAGTTTCTTTCCAACTTCTCTTGGGTCTCCCTCTCCCTCTCCTACTCTTGGCAAACTCCATGCTTTCACACCTTTTAACAGGTGCCTCTGTTGGACGCCTTCTAACATGGCCGAACCATCTCAGTCGATTTTCTCTCATTTTATCTCCAATCGGTACTATTCCTACATGCCCCTAATCTCCTCATTCCTAATCATATCTCTCCTTGTGATCCCGCACATCCATCTTAGCATTCTCATCTCCGCAACTTCCATCTTCTTGACATGATTATGCTTTACTGCCCAACACTCTGATCCATATAACAACGCTGGCCGTACCGCCACCTTATAATACTTTCCTTTAACTTTGAGGGGGACTTTCCGATCACACAAGACCCCCGAAGCACTCCTCCATTTGGTCCACCCGGCTTGAATCCTGTGACTTACATCAGTATCAATCCCTCCATCCTGTTGCACCATAGATCCAAGGTACCTAAAGTTTTCTTTTTCTACTATCTTTTGTGTGCCCAAACTTACTTCTATGTTACCAGGTGTCCTACTTTGACTAAACTTGCATTCCATATATTCCGTTTTGCATCGACTTAGCCTAAACCCTTTTGTCTCTAATGTTTTCCGCCACAATTCAAGTTTAGCATTCACTCCTTCTCTCGTCTCATCCACTAAAACAATGTCATCCGCAAATAGCATACACCACGGCACCTCATCCTGGATATGTCTTGTAATCTCATCCATAACTAGGGCAAACAAGTACGGGCTTAACGCTGAGCCTTGGTGTAGACCAATCGTGATAGGAAACTCCTTAGTTTCGCCGCCAGTCGTCCTTATAGATGTCACGACTCTATCATACATATCCTTTATCGCCTCAATATAAGCGACACAAACTCTTTTCTTTTCCAGAACTTTCCAAAGAATCTCCCTAGGAACCCGGTCATAGGCCTTCTCCAAGTCAATGAACACCATATGTAAATCTCTCTTACCTTCTCCATACTGTTCCATTAACCTCCTCAGGAGAAAGATAGCCTCCATGGTTGATCTCCCAGGCATGAAACCAAATTGATTCTCTGAAATATTTGTTGTTCTTCTTAGTCTTCTCTCAATAACTCTCTCCCATAATTTCATTGTATGGCTCATCAATTTAATTCTGCAGTAGTTCGCACAGTTCTGAATATCTCCTTTGTTCTTGTATATGGGTATAAGAATACTTTTCCTCCATGCATTAGGCATCTTCTTGCTCTTTAGCACTACATTAAAAAGCTTTGTCAACCAACTAATACCATCCTCCCCAAAGCACCTCCAGACCTCAATAGGGATACCATCTGGCCCAACCGCTTTCCCATTCTTCATTCTTTTCAATACTTCTTTAACTTCTTCCCTACTGATTCTCCTATAGAACATATGATTTGCTTCTTCTCTAGAAATGGTAAGCTGCCCCAATTGTATGTCACTACTACTGCTTTCTCGTTAAATAACTTGTAGAAGTAGCTCTTCCAACGCTCCTTTATCTCCTCCTCCTTTACTAATACCTTTTCATCCTCATCCTTAATGCATTTAACTTGGTTTAAGTCCTTGGTCCGCCGATCTCTAGTTTTAGCAAGCTTGAATATCTCTCTTTCGCCTTCCTTAGTGTCAAGTCGCCTATATAGCTCCTCAAATGCCTTTGCCTTGGCCTCACTAACTGCCTTTTTGGTTTCTCTTTTTGCTTTTTTATACCTCTCCAAGTTCGCTTCAATTCGATCTTTTTGCCAAGTTTTAAAGCACTCTCTTTTAACTCTTATCTTGTCTTGGACGGCTTCGCTCCACCACCATGCCTCTTTCTGTACCGGAGCACCCCCTTTAGATTCTCCTAAGACTTCTTTCCCTACCCTCCGAATACACTCTGCTACATTATCCCACATATTATTTGCACTCTCATCTGTCGCCCAAACGTCTTCCTCTAGTACTCTTTCCCTTAAAGCTAGTTGCTTATCACCTTTCAGGTTCCACCATTTAGTCCTTGAGCATCTATACAACTTCTTTTTTCTAGTCCACCTTTGTAACTGCACATCTATGATCAACAACCTATGTTTGGAAGTCAAGCTCTCCCCCGGTATAACCTTACAATATTTACAAGCTAAACGGTCTCTTTTCCTAGTTAAGAAATCAATTTGTGTCCTCGATGAGCCACTCTTATAAGTCACCAAATGTTCCTCTCTCTTTCTAAAAAATGTGTTAGTTACCATGAGATCATAAGCCACTGAAAACTCCAAGATATCCTTCCCTTCTTCATTTCTATTACCGTACCCATGTCCCCCGTGTACTCCTATGTATCCATCTACATCACGTCCTACATGACCGTTCAAATCACCTCCTATGAAGACCATCTCTCCTTGGGGTATCTCTAGTAGCACTCCTTCCAAGTCTTCCCAAAACTTCTCCTTATGTCCATCTCCTAAGCCCAGCTGGGGGGCATAAGCACTAATTACGTTCAATATCTCTTCTCCTAATACTAACTTAATTGCAATAATCCTATCTCCATAGCGCTTTACATTCACTACATCTTCCTTTAAGTCCTTATTTACCACTATGCCGACCCCATTCCTCGATCTATTAAGTCTCGTATACCATAACGTATACCCGGTCCTTTCAATCTCTTTTGCTTTGTGTCCCACCCATCTTGTCTCTTGCAAGCAAGCAATTGCGATTCGTCTCCTTTCCATTGTATCCACCACTTCCATAAGTTTCCCAGTTAGGCTCCCAATGTTCCAAGTGCTCAATCTCAGCCTTCTATTTTGGACTAGCTTCCTTACCCCCCACACTCGTCCAATAAAGTGTGAGGACCCTTGCCTATTTAGCACTGCACCCGGGCGCCGATGCAGCGGTCCTTGCTCACTTATCACTGTACCCGGACCATACAGCGCGTCGCTAAGTAGGGGACGCCCCAACGAAATTTCATTAGGTCTCAAATCCATAAAAAATCCGACTGAGTATTGTGCTGGCTGTCGGCTACCTAACGCACAACCCTCCTCCTTTGTCCGGGCTTGGGACCGGCTATGTCAAGGATACCCCAACATAGGCGGAGTTGGTTAGGTTCTCATCCTAATCTAACTAATAGTTTAATATTCGTGGTTAGGTTCACATCCTCATCTAATTAGTTTTAATATTGTTTGAATAAATATTAGTATACAAACGTTAGGTAGTCTAGTGGTTATGTTTATCTTTCACATCCTAATGGTTATTTTTAAAAGTATATACAAATTACGCAGGTCGGTCAACCCAACCTGACCCAATCATAAAAAAAAAAAAAAAAAGGCACGCCTGGCCCGCGGGCCGGCCCGGCACGGCCCGCTCCAGCCCGTCCCACTGCGGGCCGTGCCACTGGGCCGTGCCGTGCCAGGGGTTTTCCCTGGTGGGTCGTGCCGTGCCGGCCCGCTAGCTTGGGCGGGCCAGGCTTGGAGCGGGCCATGCCGGCCCGTTTGACATCACTACCGCCATGGTTGCCGAATGATATTATGCCTCAGAATTCTTCTACTGTATCAATATCCAATTTTCTCAATATTTTCATGTACTGGCTAACAATTTCAACTATTATGAAATATTGGGTTGAGTCAAAGTCAAGGAATCTGGTGATACATAATTGGATCTTCTAATATCTCCTTATTCAAGGTTAACTTATATAGGGGAATATTACCCATATATATATATATATATAGTTTTTCCGCAAATCAACCCACTGCACTATCTATAATGGGGGTCCATCTTTGACATATCCAAGCCCATTTGCACTCATCTGACCCCATGAATTGGCACCCTGGCATTTTCATACCTATCAGACCCTAACCACCATTGAAATGAATCATAAAAGAAAATGAACTTAGAAACATTAAATTTTGAGGCTTCAGGTGGACTGCAGAGCACGCCATTTCTTTAAATTGGATGCATCCCATGTGGGCCCATCCAGGCTAAATCTCCCAGCCCGCCTACCCACATGTAATTCAAGCAGGGCTTGGGCTTGGTCAATATCTGGCCCGGCCTAACAAGTTGCATACCCTAGGTTCATATGATGAGAAAATTCGACTCGTAAAGCCATAATTGAGTATCCCCAAGGGGTTGGCCGAGTCGTCAGGACCATTGTTCCTCCCTCTTTCGGAGCTAAAAGTCTTGGTATCGACCCCGGTTCCCCCTTCTTCAGGAATTGAAGGTTGAGTCCACTAGTGCTACCACCTTAGGGCCACAAGGGTGTTTACCCGGCTTCCCTCTGGGCCCGGAGGGATTAGTCCAGCCCAAAGGGTTGGGAACCCTCCGATAGTAAAAAAAAAAGCCATAATTGAAGAAGAAATGGAAGATATATGAACCTGTGGAAGTTTAATCCTATAACACGACCCAATGTGGACCAGCAAGCTGACCCAATGATGGCAAGACTGATGAATATCATTAGAAAATCTAGCATAATTGAACCTCATAGGCAAAGGATATATGTGTAGGAGCAAAGCTAGCATAATTGAACCTCATAGGCAAAGGATATATGTGTAGGAGCAATTATATATATTTAGATATTGCTAGATGACCAATCTACTGTACCGTATTTCAACTTCTATTCCATTGTCTTAGAACAGCTAACAATGACCAATGACACCAATTTATTCTATATGAATAATCCACAAATCTCCCCCTTCTCTTGTAGGATTAGTCGATCCATCAACAGTCCACATGTCTAATTGGATTTTCAGATCATTATGAAGAATCAGTCATCACCGCAGTAAGACCTTTATCCATTAGACTCAATGGGCATCGAAAGATCTTGCCCTGCCTCCCTAAAAATTTAGGCCAATCACATCATCCTAACCCAATCACTTTTATGTCTGGGTGTATACATATCCAAGGCTAGAGTGCTAAATTAGCGGGGCTTGGGCAAACTCGAGACGAGTCCAGATCACCTATCGCACTTGTTATATCTCCACCGTGAGTGGACCGATAACAGTCCGCCACGTCAACAAAAAATTTAGGCGATTTTGAAGTTTAAAAAGGTTTAAATCAGATGGTGACCGTTATTGGTCCACTCACAATGAAGATATAACAACTGCGATAGGTGATCCGGATTCATCGGCTAACACCTCAACCTAAACTAAGCCAATCAGAAAGTTTAGTGACCCACCAATAGTGGCAAAAAGGACATTGGGAGAGAATTGAGAATTGCATCTTCTCCAACTTTCTTTTGAAAGAAAGAAACCAAAAAGGACTGCAGCAGAATGAACCATGGGTCACACGGCATCCCTGGATGGCAATGGGTTGCGGTCCCACATAAGCGGATTCTAAGATTCACTTACAGATGAAGACTCCATTGATTGTCCTTTTATCAGTGCTGCTAGTGATGGAATCTGGTCCTGACAACTTTAGGCACATCAAAATTGTGGTCCATAACTACAAAAGAAAAAAAGAGGAAAATGTGGTCCGTTGGTTTAGCTTGTAAAATGTACAAAGCTCGGCCCACATTTGTACAATTTGCTCAATTTTTTGATGATTTCTGCAGGGTTTGGAACAAATTGAGGGTGATCCATTTCTTTCCTGGGTTAGGTTCTTCAGATCATTTTTGGATATTCACCAAAAGGATCTTTGTTAGTAACCACCTACATAAAAAAAAAGTCCCAGAACTCACAACATTCTGTGGGGGTTCGAATCCTCTGATGACAGGTCTACAAAGCCATTAGCGTGGCCTAGCCCAGTTATAAAACTCATACAGTAGCAGTAGAGAGTGAATCTTCCCATGTGCCAGCACTGGCATGAATGTTTCACCCAAATTAGTGTTTGGCAAACCTTCAGATTGATCATGTGTAGCATGTGATTATAAACATGTCTCAGATGGAGCGTACAACTTCAACTGGATTGAGATTTGGCAGAGAGAAAATACATGGGGGGGGACATCATTTTTTGGACCCAGAAACTGATTCATCACATCAGAGGTTCCGGACTCACTCCCTAGAAAGAAATGGTATACTTTTCAGCTACTACAACTTGCAGTTGGGTCAGATGTAACTTGTCATTCACCTAACATATGATTCTTTTATTGACTAAAAGAGAAGCATTATATATTTGCCCAATTTAAAGTTATGGCATTATACTCTACCCGCTGAGATTATACCTAATCGCAGCATCCAACATCCCATCGCTGTTGCCTTTCCAATATTCGATGCTTTTGCAACATCAAATCTCTCTTTCAGATACTGAATTCAAATACGGCAACTTGAATAAAAAGCAAACATTTCTGAAAACATTTCTGAGTAATTTAGTAAAGCATAAAACAGATTCAAGAACAAATGGAACAAGTTCGATGAATTCTACAAGCTAAATTACAATCCCAAGTAGTTTCTTTCTTCAGGTTGATATGATGATATCAGATTTCACTGTATCCACAGGAATAAAAGGTTTCTAAGTTAGGAGAATCATATTCTATATGCGAACTTTACACCCATCCAAGAATCCAAGAAAACATTATATAAAGATAGCCCGTATGCTTAAAATCCATGCACATTTACCCTTCATGGAGACTACTTCTGCACACCAAAAGGGTGTAATTGATAATAACATTACGGTGAGTCTTAAGTCTGAATTTACCACAAATTTGTTGGTTTTTGAATGCTTTGGAATGTAATGCTATAAGAATAAGCAACTGCTGATTTTTTTTCCCCTTTTTTCTTTTCTTTGATTCAATCATCACCATCTTCTTAGTCTTCTGGTCTGGGGTTTTGGTTTAAAGGGTCCTATTTAACTATAAGGCTAAGTCATTTGAGAACCAAACTTTCTAATAAGGCGCAAGAAATTGAGTTCTTTGTATTATATGTGGATGAGCGCAAAGCAGAATTATTGGTGACCATGAGGTTTTTGTTCTCTCTCTCTCTCTCTCTCTCTCTCTCTCTCTCTCTCTCTCTCTCTCTCTATATATATATATATATATATATAATGTATGAGAAACGACATTCGGTGTGGCATGCTAATTCTTTCAGCATTCAATGACCTGTCCTCTTCAGAGTTTTATTTGTCCTTTTAGTTTGTGCAATGATTGGTATAATGTTTTGTTGATAATTTCTGATAGAGAATATGATGTTTAAATTTCATGCTATTGCTGTACTGAAAGCTATAAAGAGTTCATAGCCATTGACAGGGATTTCATACAAACATAACTAAACAATCAGATCTTTATATTGATACATGACAGATGCCTCTAACCAAACTAACTTCAGCTCCAAACTGTATGTATAAATTTAATGAACGACATTTATTTCTAAACATATCCTATGGTCAGCAGTTAAAACCAAATGTAAGGAAATTTGCATGTGCTCACCAACTCACACAGGTCAAGGAATGAATAAATCCACTCATGAATGATGAAAAAATCACCAAAGAAGGATTCTGGATAAAACAAAAAAGTTGTTAACTAGATGTGCTTTTCTTTTGCTTCCCCTTCAAAACCTTAAATACTGAATAAATAGTCAGTATATCTAGGGACTTTCGAGAAAAATGTTACATGTTCCATGGATTCTTTGAAATAACCAATACCCATGTCAGAATTCAGATCATTCCTGGATTCTTCTAGTACTAAATGAGACAGCTTTACAATTTATTATGCCCAGAAGTGTCATGATGACATACATCTTAGTTTTTAGAGTATCACTTGTATATTACTTTTGTTGGTGTTATCTTGTATATTATTTTTTAATTGAAATAAATATTTATTTCTAAAGTACTTTGCCAAATCCATGAATCAAGATGATAAACTGCGTTGAATGGTTAAAAGAAATCTTTAATCCATTTGACTGAAGGAATTTCATACGGCACTGTTATTTTTCATTCATAATCTATTTACTTTTATCTAGCCTTTGAGGTTTGTGTCTAGGGGTGTCACCTGTTTTGGAATCATTCCATTGATAGCTTCTCTTATACTTCGTTCATTAATGCTGAAAGAAATCTGCCGATTCGAACTACTGAGAACCTCAAAAGTAGACAAGATTCAATGAAACCAATTTCAGATTCTACTCTTATTTTCCAATAATAAAAATAAAAAGGAGAAAAAGGCCAATTATTCACTTAAAGCTTAAGATGACCAAGAAATAATATTTCTGGTAACAAAAAGAGATTTCCTCCTATTTCAAAAAAAAAAAATGAGGGGCATTGTGATAAATAATAATAATAATAATATGCAGGAAGGCTAGCTAGAAATATCTTGTTCAAACAACAGCTCCTATATGTTCATGATGAGAATATTCCAATTTTCTTTCTATTTCTGCAGTAAAGCATCATTCCAACCAACATAAACTCTTTCTTATTGGAAAATTCATGTACCATGAGCAATGAACCCTAAAACTAAGGGCATAGTCAAACACTTTTACCATAAGGGGGGAAAAGAAAGAAAAGAAGAAACAGCATTTGACAATTTAGAATCAACTCTAAGGAAATGAAGTTCTTGAGTTTTGCATGTAACCAATCCAACACAAAAAAGGCATCCATTATAGAATAGCTTAAAACAGTTCTTCATAATCAGTGATAGTTGAATATGAATCATAGCTTTTAACTACCCAGCAATGGACTGGTGCAGAATATTGTCAAGGATGGGAAGAACTCATTGCTTCTTAATACCAATGCATTAAACATAATCTGGGGCGGTGCTAGCACCAAAGAACGATACTGGCGAAGGAGAAAAGATGATTCTTCTGATGTCATTGAACTGGTAGGAGTCTACTGGCTAGAGGTTAGCGGGAAGGTCCCACTCAAAAACCTTAGGCCCAACACCACATACAATCTGTCTTTCAGCCTGAAATTCACAGAAATGCCTTCTGGTTGGGAGAATTCTCTGGTCATCTTCAAGCTGCAGTTGCCAGGAAAAAAGGCCGTGTCCAAGGCCGAAAAGTTGTCCACGTATTTGAATGACAAAGAATGGTTAGATGCACCTGAAGGAGGCCTGGAGTTTTCCATTACTCAAGATAGTTCAGGGATGCTAACATTTACTATGTACGAGATCGAATGTGAGGCATGGAAGCAAGGTCTGCTCATCAAAGATGTGAAAATCAGACCCCAGAATTAATGAAAGTATTACTGATTATGTAAGACATGGTCAAGTGTTTTGATTTTGCAACGCTCGTAGCAAAAACTTGCATGGAATAATGACAAGGATGACGACACTGATGATTCCATTAATAAGAGTTGCAAGAAACATAAACTTGACATAATAACTGGTTGTAGCTAATAATCGCCTGTGCTAGTTCATGTAGTGCTTTGAAATGTTAAGCACTGGCTATCTGCTTAATGTCTTTTTTTGTCAAAAAAAACTGCACTTCATCTACCCTTTTTTTTCTTATCCGCGGTCTACACCCATGTAACAATAGGAAATTTCTACTAGTTAAATATCTTTCTACAAAGTTGGAGTATACAACGAAGTAAAACATTGGATCAACATTCATACAAGCATTGTTCTCTTTATGATGTTTCATTGGGCTGCCAACAGTCTATGTGCTGACTAGGAGTACAAAGTAACTCTTGCCTGTCTTTCCATCCTTCACTTCTGTTCCTTGTTTGTAAAAGAAGCCAAGTCATCTGCTGTCACAGGCTTGTGCAACTGCATTCATTTTTTTCCATAATTCAAAGCATGAATAAGATGACAGAGTACCTGCTTAAGTACTTGAAATAATAAAATGGCATTTAAAGTGTCATGTGTGCTCATAGATCAACTATTGGACCGGTAACTTTTATAAAATTGATTAGGCCCATTGGACTATGAAGTATTTAATTTGTGAGGACTTCCCCATACTTGGAAGGTTTTTTTTTTTTTTTTTGTTTTGTAATTTTCAAAAGTGCATTAGTATAAAAAATTAGCCCAATGTTGTCAAAATCTTGCAGTTTGTATCGAATCCTAAGAAAAAAAAATTGTATCTATGCAACAAATTGCATTTTCAAATGAATCTTAAGATTCATGTGTCAATCCTACGATTCGACACATGTTTCAATGAATCTTTCGATTCAAGCGATTTGGACGAACAAGAATTGGCACGTCCAAGAGGTTAATATTTGTTTCTTTCTTTTTTAAGCATTTCTATTTTTAAAAGGTTATTCAGTAGTTAAGAATATCGTGATGTTGGAAAGGCTTTAGAGATTAATAAAGGAACAAGCATTCGACTATAGTGTTTATTGTACATGTGGGCGTGTACCAGCAAGATTGAAGAGAATTTTACAAGTTAGCGAGTAGAACTATGACCTATAGGGCAAAATGTTGGTCAATTAAGAAGCAACATGTCCACAAAATGAGTGTAGTAGACTAGCAAAGATGAGAATGTTGAGATGGATGTGTAGTAAAACAAGGAAAGATAGATTTAAAAATGAGTACATTTAGGGTAGCATCAATAGGTGATAAATTAAGAGATGCCTATTTAAGATGGTTTCGACATGTCCAACGAGGCCAGCAGTAGCGCCAATGGGGAAAAGTCTTTTGATGCAAGTTGATGGCCCGCTAAGGAAAAAGTGGTACGCTAAAGAGGATATGAAGAAGTGTAACGTATCCAAGGATTTGGCTCAGGATAGACTGAAATGGAGAAAGAATTCATGTAGCCGACCCCAACATGGAGAAATAAAATTATTTCTTGATGTTCCTTCAAGAAAGCTTTTTTAACTTCAGGAGACGATCTCAATAAAAGATTAAGGATATGGGTTTTACTTTTATTTTTTATTAAAAAAGAACTATTTCCACTTATTTATTTATTTTTATTTTTTAATTATTTTATAAGATAAAGATTCCTATATTTTGTGATACGACTCTATTCATTCTCTCAAACAATTTGGGATATGATTTTGATTTTCATAAGTTAACCCATGATTACTAATCAAATCTTCTCTTTTCATGTTCATGCACATGGTATTAAATCAGGTTGTGAAAAACCTCTTTGTGAGTGGTTTTTCTTTGTGTAAACAAATAAGTGTTGTTTATCTATAATCATGCGTCAATATAAGACCCATATGACATTGAAGGGTCTGATATATACATTCATTTTAATTGCTAATGAGTTTTTTTTTAAGGGTTTAATTGTAATGAAAATAAACATGAAAATCTAACATTTTCTCAGATTCAGAATTTCTTGGAAATTTTTTCGGATTTTTTTAACCTCAAAAGAAAATCCATGCCCTCCGCAACCACTTTTTGATCCTTGGTAAGAACTAACAGCAAGATATTAAATAGTTAGTGTCAATCTAGGAACTTGTATTAGAAAGTTAGCTATAACTTAGGGACTCTAATTGTTTTAGAAAGTTAGGAACTCTAATTGTATTAGAAAGTTAGCTATAACTTAGGAAGTTGTTTTGTATAAGGATACTAATAATAGGGTAATCAATCCCTATATAATGAGAAGGTTAAACCCTAAGCGGTACACGTTTTTTACCTCCAATAACATTATTCTCTCCATGCGTGCATAAACTGACATGGTATCAAAGCTACTGTTCATGCCCTAGTGTTCTTCTTCAAGATCCAAGGATTTGTGGATCCTCCTAGTCATCTTCCAAGATCTGGAAGCCATTTAGAGACAATTTCCTTCAGCTTGATCCTCTTTGATCATCCCTGATCATCTCAAATCAAGTGTGGCCCACCTGTGATCATCACCACCATATCAGCGGCATCTACCCCTATTGGTCGCCTGAAGATCCTCTTGTTTATGAAGATTTTTTCAATATTTATTGATCATCAGAGGTAGGTCTTCTACCAATTTTTGTGGAAATTCAGTTTTTTCCACTTGTTTTCATCTCGGGCATCCAAAATCCTGGATCTGATCTGTTCTGACTGGGACCACTTCCAATAGTTCTGTGATTATCCTGTTAACCTATCCCCAATCTCTGATCTGTCTAGAGATCACCAGGTGGGGCCCACGTGCTATTCTTCACCCTGACGACCTGGACGGTTTTTATGTTCTGTGCACTGTTTTTTTTTTTTTTTTTGCTGCTGCTGTTCTGTGCTGGTTTTTGTTCTGTGCTGGGTTTCTGTTCTGTTCTGTGCACTGTTTATGTGTGCGCTGTTCTGTGCTGATCTTCTGGTGGTGTGTGTTGCTGTTCTGTGCTGGATTTTTGCTGCTGGTTGTGCTGGTTTTGGTGCTGCTGATCATCAATCCAGTGCTTACACCCTCTGAGCCCTCATCCCCAACCTATGATCAATACCATTGATCATCTGGTGGGGCCCATGAACACAACCCACCTGCTATGTTGGTTGGTCAGCCCTGTTTTGGGCGTCTTTTTTTTTTTTTTTTCACATCTTCAGTCTGAAGCAACTGTTCTGGGAACAGTTCTGATCTATTCTGAATTAACTTCTTCGCGTGTGGTTGTCTCTTCTATCAACTTCTCTTGCTCTTCTGACTGATTTGTCCCATTATGGAGGAATCTGTGATTGCCCTGGTTCGCTTTGACAGAAAAAATTACACCTCTTGGGCCTTTCGGTTTCAAATTTACTTAGAAGGAAAAGAACTATGGGGATATATTGATGGGTCTGAAAGTAAGCCAGAGGAAGATGACAAAAAGACTTCCGCCTAGAAAACCAAGGATGCCAAAATCAAAACTTGGCTTCTGAGCTCTGTTGAACCATATTTTATCCTCAACCTGAAACCATGCAAATCTGCCCATGAGATGTGCGACTACCTTAAAAAGATTTATCAGTAAGGCAATGCTGCTCGCCAATTTCAATTGGAGCTTGACATCTCTCAGTTTACCCAAGGCACCCTATCCATCCAAGAATATTACAATGGGTTTCAAAGACTATGGTTTGAATACGATGAGATCAAGTTTTCCACTGTGTCTGAAGCACTTCTACCTGAACTCCTTCCATTACAACAAAATAGTCATCCTAGGAACTTGTATAGAAAGTTAGCTATAACTTAGGGACTCTAATTGTTTTAGAAAGTTAGGTACTCTAATTGTATTAGAAAGTTAGCTATAACTTAGGAAGTTGTTTCATATGAAGGATTTGGGCCCTTTACATTATTTTTTAGGCTTAGAAGTGCATCAATCTCCGAAAGGCCTGTTTCTCAATCAACACAAATACACATCTGATCTTATTGAGCTTGCTGATCTACATGAATCTTCGCCAGTTGATACACCTGTAGAGGTCAACCTCAAATTGAGTAAAGATGATGGTGACCTTCTTCCTAATCCACATACCTACAGGCGCCTGGTGGGCAGCCTTGTCTAGCTCACCATCACTCGACCGGATATCTAATCTTGTGAGCCAATTCATGACATCTACTAGACTCCTTCATCTGACTGCTGTCAAGCGCATAATCCGGTATTTGTTGGGCACTGCCCCTCGTGATTTATATTATCCCAAGGATAATCCTCTTCAGTTGACCGCTTATGCAGATGTTGATTGGGCAGGCTATCAGGATACTCGTCGCTCTACTACTGGTTGGTGCATGTATCTTGGCAATTCTTTAATTTCTTAGAAATGCAAGAAACAAGAACGTGTTTCTCGATCTTCTACAAAGGCGGAATATAGGGCGATGTCTTCTGCATGTTCAGAAATCGTATGGCTAGGGGGACTTCTTTCGGAACTTAGATATGCACAACCATCTCCTACATCCTTGCATGCAGATAATACTGGTCTTTCATGAATGCACCAAACATATTGAGGTGGATTGTCACTTTATTCGGGATGAATTGAAGAGTGATGTCATTTCTTTTACCTCATGTCCCTACTGACCTTCAGTTTGTTGACATCTTCACCAAAGGACTTCATTGGCCTCGACATCAGTTTCTGGTTTCCAAATTGTTGCTTTATGACTCCCCTACATCAATTTGAGGGGGGGGTGTCAATCTAGGAACTTGTATTAGAAAGTTAGCTATAACTTAGGGACTCTAATTGTTTTAGAAAGTTAGGAACTCTAATTGTATTAGAAAGTTAGCTATAACTTAGGAAGTTGTTTTTGTATAAGGGTACTAATAATAGAGTAATCAATCCCTATATAATGAGAGGTTCAACCCTAAGGGGTACACGGTTTTTACCTCCAATAACATTATTCTCTCCATGCATGCATAACTGACAGTTAGTAGCGATTATTAAATAAGGCACTGAAAAGCAACTGTTAGGATAAGTCATGATTTTTTTTTTTTGAAATAGAATTCCATTTTTAAATGGAAGTGATATGATTTGTTATGATAAGTGATATGATTTATTAGGAGTAAGGATATGATTGAATAATAATTTATATTATGATCAAAAAGTGGTTGCGGAGGGCGTTTGGCAGCCCCAAAACAATGTGTTCCGGGTGATAAGAATCAATTGTAGATTTCTAGTGATTACCTCACTTTATGTTTTTATGATAATGCAAAATACATCAGAAAAATAGACATATCTTTTAAAGTTTTCATGGTATGAAAGCCATTCCACAAAACCCATTGACGATTTCAACCCTAGATTTGCAACTCCATGATCCACATGTGTAATACCCCACAACTCTCCTAGAAGGAATTCAAGAATGTAAGATTTGGGTAATAGATTTTTAATTAATTTCCTTGGGTTTTATTAAATTATCTGAGTTTCTCAAATTTAATTGGAATAGTTACTTAATAATTAATTATCTATTTTAATTAATGGTATGGGTGACTTGAGTATTGTTAAATTAGATTTATTGGTATATATATTTGATTTTCTTATTTCTTGAATTTTAGATAATTAGATCTTTGCATAAGAAATTTATAATTGTGGTTATATAGAGAATATTTATTTGGATTGTTATTATTATTTTTATTAGATGATGATGATGATGATGGTGTTGTTTATATTATTATTGATATTCAGGTTCTTAATCGGGATGGGCCCATGAGAACGAGTTATGCAATTAATGAAGGAAAGGTTTATTTCCAATGGGCACCACCCTTGGATTGGGACCCTAGTGGCTTGTCCGATAGTTTACAAATTTGGATAGGATTATAGGAACCCTGAGGGACAGATTAATAATTAGATAATTCAGGTAGAACTTGGTAGGACCCCACCCCAAAGTATCAACTACTAGGATTTAATGCCTACTTTAAAGCGAGATGGGACCCATGACCTTAATAACAAGAAAAGGAAAGACCCTTTTACATGACGGACAATATAAAATGAACTTGATTTCTTAATGTTGTTAGATACAACGTGCCTATGTGATTGGGGAAGGTTTTTATGATGACAATGGTCGTGTGGAGATGCCGAATCCTAAACTAGATTATGAGGATCGGTCGAACCCTAGGACGTGGCTTACTTTTTTGGATTTGATGTTATTGGCATGTTGAAGTTAAGAGATTCTTTATGATTTCACTTAGACCTATGCAATGGCGATTCTAGTTTCAGTAGGTCACATATGGACTGAGGTGCTATGTATTGGAGATTTGTACATCATAGTCACAAATGCTGAATTATAATTTCCTTTATGCAAATTTTGTGAATGTGAACTATTACATAGCCTATGAACTTTAATTATGTACATGTCATCTATTGCAAATTATTCTATGAATTGATCTTTAGTAATTAAGAAAGCATCTCAAACCTATAAAAGGGTTAGTTATGTGGTTGCCCTAACACCATCGGATACAAGTAATGAGGTGATGCAGGACAAAATAAATCCAGAATGGTGCAAGGGGCTGATCTTGAACTTCCTTGTTGTAGGTGTTGAGAACATCAAAAGAAAAATTTTTGAATTGAATTATCATTATGTGATCACCAAAAAGAGAAAATCTTTTGCAGAACATGTTTAACCACGATCGACCCATTGGAAACCCCTAGACCACTAGCACATACCAAGGCACTGAGGTAAGTGTTATTCCTTAACTCATAGGTCAGATCAGTTATTCCCTAACTCGTAGGTCAGATCCATTATTCCCTGACTCATGAGTCAGAAATCAGAATGTTATTCCCTGGCTCATAGGTCAGATATATTATTCCCCGACTTTCAGGTCAGTTATGCTGTTCACCTAACTATAGGTCAGCCATTTTCATTAACTGTAAGTCAGGCCTTTATATGATATGAGGCATCCATAAGGTGTGTTTTTTATGGGCCCATGTTGTCAGGTGGTTAGGTCTAGAGGTTAGTTTTAGGTAACATTGATCAGGTCTTTAATAAATGCATTCATGTTATTATTGCATCAAATGGTAACTGCTATGGGGACTTGCCAAAGGGAAAGGAGCTGGAGGCGCAGTTTTTAGCAAGGATTGGTAACGATAGGCAGGGAATCTCGTGATCAGTGGCTGAAAATCAGGGCTCTTGTGCAATTCCAGAATCCATTCCATTTAGACGAACCCCTGGGAGGAAAGAAACTTCGCAAGTCTGTCCGACTATTAAAGATATTTTTGGGAAATGACCTCTCTGCCCCTGGCAAACTTCAGTTTGCCGAGACTTAATACAGTCTACAGTGGGCTTTTTGGGTCAGAATAGAAGTGGGCTTTCTGGAAAGGCCCAAACTAATAATGTTGTGATTCCAAGAAGTTCTGATCGTGGAAAGGAGAGCTCTGGAGTTTCTGGTTATGAGGAAGATATTTATGCCGATACAGACAATCTTGTAAATGGAGAGAAAATGTTGGTTGATACTGCTAATCCCATTTTTTTGGATTCTAGTATCAAATATGTTGGCAGATGGGGAGAATTAGAATCAAATGAAGATGCTCTCTCTGTTGACGATGACCAGTTGTGTGACGAACCTGAGGTACAGGCTAAGGCTTTGGTGTTGAAAGATAACGTTGTTGATATGTTAGCTCAACCTACTGATTGCATCGGTCTACTTCATTAAGATCATGAAGCAGATAGAATTATTGAAGGTAAAATGATGGAGATTGCTCAGATTTTGGGGATTTCTATGGAGGGCAAGTTAGGGGATATGAGGAGGTTTATCCAGGAGATGCTACAACAGGAGAAGGGGAATTGTCAATATCAGGAGATTGCTAAAGTAGGAAAAAAAACAAAAACCCAAAGGGAGTTGGAGAAGCTGGCTACTTCTATAAACTATGATCGTCAGGATGGTGATGGGAAAATGGGTGTGCAGTTGGTTGAAAAATGAAGCTGGTCTCTTGGAATATTCGTGGCTTACATTCTGTTAAGAAGAGGGCCATTATGAAAAGGTTTTCCAATCAGTTAAAGGAGAGTGTTTTTTCATTCAAGAGACTAAAATGGAATGTATAGATGCTCAAGTTTTTAGATCAATTTGTCCCTGGACTGATGGTCAGTTCGTCAGCACAGCTGGAGGAATTTTACCATGTTGGAACTCTTCTTTGTGGCAGAAGCTTGATGAGTTTGTAGGGTGTTTCTCTGTATCAGTGTTGTTCAAAGATGTTAGAAGAAATGTAGAATGGGTGGCTACTTCGGTCTATGGGCCTAACAATGCTAGTGATAGGGCTTCTTTTTTGTGGGAATTAAGTCAGGTGGCTGTGAAATGGAATAAACCTTGGGTGCTTGGGGAAGATTTCAATGTTATTAGATTTCATCATGAGAAGAAGGGTGGCTGTGTTATGAGTACAGCTATGAGGGATTTTTCTGATTGGATTCGACAATATGATCTTGTTGATTTGCCTCTGGGAGGAGCAGAATTCACTTGGAGTAACAATCAAGATGATCCAGTGATCAGTCGTCTAGACCGGTTTTTAGTTTCCACAAGCTGGTTGAAGTTATTCCCTGATTGTCTTCAGAAAGCGTTGGCTAAGCCGGTATCAGGTCATTGTCCTCTACTTCTTGAAACAGGTTTGGAAGACTGGGGTCCTCCATTTCGAGTGGAACTCATGTGGTTTCTTGAGAAGGATTTTTCTAAGAGTGTTAATGAATGTAGGGTTGAAAAACAAGTTGGGGGATGGATGGGTTTTCAGTTAGCTCAAAAGCTTAAATTTTTGAAGCAAAGATTAAAATGTTGGCGCAAAGAAGTTCTTGGTAATATTAAAGATAAGAAAAATCATTTGCTTGATGAGATTCAATCTATAGACATGAAAGTAGAAGCTGGGATTGTTACTGAGGAAGATAAGGATTATAGGTTGATGCTTCAAGAAGAATTTTGCAAGTTGACTCTCCAAGAAGAAATTAAATGGAAGCAGCGCTCTAGAAATAAATGGTTGAAAGAAGGAGATCGTAACACTGGCTTTTTCCATGCCATCGCCAATGCTGGTCGGCGGGTGAATCGTATTACTTCTACTGTTTCTAGAGGAAGAGTTTGGGATTCTAGAAATGATATAGAGAAGGAGATTGTTCAGTTTTTTAAGCATCTCTACACGGGCAGTAAGTGGTTGAGGCCAAGGTTAGATGGAATTGTTTTCAAGTATTTATCTTCTGCTAGTGCCTCTTCTTTGGAAGCTCCTTTTTCTAAAGATGAGATAAAAGGCGGCTGTGTTTAGTCTTGGAGGGGATCGTGCTCCGGGCCCGGATGGTTTTCCTATTGCATTTTTTCAACACTTCTGGTCTCTCCTAGAAGATGAGTTCCAAATTTTCTTTAATGAATTTCATGAGAATGGTGTTATATCTAAGGAGTTGGGTGCCACATTTATTTCTTTGATTCGTAAGAAAGAAGGTGCTATTTTGTTGAAGGATTTCAGACCTATTAGTTTGGTTGGGAGTCTCTATAAGATTTTGGCTAAGGTTTTGGCCAATCGTTTAAGGAGAGTGTTACCTGAAATCATTTCAGACATCCAAGGGGCTTTTGTGGATGGGCGACAGATCTTAGATAGTGTGCTTATAACCCATGAGTGTATAGATTCAAGGTACAAGCAGCATCGTCCCGGTTTGGTTTGTAAGTTGGACTTTGAGAAGGCCTATGATATGGTAGACTAGGGTTTTCTCCAACATATGTTGGCTCGTTTGGGGTTTGGTCATCGATGGTGTGGATGGATTCATAGTTGCGTTTCTTCTGCTCAATTCTCTGTTTTAGTAAACGGTTCACCCAAAGGTTACTTCAGTAGTTCTAGAGGATTGCACCAATGCGATCCTCTCTCTCCTATGCTTTTTGTTATTGTTACCGAAGCTCTCAATGCATTAATGAATCATGCTAATCAAGCTAGGTTGATCTCCGGTTTTTCTATTGAAAATGTTGATTATGAGGTAACCCACTTACAATTCGCGGATGATACAATCATTTTTTGTGATGCTTCTTTGGATCAGGTGGAGTGTTTGAAGCTTATTTTGCGGTGGTTTGAGATGTTATCAAGGCTTAAGATCAACTATGGGAAATGTGAATTGATTGGTATACATCTAAAGGACGCTCATATTAATTTATTGGCAAATACTTTTGGCTATAAAGTTGGTAGGCTTCCTTCCAATCATTTGGGCTTACCTTTGTGCTTGGGGCCTCCGAAGAAAAGCTTATGGGATCCAGTGGTGGAGAGATTAGATAAAAGACTAAGTTCGTGGAAGGGTAAGTATCTATCTTTGGGTGGTCGTATTACTCTTCTTAAATCAGTTCTTTCAAGCATCCCTATCTATTTTTTGTCTTGCTTCAGATGTCCAAAAGGTGTCATGCGAAGATTGGAGAAGATTCAACGTGATTTCCTTTGGAATGATATTGTTAAGAGGAGAAAATATCATTTGGTTAGATGGGAGGTTATTTGCAAACCTATTGCGCAAGGAGGTTTGGGTATCCGTTCTATTGATAATTGTCAGAACAAGAGAAAGAATAGAGAAAGAGAATTCTTTTGGGATTGAATGATCTCTTGGATCGTTTACTGATTCTATTTATAATACATTGAAGCCTTAATCAAGGCAATCACTATGCAATTACAATCTAATTACTAGGAAAGAATATAATTACATTTCCTACTTATAGAATGAAAGAATATACACATTGATGATATGCAATTAAGCCCCACGTGATTTATGGCATGGGCTTATTGTACATGGGCCATTATATGGGCCTTGGACCAAGTGGTACTAACATCCCCCCTCAAATTGATGCTGGTCAACGAGTAGCAATTTGCGAACCAGAAACTCATGACGTGGCCTTGGCAACCCTTTGGTGAAGATGTCTGCAAGCTGTAGTTCACTGGATACATGTGGAAGACTAATGACCTTACGATCATATTCATCCCGAATAAAATGACAATCCACCTCAATATGCTTCGTACGTTCATGAAAAACTGGATTTTCGGTTATACGGATGGAGCTAGTATTGTCCGCATGAAGTGGGGTAGCCGAGGTTTGAGGAAAACCAAGATCTGTAAGGAAGCCACGTAGCCAAAGAATTTCAGAACAGGCAGCTGACATAGCACGATATTCCGATTCAGTGGAAGATCGGGATACGCGTTCTTGCTTTTTACATTTCCATGAAATGAGGGATTCACCCAAGTACATACACCAACCGGTGGTAGATCTCCGAGTATCGACGCATCCGGCCCAGTCCGCATCAGAGTAAGCTGTAAGTGTTAATGGTGTGCCAACTGGAAAAAATAATCCGCGTGTCAGGGAACCAAGAATGTACCGAATGATTCGTTTGACAGCAACCAAATGGTGATGCCGAGGTGTTGTCATGAATTGACTAACAACATTTACAGCATAGGAGATGTCTGGGCGAGTGATGGTCAAGTAAATCAAACTTCCGACTAAGCGTCTGTATAGTGTTGGATCAGATAGAAGATCACCATCATCTTTCCGAAGTTTCACATTTACTTCCAATGGAGTGTCCACGGGTGTGGCCTCTTGGAGCCCAGCCAGATCAACTAGGTCAGTAGCATACTTATGCTGATGAAGAAACAGTCCTTTCTTAGATTGGTGAACCTCAAGACCTAAAAAATATGTTAAGGGACCCAGATCTTTCATATGAAATGCAGTTTGAAGAGATGATTGAAGATTCTTGATCATATCACTGTGAGTACCGGTAATAATAATGTCATCCACATAAACCAGAAGAATGGTAATAGCTTGAGTGCTTTTACTGATGAAGAGTGACGGATCATAAGGACTTTGAACAAATCCAAGTTGAAGTATAGTAGCCCGAAATTTCGCAAACCAAGCCCTGGGTGCTTGTTTAAGACTATACAAGGATCGACGAAGCTTTGCCACCTCATTTTTAGAAGTAGAGTCATAGCCTTGTGGAAGACGCATGTAGACATCCTCTTTGAGATCTCCATGGAGAAAAGCATTCTTGACATCCATCTGATAAAGAGGCCAAGAGCGGGATGCAGAGATAGCCAGAATTGTGCGCACAGTGGTCATCTTGGCGACCGGAGCAAATGTCTCATCATAGTCAATACCATACTCCTGGCGATTGCCAAGAGCAACTAAGCGAGCTTTATAACGAGCCAAAGAGCCATCAGGATGTAACTTGATAGAATAAACCCACTTACAGCCAATAGGTTTTATGGTAGGAGGACATGGAACAACATCCCAGGTATGATTAATATTCAGAGCGTCCAGTTCTTCCTGCATAGCCTGACGCCAACACTGATGTTGCACTGCTTGTGAAAAACTATTAGGTATCTGAACCGAGGACAGGGTGGCAATTAAAGATGTATGGGTGAAGCCAAATCGATCAGGGGGACGTGAAATCCTGGATGATCGACGGGGAACTAACTGAGAGATATCTGATGTTTGTGCAGGATCAGGCGCCGTGGAAGAAGATATATCTGGAGGCTCAGGTGCAGTAATAAGTTCCCGTCTACGCCTTTCATACACAAGAAGAGGTTTGATAGGAGTTACAGGTACAACCGGAGAATCAGTAAAACCAGGAACAAGTGAAAAAATAGGAGGTGAGTCATGATCAAGAGAATGCGGGAAAAAATATTGATGTTCAAAAAACACTACATTACGAGAAATCCTGATACGTTTGACCTTCGGATCATAACAGACAAATCCTTTCTGATCATTCGCATAACCTAAAAAAACACACTTAGAAGATTGTGCAGAGAGTTTTGTCCGTTCTATTGGGGGAAGAAGAACAAAACACACACATCCAAAAACATGGAGATGAGAATAAACAGGATGCTTATGAAATAAACTGAAAGTAAGGTGTTTCATGATTTATACGAGGTGAGGGTAGCCTATTGATAACATGAACAGCTGTGGATAACGCTTCTGGCCAAAATCTTGGAGGAACAGAGGATTCTAAGAGTAGAGACCGAACAATGTCCAGGAGATGTCTATTTTTCCTCTCAGATACACCATTTTGTTGAGGTGTATAAGGACATGATTTTTGAGAGATGATTCCTTTAGTTTGTAAAAAAGTCTGAAACTCATTAGAAACATATTCACCGCCGGAATCTGTACGAAGTGTCTTAATTGAGGTAGAGAAGTGATTTTCCACATAGGCTAAGAAAATTTTAAATGTAGCAAACACCTCAGATTTTGCATGCAGAAAATAAATCCATGTAAACCGACTGTAGTCATCAATGAATGTAACAAAATATTTAACATGAGAATGAGATGAAATAGGTGCGATACCCCATACATCACTATGAACAAGATCAAAACAGTGCAATGATGAAGTATGGCTGATGGGAAAAGGAAGAGTCTTGCTCTTACCCATTTTACAACTTGAACAATTTAAGAACACATCTTTAAAAGAAATTTTATTATCAGATAGCAAACCAGATTTAAACAAAGACAATAAAGTGCGAGAATTAGGATGGCCTAAACGATTGTGCCATAATTGGCTGTTATGTGAACTAGAAGCTGAAAACAATGCAGAGGAATTCAAACTACGATCTTGTGTAGAAAGTTGTAATGGAAACAGACGACCACACTTAGGCCCCGTCGCTATCACCTTCCCCGATGCTTGATCCTGTATAACACAACCAGAACGAGAAAAAGAAACCGAACAATCATTATCAATGAGTTGTCCAACAGATAGTAAATTTGTAGATAACTGAGGAGAAAGAAAAACATGACTCAATGGTAGGGAATGTGAGACCTCACCAATGGCAGTAATGGGTATACTACCACCATCTGCGGTATTGATTCGGAGATTTCCATCATAAGATTTTATTTTAGATAAGGTATCTGATGAATAAGTCATATGATTAGAAGCCCCCGAATCCATATACCAGGTGGAGTGTGACTGTTTGGTTTTACCTGAGAGACCGAGAGCGGAAAAAGCATTGACAATCATCTGTTGGACCATGTCAGGGGTAACAGAAGGAGAATCTGGTGAAGAAGAAACAGGTGGAGCAGGTGAAGCAGGCAACATAGTATTAGCAGCTGGACGTACAAAGGCAGAGGAAGACGCATCCAAGGTGGCAAGATTGGCTTTCTGTGAGGAATTGTGAGCTCGACGCCGACATTCAGGAAGAACGTGACCCTTGCGTTTGCAGTATGAGCAATATTTGGTAGTGCACTGAGTGGCCACATGTCCATATTTCTGACAACAATAGCACTGCACTTTTGTCATGTCTCTGGGCAGCTGGGCGGAACGTGCAACATAGGCTGCAGTTACTGGAGCTGGTGACAGTGCTTGTTGAAGAACAACCTGAGTGTTAAGACGTTGTTCCTCCCGAAGGAGTTCCCCTAAACAGGCATCTATAGATGGGGAAGGCACTCTGCTCATCAGATTCGAACGAACTTGTTCAAAATCAGGTCGAAGCTTCATCAGAAATTGATCCCTTTGACTGGTAGAGTGTATGCCCTGAACTATTGCAATGGAGGCATCAGGAAGACTGGAGTAGATAATCTCAGTATAATCCGTCCATAAACGAATAAAATGAGAGTAATAATCCTGAATGGACATATTTCCCTGGGTAAGCTGAGAAAGTTCATGCTCTAAGTGAAATCTCCGAGCAGAGTTATCCTGTTGATATACTTGTTTCAAGTAATCCCACATCCCTTTGGCTGATTTGTATGGCCTAAGGTTCAGGATGTATTGGGGATCGACTGATCCCAGAAGCCAAGTCATGATCTTTGCATCTTTGGTTTCCCATGTGGAGATGGCCTTGACATCATCTTTAGGTTTTGGGTCAGTCCCATCTATATGGCCCCACAATTCTTTCCCTTTGAGATAAATCTGAAATTGGAATCCCCAGGATGTATAGTTGGTTCCATTGAACTTAACCAGTGCAATTTCTGTTTTGTCCATTAGTAAAAAAGACTCTAAGAATAGATATCAGGCAGCCAAAGAGAAAGAGATGACCAGTGCACAAACAGAAAGCTGAAATCCAGAAATTCCGACAAAAATGACCCAAAAATTGGTCCAGACGACCCAAATTTTGGGTGTTTCTTCTATGCGTGGGCCCCACTGATTGATCTAATGGATCATCAGATCACTATGATGTGAGCAGTATCAAAATATCTTTCCAACAAATCAAGTTTCACAAGGATCCATCCATAATTCAAGAAGTTGAACGGCTGAGATGAAAAAGATCTGTGAAAACTAGAAAATCACAAAATGGATCCAAAATCCTACCTCTGATTCCTGAAAAATGCTGAAAAAATCTTCACAAATACCAGGATATATGGTCGACCAAGGCTGGATGTACTGAGATGAGATGGTGATGATCGCAGGTGGGGTCCAGTTGAGATGCTTCAAAGCTCTGACGAGATCTGTTCCTAGAATCCAGACACTGTTCAGATTTTGCTTTTGATTCAAAATCTTGGTTCTCAGTTCTCTGATTGATTGTCGAGCAAGATGGAATGATTTCCTTGATGATCTTGAGCTTATCTGAGGTGGGCCACTGGTGATCAGACTTCCAGATCTGATGGAATGCTTATAATAACATGCACGAACAGTCAGCCTGTGACTGTTACCAAGATTCGACCACTAGATCGAAGAGGAAAACTAGAAGAATAAGAGGTAGAAGATGAGGCTCTGATACCATGTCAGAACAAGAGAAAGAATAGAGAAAGAGAATTCTTTTGGGATTGAATGATCTCTTGGATCGTTTACTGATTCTATTTATAATACATTGAAGCCTTAATCAAGGCAATCACTATGCAATTACAATCTAATTACTAGGAAAGAATATAATTACATTTCCTACTTATAGAATGAAAGAATATACACATTGATGATATGCAATTAAGCCCCACGTGATTTATGGCATGGGCTTATTGTACATGGGCCATTATATGGGCCTTGGACCAAGTGGTACTAACAATAATATGAACAAAGCATTGCTTGGAAAGTGGTTGTGGAGTATGGGTAACTTGAATCAAGGGTTATGGAGACAAATCCTTATTGATAGATATAAGGTGAGAAGAGATGGATGGTGCATTCCAGGTCTTAGTTATAAGTCTTTGGGGTTATGGAAGTCAATTCTGTATGTGAAGATAGAGTTCAATAAGTGGACAAGGTACAAGGTTCATGACGGGAACAGAATTAAGTTTTGGGATGATGAATGGTGTGGTAATGCTAAACCTGCGGTGCCAGTTTCCTTCTCTTTTCCTTTTGGACAGGAACCCCCAGGCCTTTGTTGCAGATAATTCTCATTTTGTGGGTGGATCAAGAGTTTGGAGTTTCCACTTTTGTCGAAATTTGCACGATCATGAGGTGACAGAGTATGTTAGTTTTCTTTCTTTGTTGAACAAGACATATCTCTGGTGGGAGAAGGGATGTTAGGATTTGGAAGGCTGAAGCTAAAGGGAACTTTTCAGTTAAATCTTTTTATAATGTCTTGATTGGTGTGGGTGATCGGATGGTAGGTTGGAAGAGATTTTGGAACCCTGTTGTTCCTCCAAGAATCTTGGTATTCTGTTAGGTAGCCCGTTTACATAAAACTCTTACTATGGATCAATTAAGACAAAAATTTTACTGTTGTTAATGGGCTTCCACTTTGTTTACAAGATCAGGAAACGGCGGCCCACCTTCTGGTCCATTGTAACTATGCTCAAATAGTGTGGACGTCTATCATTAGAATTTTTTATATGTGTTGGATCATGCCTTGTTCTATTAATGAGTTTTTTAGCAGTGGATTTTCCGGGGTAAATCTGTTCGTGGGTACATTCTGTGGCGGTTATCCTTATATGCTGGCCTTTGGAAGTTATGGGTTGAGAGGAATAATAGATTTTTTCAAAATAAATGCAAACCTCCTGAGGAGATTGTTCGGTCCGTTATTTGGGTTGCTTCGGAATGGGCCATTAGGAAGGTTGAATTTGTTGGAGTCTCTTTAGAAGCTCTTACTAGATCTTGGCCAGCCCATTTTCAAGGTGGAAGGCGTTCTATTCTCAGAAAAAAAAATCTTTTATGGGAACCTCCTCCGAATGGCTTTCTTAAGCTAAATTTTGATGGCAGTTATTTTCCGCATATTCAGATGGGTGGAATTGGGAGTGTTATTCGTGACTTCTCAAGAAAAATTATCAAAAACATTACGGGTTCTGTGAATTGTGTTGATTCTAATGGAGCTGAGATGTATGCTTTATTGGTGGGCTGCCATGAATTACGTCTTCTGGGAGGTTTTCATGCAATTATTGAAGGTGATTCTTTTTCTGCGATTCAATGGGGTTCTGGGAAGTCTTCTCATTCGTGGATTTTAGCTGATTTGGTGGAGGAGGTGCAAGATATTTCATCTCATCTAGGAGCTTCTTTTCTTCATATTCCTCGTGGAGCTAATTTCTTGGCAGATGGTCTTGCTAGGGAAGGAGTTCCGGCTTCACATTTTGTTTGATGTTTAGCTTTTGCTTGTGTTATATTTATTCCTGTTCATTGTTCTTTTGTTTCTTCTTTCTTTGAATAAAATTTACCGTTATCAAAAAATATATATATATATATATTTCTATTCATCGTGCGATTGTGCACACACGTAGATTAGAGTTTCTATTCACTCAGCAGTACTAATATGTGTATTTTTCCCAAAACCCAATTAATCAGAACATAGAGCCACAGGAGGGACCTGATAATGAAGATATAGGATTTGACATCCACGGTTGAGCATCGACAAGACTCATTAATTCTACTAAAGCATTAGTATAAATATTCTTTCAGTTTGTTTTATGTCAAACATTTCAAACTTTCAGTTGGTTTTATAAGGTTTTAGTGGATTGATTCATTCTTATTTGGATTCAAACTTTCAAATTAAATAAGTTGAAATTTTAGGTAAATGCTCAATTTATTATACAGTTATTGATTTGACTTATGTGTGAGAATCTGATATTTTAATAGTCGCGATACGGAATTCGAAGGGCCCCAGATTCCGGGTAGTGACAGTCTTTCCGAGTAGATGCATGTAGACCACAAGTTTACCAATCCGATCTGTATCAAAGAAAATATGGCTCTTTGAAGGTTGTCGTTCAGCTTTTTAGGGAGGGAAACTGTGCTGTGCCCCGAGAAAGCCTCCATAGTGTGGATTTTTGTGTACCAATCCCAATTTGGCATCTTTGACCATCTCTAAGAATTTTGAAAAATTTGACCCGGAGCGCCATACCAACATCTAAGGTGTTTTTCTACTTTTCACCAGTCTTCTGATCTTTAATTTCAATGCAACTAGTGTCATTTTCTTCGTCTTGGTGCCCTGGATCTGTTTTTGATGATCTCCTGCTTAAGGATGTCATTTTCCCTGATTCTTCATTTTCCTTGGAATCTTTGGTTTTCTGGAGAATCCGCTTTCCATGCTTTTTGAAAGGCCTTTTCCTTCTTCTTTTTCTTTGTAAAATTTGGGTGACAAAGTAGATAATGTCAATCCAGGCCCATCCAATTTTGGCCCATGTCCAGGCCCATTTATTGTTCCTATTTATTGCTTTGTAATTAGTCAAAGTTACTTAATGTTAGGATCTGTAATTGATTTGTAATTGATTATGATTGATTGTAATTAGGATTGTAATTAGGGTATTAAGCCCTTATAAATATACATCAGTCGATCCTAAGAAGGGATACGATATTCATAAGAGTGTTCTGTCATTCATCTCTCTCTCTCTCACTAAAAATATCATGGTATCAGAGCTCAATCGATCATCTGTGATTTATGAGCTGTGATCTTCTCCTCAATCATCTTCCAAACATTGGAAGCCAGTAGTTGATCATCTGTGATCATTCTCTTCAGCCGGATCATCCTGATCAACTCAGATCAGACGTGGCCCACTCGAGATCATCAACACCTCATCAGCGGAAGACTACCATCTTGATCGCCTGAAGGTTCTTGGATTTATAATGAATTTTTCATGATTTATTGATCATCAGAGGTAGGTCGTCTACCAATTTTTTGTGAATATTCATTCTTTTTCAATAGTTTTCATCTCGGCCATTCAAAATCCTAGATCTGGATTTGATCTTCATGAGACCAGTGCCAGTAGTTGAAGAAAACTACTCTCATTCCATCCCCACACTCTGATCTGTACCAAGATCATCTAGTGGGGCCCACGTGTGCATCTACACACTGTCGACAGGGACGATTTTGGCTTCCATTACTGTGGCTGCCTGCGGTTGATGCTGCAGACGACTTCTGGTGACTTATTTTGCTTGCTACTGTTCTTCCCTGTTATTTTTTGGTGAACAGAGTGATCAAGGTACTGCCGTTTGCAACACCCGTCTGATCTTCTGATTTGGTTCCTCACCACTGATTGTGGTCTAATCACATCTGTTCTGGGTGCTGATTGCTGCTGTTGCTATTTGCCAGTTACTGTAATTACTGCTGATTGATCATCCTTCTGCTGTTCTGTTAGTAATTCATCATTCTGGTTGTTTCTTGCTTCTGGATTGGGTTCCTAACCACTGATTGTGAATTGATTGCTTGTTCTGGGTAGTCATGGACAAATCTGAACTTACACTGATTAAGTTTGATGGAAAAAATTATACCTCATGGGCCTTCCAATTTCAAATCTACTTAGAAGGAAAGGAACTCTGGGCCCACATTGATGGATCTGAACCTCAACCCACGGAAGATGACAAGAAGATGTTAGCTTGGAAAACTAAAGATGCTAAAATAAAAACCTGGTTACTGGGTTCAGTGGACCCACATTTTATTCTCAATCTCAGACCGTGCAAAACTGCCCGTGAAATGTGGGAATATCTTAAAAAGATCTATCATCAAGGCAATGTTGCTCGTCAATTTCAATTAGAACTTGACATTTCTCAATTTACTCAAGGCACCCAGTCTGTTCAGGAATATTACAATGGATTTCGCAGACTGTGGTCCGAGTACGATGAGATTAAGTTTGCCACAGTATCTGAAGCTCTCCTTCCCGAACTACTTCCCTTCCAGCAAAGTAGTCATCGGGATCAGTTTCTTATGAAACTTCGTCTGGAGTTTGAGACAGTTAGATCTAACCTGATGAGCAGGGCTTCTCTTCCTAGCTTGGATGACTGTCTTCAGGAACTTCTAAGGGAAGAACAACGTCTGCTTACTAAAACTACTCTGGAACAACAGACATCTGTTGAGACTCCCCTTGCATATGTTGCTACAACTAGACCTCCTCCTCGAGACATCAGTAAAGTTCAGTGCCATAACTGTAAGAAATATGGTCACTATGCAAATCAATGCAAGGCAAATATATGCCGTTATTGTAAGGCCACTGGTCATGCTATTGAAGAATGCCAGAAGAAGACTCGCAATTCTACTTCCCGCAACTATGTGCAGTCAGCCTCTGGTACTTACAATGTGCAGTCAGCTGCTCGTGCTTACACAATCACCACTCCACCATATGCTTCATCTGATTTCAGTGGTTCTCTGCAGTATGATTCTTCTTCCCAACCTGGTTCCTCACAATCTGCGTCAGCAGCTCCTCTCACCCCTGAGATGGTCAACCAAATGATCATCAATGCCTTAGCTTCCATGAACATCGCAGGTACTGCTTCATCTCTTTCCAATACCCGGTACTTAGATTCTGGTGCAAGTAATCATATGACCACTTCCACCCTAAAATTACAAAATGTAGTTCCTTACACTGGTCATCTTACTGTCCAAGCTGCCAACGGAGATCATCTTCCCATCACCTCTGTTGGTGAAACCCCTAGCCCCTTACCATTAACCAATGTTTTAGTTTCTCCTCATCTTGCTACAAATTTGGTTTCTGTGGGTCAACTTGTTGAAAATAACTGCAATGTCTCTTTTCTCCTTCTGGTTGTGTTGTGCAGGACCGGGAGTCGGGGGAAGTGATCGCGAGGGGGGCCTAAGCGTGGAAGACTTTTTTCTTTACCAGTGTCTTCATTTATTCCAAATAACTCTTCACATCAGTTATTTTGTTTTTCCATTAAGAATAATTCTAGGTTGTGGCATAATCGACTTGGTCATCCGAATGACTCTACAATGTCTACTTTATTTCAATCTGGATTATTACATAAACCTATTGATTCTGCGTCGTTTGAATGTGATGCTTGTAAATTAGGCAAGAGTAAAACTTTACCTTTTCCACACTCTAACACACGGAGCACTGCATGTTTTGACTTAATTCACAGTGATGTTTGGGGCATTGCTCCGACTCTTTCTCATAGTCATTTTAAATACTTTGTCACCTTCATTGATGACTACAGCAGATTTACTTGGCTTTATTTATTACATTCAAAGTCTGATGTTCTTCATGCTTTTAAAATTTTTTTAAGCTATGTTGAAACACAATTCTCCATGCATTAAGATTTTGCGATCAAACTCAGGGGGGGAATACGTGTCCAATGATTTTCAATCTTTTCTGAACAATAAAGGCATCATTTCTCAACGTACATGTCCATATACTCCACAACAAAATGGAGTTGCGGAACGGAAAAACAGACATCTCCTTGATGTAACTCGAACGCTTCTCCTTCAATCTTCCGTTCCCCCTCGTTTTTGGACTGAAGCCCTCACCACCGCAGTTTTTCTCATCAATCGTCTTCCCTCACCCACCATTGATCATTTCACACCTTATTTTAAACTGTTTGGGCAACAACCTGTGTTTGATCACCTTCATACATTTGGATGTGTTTGTTTTGTTCACCTTCCTCTCCCGGAACGAACAAAACTAACCGCGCAATCCCGCAAGTGTGCGTTTTTGGGTTATCCCACTAATCAAAAAGGTTTTGTTTGTTATGATCCCATTGGACTAGAGATGTCAAGTGGGCCGTGCCGGCCCGGCCCGGCACGGCCCGCTAGTCAACGGGCCGTGGCACGGCACGGCCCGGTCAACGGCACGGCCCACTGGGCACGGGCCATGACGCGGGCCGTGCTGGGCCGAGCTGCGCAAGCCCGCTGGCCCGTTAGGCACAGCCCGCCAGGATCGGCCCGCCTGGCATGGCCCGCTAGGCACGGCCCACCTGACACGCCAAAAAAAATTATTTTTTTATATATTTTTTTAATTTATAAAAATCTAATTCCCAGCCAACTAACAACCCTAGGCATTTTCTAATAAAAAAAACACTTACATAACTTGGTAAGGTAGGACTTTAGTGTAAATTAGTCACACTAATAATGAGGGGCAATGTGTTTTTGGGGAGAAGTAATAAGGGGAATGTTTTGGTGTGACACACTTACCTTCACTAAATTTGCCCCCTTGCCTTCACTAATTTTGTTGTCTTCAGAGATATTTGAGAATCTCAAATGAAATTCCCTACCCGGATTCATCTATGTTCAAGAACCCCTGAGCATTTGAGAAGTTGAGAATCTTTATAGGTTGGAAAGCTCAGAATTAAACACAGGAATATGTTCATAATTCAGTCATTTATGTTCAATATAATCTCGTCACATGTACCTATAACTCCACTCTCGATCACATCACATGAAGCCATATATTTACATTGATATGAACACTAGGAAAAAGAAGTAAAAAATATGTAACCATGATAAAGATAATGAGAATTATTGACTAAGACTAAAAACCCATAACTAAAAAATAAAGAAATTGATGCAAATCTAAATAAAATGAAGTCCAAGGTTGTGGTTTCATGGTGGGTCATTTGGAAGACTTGAAATGATTGTTGATAAAGGTAGAAATATTTAACCGCGCTAAGTTCTTGTTTCAAGTATAATAATTAAGCCAAAAAATAGAAATTGAGTTTGCCATCTCAATTGAAATATCCTTAACCATGGCATTTTAATTTGGCTGAAAAATGAGTAGAAAAAAGGACATGATATGTTTTTTTTTATATTTCAAATTGTTTGAATGAAAGAGTGAAAAGTTGGATAAAAAAGGTGTTAGCTTCTCATCATCATCTAAAGTGGTTAAGTTCTCATCCTAATGTAACTAATAGTTTAATATTCGTGGTTAGGTTCACATCCTCATCTAACTAGTTTTAATATTGTTTGAATAAATATTAGTATACAAAAGTTAGGTAGTCTAGTGGTTGTGTTTATCTTTCACATCCTAATGGTTGTGAGATCGAGTCCACCCAAACACATTTATTTTTAAAAATCTATACAAATTACGCAGGTCGGGCCAACCTGACGCAATCATTAAATTGGCCCGCCTAATAACTTTATTAAAAAAAAAAAAAGAGGCACGCCCGCCCCACTGCGGGCAGTGCCGTGCCAGGGGTTTTCCCTGGTGGGCCGTGCCGTGCCGGCCCGGCCCGTGGCACGGGCGGGCTGGTTTTGGAGCGGGCCATGTGACATGCCTACATTGGACGTCGTATAAGGGTTTCTCGCAATGTTATTTTCTTTGAAAATCAGAATTTCTTCATGACTCACATAGACTGTCCTCCACCCTCTTCATCAGCTCTCTTACCTGGTTTCTCGGATCAACCAACGGATCAACCAACTGTTACTCGGTTTAATCCTGATTTTGTGTATCACCGACGGGAAAAACCTACCACTGTAGATGGCCGTCCTCCTGATCCTCCACCGACTAATGGTTCCGCACCTACTCCAGCTTTGCGTCGCTCCTCCCGAGATTCTAAACCCCCTGAGAGGTATGGCTTTACCCATACTTCTTTGATGACAACTCTATCTTCTGTCCCTATCCCTAGTTCTTATTTGCAGGCTGTACAACAAGATTGTTGGAACCAGGCCATGAAGGAGGAATTGGATGCATTGGATCAGAATCACACCTGGGATATTGTGGAGTGTCCTTCAACAGTTAAACCCATTGGTTGCAAATGGATCTACTCGATCAAACTTAAATCTGATGGGTCCTTGGATAGACACAAAGCTAGACTTGTGGCACTCGGCAACCGTCAGGAGTATGGCATTGACTATGAGGAAACATTTGCACCTGTGGCCAAAATGACATCTGTTCGGTTGCTTCTCGCATTGCTGCATCTAACTCCTGGCCGTTATATCAAATGGATGTCAAAAATGCATTTCTCCATGGGGATCTGCAAGAAGAGGTCTATATGCGGATACCACAAGGTGTCCCCTCTCCCTCAAAGAGGACTATCTGTCGCCTGCGAAAATCGCTTTATGGTCTAAAGCAAGCTCCTCGGGCATGGTTTGAAACCTTCCAGCGTCGTTTATGCGAGAGTGGCTTTACCCAGAGTCCTTATGATCCATCTCTCTTTCTCTGTCGCACATCTACTGGCATTACTGTGCTTCTCGTATATGTTGACGATATTATTATCACTGGCACGGATGCTGATATGATCACCTCTCTCCAAGCTTCTCTCAAGGATTCCTTTCGCATGAAGGATTTGGGCCCTTTACATTATTTTTTGGGCTTAGAGGTGCATCAATCTCCGAAAGGTCTATTTGTTAATCAAAACAAATACACATCCGATCTTATCGAGTTGGCTGACCTCCATGATTCTTCACCTGTTGATACACATGTCGAGGTCAATCTAAAGTTAAGTAAAGATGATGGCGATCTTCCTGATCCTCATACATACCGGCGCCTGGTGGGAAGTCTTGTCTATCTCACCATCACTAGACCTGACATCTCCTATGCTGTTAATCTTGTGAGCCACTTCATGACAGCTCCTCGTCACCTTCATTTGGCTGCTGTGAAGCGTATTATTCACTATCTGCTGCGAACTGTCCCTCGTGGTCTCTATTATCCAAAGGATAATCCTCTTCATCTTACCGCTTATGCGGATGCTGACTGGGCGGGCTGTCAAGACACCCGCCGTTCTACTACTGGTTGGTGCATGTACCTTGGAAATTCTCTCATTTCTTGGAAATGCAAGAAACAAGAACGGGTGTCCAGATCTTCCACTGAAGCTGAATATAGGGCCATGTCTTCTGCTTGTTCTGAGATCTTATGGCTACGTGGACTCCTTTCAGAACTCGGATTCGCTCAAACCGATCCTACTCCATTACATGCTGATAATACTGGGGCTATCCGCATCACTGCAAATCCAGTCTTCCATGAACGCACCAAACATATCGAAGTCGACTGCCACTTTATTCGTGATGAATATAAGCGTGATGTCATTCGGCTACCTCATGTCCCTTCCGAGTTTCAGTTTGCTGATATTTTCACTAAGGGACTTCCTTGGCCTCGTCATCAATTTCTTGTCTCCAAATTGCTGCTTTATGACTCCCCAGCATCAATTTGAGGGGGGGTGTCAATCCATGCCCATCCAATTTTGGCCCATGTCCAGGCCCATTTATTGTTCCTATTTATTGCTTTGTAATTAGTCAAAGTTACTTAATGTTAGGATCTGTAATTGATTTGTAATTGATTATGATTGATTGTAATTAGGATTGTAATTAGGGTATTAAGCCCTTATAAATATACATCAGTCGATCCTAAGAAGGGATACGATATTCATAAGAGTGTTCTGTCATTCATCTCTCTCTCTCACTAAAAATATCAGATAACTTCCTCTCCACCACCGGATTCGAAAAAAAATTTATTCACTAGCTCTAAACACAAAGAAAGGCATAAATATTTGCCTGCCAACAATCCCATTTTCCTAGTACTTCTGCAAATTGGTGGATAAGCTAGGCTAGAACTCTTATCCCGATCAACTCCCTTTTAAAGAAATTAATCATAAGAACCGACAACGATTCAAAGAAAATCAGAATGACTTTCACATTTCTTATTTGGTCTTCACTAGCTTCACAGAAAATCAGAGTATCATCTGCAAATTGCAAGTGTGATATCAAATGAGCTGATCGAGCCACCTTGAACCCCCCTAATTAGGAGTCGATTTTTCACCACCACCACCATCCTGCTCAATGCCTCCTCTACTATCACAAAGAGCGAAGGGGATATGGGATCTCCTTGCCTTAACCCTCTTTGAGTTAGGAAGAAGCTTTTTGGGGAACAATTAATCGCGATGAAGAAACAAGTTGAGGACACATATTCCTTGATCCAATTTTTCCACTTAACTCCAAACCCCATCCTGCATAGAAGGTATTGCAAAAGGCCCCAGTCAACTCTATTATAGGCCTTCTCCAAATCCAATTTGCAAATAACACCCGGCTTCCTTTCCCTATCCCTTGAGTGCACACACTCGTTCGCTATAAGGACTCCATTCAAAATCTGCCTTCCTTTGACAAAAACCCTTTGTTCTTTCAAGATAATGCACGGCAAAATCTTTTGAAGCCTCCTTGCCAAAACCTTAGCTAGGATCGTATAAACACTTCCAATCAAACTAATGGGCCTAAAGTCTTTGATACCAATATCCCCTTTCTTTTTCGGGATGAGAGAAATGAAAGAGGTTCTTATACCTTTGGATAATTTCCCTCTAGAATGGAATTCCTTCATGAAAACAAGAATATCAACTTTCAACATTGCCCAAAACCTCCAGGAAAAAAGACATAGGGAAACCATTAGGACCCAGAGCTTTGTCACCCGCAAGAGCAAAAATAGCCTGGCAAACCTCCTCTTTATCTTTCTTTCCATCCATTGCGCTTTCTCATCCCCTATTTTGGAAAACTCCAGGTTATCTAAGGAAGGTCTCTCCCACACATCTCTTGAATAAAGGGAGACGAAATACTACTCAATATGGTTGACTATGTCCTCCTTTCTTTCCAATCTTCTCTCCCCATCCATAAGAGAGAGAATTCTATTTATCCTCTTTCTGGATGAAGCTATCCCGTGAAAGAATTGTGTGTCTTTTATCCCTTTCTTTCAACCATTTACATCTTGATCTTTGTCTCCACAAAATTTCTTCCTCCGATTTCTTTAAAAATCTTCTTTAAGTCTTATCCTCGCTACTTCATCACCAGACAACTGCCCAATTTCCTCTTTCAAATCAAGGCTTCTTATCTCTTCTAAAATTTAAGCCTTCTGCATCCTCATGTCTCCAAAGTTCTTCTTAGCCCATTCTTTAATTTTGAACTTCAACAAATTGAGCTTAGTAGCCAGCCTATAGGCAGCCCAACCCTCCACCTTTATCTCTTTCCACCAATCTAGAATCATTTGCGGGAACTCTTTTTGCTCCAACCACATTAACTCAAACCGAAAGGGAGCAAGGCCCTAACTGTCAGAGCTAAAGTCAAGCATGATGGGAAGTGATCAAAATGCAGGCTTAGGAAGGGCTAATTGACATACCTCTAGGTACAAATCCAACCAATCGTTTGAGACCAAGAACCTGTCCAGCCTTGACAAAATTGGTGGGCTCTGATTGTTTGACAAGTAAAAGATGCTCCCTTCAAGGGCAAATCCACAAGAGATTGAGAATTAATCCAATCAAAAGAAATAATC
This sequence comes from Litsea cubeba, assembly GCA_012931725.1. NCBI lineage: Eukaryota > Viridiplantae > Streptophyta > Magnoliopsida > Laurales > Lauraceae > Litsea > Litsea cubeba. The sequence continues at coordinate 21,986,959 of CM022951.1, read as the reverse complement.
TCTTCTGTAATCTTGCTTGCCCCCAATTTTTCAACGGGGTAACGAACTAAATCCAGTCTCCTCCAATGCACCACGCCCCAGCCCATCTTCCCCTTATCTCATACATTTCCTTCCAAAAATCCTTTCTTCTCTGGCTATCATTTGGGCCATAAACAGACGTGAAAAGCCACTTCGATTTATTAGACAAATCCTCTACTAAAGCCAAAACAGAAAAAACATCTCTCCAGCTATTCTAAACATTAACCGAGCAAGAGTCCCACATCAACATGATTCCCCTTGCTGCGCCCAATGGCTTTAACAGCCACCCAGCTAATGAACATGCTTCCCCAAATTTCTTTCACAATACTTTCATTTACCTCTTTTAATTTGGACTCTTGGATCAACGATCTGCACCTGTTGTCTCCTTAACATCTCTTTCACCACCATCCTATGAAGAGCTCACCCCAAACCCCTTACATTCCAGGAGACAATCTTCATTTAGAACCAAGAAGTCCCCATGAATTCTTCTTCCTCCTTTTCCTGAAGTAAGTTTCTCCATTTTATAGTCTCTGCTTTTTTTCGCAGTTAATGGAGCAGTACAAGCTATTAAGCTCTCTCACCCCCTTTCTTTTGGCTTTTCTTTTTTATGATTTAGCTTTGCCCAACCTTCATAATTTTCTAAGGCAGCCATTGCAACTCGTGATCCATCGATTGCATCTGGTCATCTCCCTTTTGCTCCTTCGATTCCTCCTCTATATCGACCTTCTTAAATGACCACGTCACTCCATCTCCTCCATAGATCTCATTCAAGCAAAGTCCTTTCACCGGCGCAAATATCGAGACCCGATCAGTACTTTTAGAGCATTATGGAGAAACCACTTTATTCTGTTGCCATTGAATAGGTGCAAATCCCATGCATTTTCCTCTGGAGATTGAGATCCACCTTGATGAATCCTTCTTCAATGTTGCATAAAAACTTTCCCCCTCCTTAAAGAACTCCGGATTCTCATTTGTCAAAAAAGCCCCTTTCTCGTTGGAAAACTTCCCGTCTCTTGATGGAGGATCTCCTCAACCTGCTATTGGTTCGCTTTCAATATGCCCCTCGCCAAACCCTTCCCCAATACCTTCTTTTGATCAGGTGCATCCCTTCATGCTTCAGGTCCCTCAATCGAATGCTTCACCACCTCAATCGAAGAGGTTTGGCCCTCCTCCTTTCTCCTAAAGCACACTTTTACAAAGGAGTTGTCCATGCCTCTCCTCATTTCTTCGTCTGAGGTCAATTCCTCCACGGCTCCACACTCTCACTTCTCCCACCTTCCCTGAACAAGATCAAGGGGCTCCTCGATTCCTCCTTCTACCTTAAACTTATTTAACTATTCGCACATATAATTTATTAGATATTAATATGTCATGATGTTCTTGATAAGATTGTATGACAGACTTATTTATCATGGTATTTATACTGCTATGAATGGGGAAATGGATGCATTATGAATTACTACTTTTTTCTTCTTTTTTTTCAATTTTTAATTATTTTTCATTTTTATTAGAAAAATAAAAAAACCTACGACTTGTAGTATGATTCACGATTTGATTCAATTCATGGGTATGAACGATTTGCGATACGATTCCGATTTTCAGAACAATGATTTCTACTATCATACTTCTATCAACACTATAGCTACGTCTCGACTGCCAATCCAAGCCCACACTCACAGGCCCATTTAGGGCCCAATCATTATATTTTACTTAGTCAAAGACAACTGCACATACTTAAGTTATGTTAGGATCTAGATAAGATGAGATACTAGTAATGTGGATGTAATCAGGGCATTCAGCCCCTATATAATATGAGAACAGTCGACCCTCATGGGCACTGCATTCAGCAAGCTTTCTGTGTTCTGTTTCCATCTCTCACATTGACATGGTATCAGAGCCAAATCAAAATTAGTGCTTCGGCTAATTTTATTCTTCAAGATCCAAGGAATTGTGGATTCTCCTAGTCATCTTCCAAGATCTGAAAGCCCTTCAGAGATCATATCTCCAACCTGATCGTTTTTATCATCCCTGATCGTCTCAGATCAGACGTGGCCCACCTGCGATCATCATCTGCTACTCAGTGAAAGCAGCCCATCTTGGTTGCCTGGATTTATACATCTTTATGAAGATTTTCTCAAGATTTATGGATCATCAGAGGTAGGCCATCTACCATTTTTCGTAGAAAATCAGTTCTGTCCATTTCTTCTCCTCTCAGCCGTCCAAAAGTTTGGATTTGGATTCGTTCTACTTGAGACTACTTCCAATAGTTGCAGAAATTTGCTGTGAACCCATCCCCATCCTCAGATCTGTCAATAGAACACTTGGTGGGGCCCACGTGAAGATCAACACAGTGACGACAGGGTCGTCTGTGTCAATCTGTGCACTGTGTTTGTGCACTATTCATTATGTGCCTTCTGGGAACTATTATGGACCTCTTTCTGTGCACTACTTTTGTAAACTCTTTGTCCAGTGGCTTCTGGGAAGTGGGAACTGGTCTGGACATTTTCACACGTCAGATCTTGGATGCTTTTTGCTGTCTGCTGCAACACCTCCTGATTGTGTTATTAAATTTTTTACTGTGGTCTGATCCGTCTACGATTGGATTGCAACAGTGCTGCCGCCCAATTTCCACTATTTTAAAACTTGGTTTTCTCCAAACATAGAGGATCAGCACCCTGTCTTCCTTGACAGTATCTTCGCAAGACTAATTTGTGTGTGCTTCTTACTTGTCTTTAGTAATGGAAAAATATGAGATTGCTTTGGTTCGCTTTGATGGCACAAATTATACATCATGGGCCTTCCAATTTCAAATTTATTTGGAAGGAAAAGAACTCTGGGCATACATTGATGGATCTGAACCTCAACCTGAGGAAAATGACAGGAAGATTTTAGCTTGGAAGACGAAGGATGCTAAAATCAAAACCTGGTTGCTGGGCTCTGTTGAATCACATTTTATCCTCAACCTAAAACCTTGCAAAAATGCCCGTGAAATGTGGGACTATCTTAAGAAGATTTATCAACAAGGCAATGCTGCTCACCAGTTTCAATTGGAACTTGAAATTTCTCAATTCACTCAAGGCACCCAGTCTATTCAGGAGTATTACAACGGCTTCCGCAGACTGTGGTCCGAATATGATGAGATAAAGTTTGCCATGGTGTCTGCAACACTCCTATCGGAATTATTTCCATTACAGCAAAGTAGTCATCGGGATCAGCTTCTCATGAAACTTCATCTAGAGTTTGAGACAGTTAGATCAAACTTGATGAACAGGGCAACTCTTCCAGCTTGGATGACTGCCTTCAGGAACTTCTACGTGAAGAACAGCGTCTGGCTACTAAAACTACTCTGGAACAACAGAGATCTGCTGAGGCTCCGTTTGCCTATGTTGCTACAACCAGACAACCTCCCAGGGACATCAGTAAAGTCCAGTGCCATAACTGTAAAAAAAAATATAGTCACTATGCAAATCAATGCAAGGCTAAAATTTGCAAATATTGTAAGGCCATTGGTCATGTTATTGACGAATGTCGGAAGAAGGCTCGCAATTCTACTTTCCGCAACTATGTGTAGTCAGCCCCTGGTACTTACACAGTGCCGCCAGCTCCTACTGCTTACACAGTGACCACTCCACAATATGCATCCTCTAACTTCAGTGGTTCTCTGCAGTATGAGTCATCCTCATAGCCCGGTTCCTCATCCCAATCTACGTCCCCAGCTCCTCTCACCCCCGAGATGGTAAACCAAATGATCATCAATGCCTTGGCATCCATGAACATCGCAGGTACTGATTCCTCTCTTTCCAATACATGGTACTTAGATTCTGGTGCAAGTAACCATATGACCTCTTCACCCATAAAATTACAAAATGTCGTTCCTTAAACTGGTCATCTCACTGTTCAAGATGCCAACGGAGATCATCTTCCCATCACCTCTGTTGGTGATACCCCTAGCCCCTTACCATTAACCGATGTTTCAGTTTCTCCTCATCTTGCTACCAATTTGGTTTCTGTGGGTCAACTTGTTGAAAATAATTATAATGTCTCATTTTCTTCTTCTGGTTGTGTTGTGCAGGACCAGGAGTCGGGGGAAGTGATAGCGAGGGGGCCTAAGCATGGAAGACTTTTTTCCTTACCAGTGTCTTCATTTATTCAAAATAAAACTATACATCAATTATTTTGTTTTTTCATTCAGAATAATTCTTGGTTGTGGCATAATAGACTTGGTCATCCGAATGCCTCTACAATGTCTACTTTATTTCAATCTGGATTATTAAATAAACCTATTAACTCTGCTTCTTTTGAATGTGATGCTTGTAAATTAGGAAAGAGTAAAACTTTACCTTTTCCACACTCCAAAACACGGAGCGCTGTATGTTTTGACTTAATTCACAATGATGTTTAAGGCATTGCTCCGACCCTTTCCCATAGTCATTTCAAGTACTTTATAACATTCATTGATGACTACAGCGGATTTACTTGGATTTATTTATTACATTTGAAGTTTGATGTTCTTAATGCATTTAATTTTTTTGTTAACTATGTTGAAAACCAATTCTCCAAATGCATTAAAACTTTGCGCTCAGACTCGGGGGGAGTGTGTTTCCAATGATTTTCAATCTTTTCTAAACAATAAAGGAATCATTTCTCAACATACCTGTCCGTATACTCCACAACAAAATGGAGTCGCGGAACGGAAAAATAGACATCTTGATGAAACTAGAACTCTTCTGATAGAATCATCCGTTCCCCCTCGATTTTGGACTGAAGCTCTCACCACGGCAGTCTATCTCATAAACCGGCTTCCATTCCATCACCTACCATTGCTCATTTCACGCCTCATTTTAAATTGTTTGGTCATCATCTTGTGTTTGATCACCTACATACCTTTGGCTGTGTTTGCTTCATTCATCAACCTCTTACAAAAAGAACGAAACTAACAGCGCAATCTCGCAGGTGTGCCTTTTTGGTTATGCCACTAATCAAAAAGGTTTTGTTTGTTATGATCCCATTAGTCGTCGTATCAGGGTTTCTCGAAATGTTATTTTCTTTTAGTTGTCGTATCAGGGTTTCTCGAAATGTTATTTTCTTTGAAAATCAATATTTCTTCCAAACTCACATGGACCGCTCTCTTACCAGGTTTTTCGGATCAAACAATTGTTACTAGGTTTAATCCTACTTTTGTATATCACCGACGGGAAAAACCTACCACTGCAGATGGCCCTCCTCCTGATCCTCCACCGGCAAATGGTTCCACGCCTGCTCATACCTTGCGTCACTCCTCCAGAAATTCTAGACCGCCTGATCGGTATGGATTTACCCATACTTCTTTGATGACCGCCCTATCTTCTGTCTCTATCCCAAGTTCTTATTTGCAGGCTGTACAACAAGATTGCTGGAACCAGGCCATGAAGGAGGAATTGGCTGCATTGGATCAGAATCACACCTGGGATATTGTGGAGTGTACTTCAGCAGTTAAACCCATTGGTTGCAAATGGATCTACTCAATCAAACTTAAATCTGATGGGTCCTCGGATAGACACAAAGCTAGACTTGTGGCACTCAGAAACAGACAGGAGTATGGCATTGACTACGAGGAAACGTTTGCACCCGTGGCAAAAATGACATGTACAGTTACTTCACGCCACTGCTGCATCTAAATATTGGCTATTATACCAAATGGATGTCAAAAATGCATTTCTCCATGAGGATTTACAAGAAAAAGTCTATATGCGTATACCACAAGGCGTCCCCTCTCCCTCCAGGAGGTATGTCTGTGACGTCTGTCGATTGCAAAAATCGCTTTATGGTCTAAAGCAAGCTCCTCGGGCATGGTTCGAAACCTTCAGGGGTCGCTTATGCAAAAGTGGCTTTACTCAGAGCCCTTATGATTCATCTCTCTTTCTATGCCACACATCTACTGGGGTTACTGCGCTTCTGGTATATGTTGACGATATTATTATTCCTGGCACGAATGATAGTATGATCAAATCTCTCCAAGATTCCCTCAGGACTTACTTCCATATGAAGGATTTGGGACCTTTGCATTATTTCTTGGGCTTAGAGGTGCATCACTCTCCCAAAGGTCTATTTGTTAATCAACACAAATACACCTCAGACCTTATCGAGTTGGCTGACCTTCATGATTCTTCGCCTGTTGATACACCTGTAGAGGTAAATCTCGAGCTAAGTAAAGATGATGGCGATCTTCTTCCTGATCCTCATACCTACCGGCGCCTGATGAGAAGTTTTATCTATCTCACCATCACTAGACCTGACATATCATATGCTATTAAGCTTATGAACCAGTTCATGACCGCTCCTAGACACCTTCATTATCCGCTATCTGCTGACAACTGTCCCTCGTGGTTTATATTATTCAAAGGATAATCCTCTTCATCTGACCGCTTATGCGGATACTGACTGGGCAGGCTGTCAAGACCACGTCGTTCTACTACTGGTTTGTGCATGTACCTTGGAAATTCTCTCATTTCTTGAAAATGTAAAAAACAAGAACGTAAGTCCAGATCTTCCACGGAAGCCGAATATAGGGCAATGTCTTCTGCTTGTTCTGAGATCTTATGGCTATGGAGTATTCTTTCGGAACTTGGGTTCGCTCAAACCTCTCCTACTTCTTTGTATGCCGACAATACTGGGGCTATCCGAATCACTGAAAATCCCGTCTTCCATGAACGCACCAAACATATCAAAGTTGACTGCCACTTTATTCGAGATGAATATAAACAAGATGTCATTAGTCTACCTCATGTCCCTACAGAGTTTCAGTTTGCACATATCTTCACAAAGGGACTTCCTCGGCCACGACATCAGTTTCTTGTCTCCAAATTGCTGCTTTATGACTCCCCAGCATCAATTTGAGGGGGGTGTCAATCCAAGCCCATACTCACAGGCCCATTTAGGGCCCAGTCATTATATTTTACTTAGTCAAAGACAACTGTACATACTTAAGTTATTTTAGGATATAGATAAGATGAGATACTAGTAATGTGGATGTAATCAGGGCATTCAGCCCCTATATAATATGAGAATAGTCAACCCTCGTGGGCACTGCATTCAGCAAGCTTTCTGTGTTCTGTTTCCATCTCTCACATTGACATCGACTCTTTACAAGTGCCAGGTCCCTTCTTTTCCTCTCCATACCACTTTTTTTCCAAATGGCATTCCTCTCCATACCTCACAAATGGACAACATGACCGCCCTTTTAAAAATAAAGCACATACCAAGTCATCTACATTTTTTTATAAACTTAGGAAATGAAGATGTTCGATATATTTGGGGACTTGAACTCACACACACACACCAATTGAGCTCAAGCAGGGACTAGAAGTGAAGATATTCACTAGGAGATTATTGACATACAATGTGACCATGTCATCCATCTTTAATTGATTCTTCATAGAATCCATCATCTTCCTCTCCTATTCTTCCACCGTCCTCATTCCATCTTCAATTGGCATTTCTTTGTTTCCCTCTACAATAGGTCTATTATCTAGTTTTGGACTAGGTTCTCACGCTAGTATCTATAAATACTACTGTCATTACTATGCAATTTGTATTTTAGGATTAAAAAGCTATAACATCATCCCACATGAAGGAAACAATAGAGTTTGATAATGTGAAAAGCTCTTATTTTCCCTGTATCAGGTGGTAAGAACAGGATAATTCAAAGACAATGATCATTAGAGCTGGACTGAAGTCTTCGATGGTTTGGACAGACTTGTGCACATGCCATATGCAAATCATCCCAAATAGCTGCATTCAAATCACCATGTGATATCCCACAAGATCAACTGTTCAATCCTTTTCCCACCACTTCTGTGGTCAGTTTCCCTCACATGCAATTGTGCAAATCTCTTGTCTGGACTGTGTACAGATTGGACGATCAAGCCAGGTATATTGTGACAGTTCCCATAGAGATTAGAGGATCAATTAAGGCATACGGTGTAATTTATCATTGTTCAAATTGATTCTGAATTGATTTGTTATTGGAGATTTGAACCGTAAACAAAAACCAGAAATCAATAAGCATGTGAACCTGGTTCAACCTGCACCAGATCTACACATGCTTAGGGCTGATTGGGTGCATTTGCTAGCTCTTCTGCCAGGAAAAATTACATGTGCTTAGCCGCTAAACTCGTGATGTGGGGTTTAATTTTGCATCAATATACTTGATGGATTCTTCTAACACTGTTCAATTTTACACTTGTTGAATATCCATATAGTGGTGTGACTTGAAATAAGGAATGCAGCGTTATTTTTCTACCCCAGCTTTCATCAGAATAGAATAAGATGGTACAGATTACCTGCATGAATTGGTCAAGAATTCCTACTTCCATGTACATAAACAAAAATGCACATATGGAAGCATGTGTGCTAGAAACTAAACATAAATGATCTTGTAGCAACATTAGTACTCATTGTCATCCATTCTCCTGAAAATCGAAATCGTAGCACAAATTGTTCAAGTAGATAAACCGAATTGTATCATGAATCGCATAGCAAATGGTAGGATTCTTTATTTCTCTTACAAAAATGAAAAATAATAAATAACTAGGAAAAGAAAAGGTAGTTATTCATATTCATCTAGTTTCCATCTATTGCAGCATCATTATAGTAATAGATAGGACTAGAATACAAACATATGAAGGTCATTGACATATATACATATGGTTAAATATGTTTAAGATATAAACTTTACAAGAAAAATTAAAAGAGCTGCAACAGGATTAAAAAATAAAAAATAAAAAAAGCAAATCTCCTGACCTTGCATGTTAAGGATTTCTCTTGAAGTTATAAAACTGTTCATGAAAAAAAAAATGAATGCAAGAAAAGCCCATACGTACAGTTGAGCACTCTTATTTATCTCTAAAACCTCCCCAAGATTGCAAAATTTCTTAAGAGGTTCCGTTAATCACAGGATAGCATTTTAAAAATGGAAATGCTAAAAAAATAGAAAGGAAGTAAAAAATTACTAATATTAACATCTCAACTACAACAATTCCTCACTTGGACGAATTGTAAGATTTTATAGAACAATTATCGAATCATAAGATGCAAACATGAATCTAAAGATTCACTTGTAAATGGAATTTGTTGCATAGATATGAATCTTTTTCCTTAAGATGCGATGCGAATTGTAGGATTCGATATACAAATCTAGGATTTTGACAACAATGTTGTCGTCATAATCATTGAAGTATTATTTCATTTATTCAGGGCTGGCATTGTGAGTTCTACATTTCCAATAAACCCTAGTTAAAGCCATATTCTCTGAAATTGGTAGCAATGTGAGTATGCAAGACCCACAGCAATTAAGCAAAACTTACAGCATTAGCAACAGAGAACCAATGGAAACATCGATAGAACGAATCATCTTTTGAAGGAAGAGTGTCGTGATTCCAATACTTTATGTCATGAAATTTTGCACGTGCCTCCCAACAATTCGAATTCTGTTCAGAAGCATCCAAAGTTTTTTCTTTCCCTGCAATCTTTTTCTCCAAGACAAAGCCTGGAGACGGAAGGAAAAAATTTATGGAAAAAAACCAAAATTGGAATTTTCTGAGAATACAGTCTTCATTTTTGATAAATCATGTGTGGACACACAAAACAAATAAGTACTTGTAAATCATAAATAGAATCACAGATAAAGTGAGTGGAATAGAGTACTTGTTCTTTGCACTCTCAAGTGATAATGATAATTGTCATTACTATCGTTCGTTCGAAGCCTTAACCCATCTATCTCATGTTGGCTCTTTGAGTACTCCTCTCAAACCCCATTTAAAGCTTGTTATCTAAAACATTCAAGTCTTTATCTCCCTAGTTCCTTGCACTTGCAACACAACACTTCGTACTGAGAATGTTTTTTGTCTTATTTTTACATGCCTAAACCATACAATATGGCATTAATTGAAACTCTCTTACGTTAAGAACTGCCTATAGTCTTCATCTTATGTACTTAATCCTAATAAACTTCACACCTCCCATCTCAGCGTATTCATCTCAGCCGCACATCCATCCTCAGGTGGCAATCAGCTATAAATCATCACATACCTCAGTATGAATTCCACTTTTTATGTACTTAATCGTAATAAGATGTAGCATACACATCCATCCTTAGCAATTGGCTATAAATCTTGCCATACCTCAGTACTAGTTCCACTTACTACTACTACAGCTGCTGCAGTAAAAATGACACTTCCATAGAAGATAATTTCTTCTTATATAAATATATATATAGGAGGATATTCATGTGCATCCTCTTTCCTCGCCATATGGTGAGAGACAAACTTAATGGGGCCCACGTAGGGCCCTACTAATCATGGGACTTGGTGGGATGGAAAGAGACATCTTAGATGGACCGATATATCAAGTTTGGGGTCAATCCCATGCCTCTAACCCATTCATTCGTGGCGTATGTAAATGGTTTGGATATATCATAAAGTCGGCCCCACTATGTTGTCCCTCACCATAACCTGGTGAGGGACAACATAGTAGGGTTGACTTTATAACACATCCGAACCATCCGCACGCATGGAACCCCCTTAAGTACACTAGACCCATTGAATTTTTACCTATCCAAATGGATTGGACCGTTGGATCCAGGGTCAAATTTTTTCCTTTAATATAAAGTCATTAAATTTGTGGGCTACGGATGAAGAGGTTAGAGGCATGGGATTGACCCCAAATTTGATATATGGTCTCATCCAAGGTGTCTCTTCCCATCCCCCACAAGTCCCATGATAGGTGGGTCCCTAGGTGGGCCCCATTAAGTTTGTCCCTCACCATATGGTGAGGGAAGGATACACGGGAATATCCCCTATACATATATATATATGGGAAATAATCAACTGAAAACTAGTTCTCAACTATTATATGAGAACTTTTTTACGGGGCCCAACTAGCAACCCATCCAAACCTAGCAACCAATAGGGGAACCCCCTGATAGTCACTAATCCCAAGGATTGGCACACATCCGATGGACTGAACCGTTGGATCGAGGGTTGAATATTTTTTTGAATATGAAACCATTAAACTTTTGGGTCACCGATGAAGGGGTTAGGGTGGGTTGGGGTGATACTTGGGGTGGTCTCACATAGATCTTTCCATCCCCCCTGGTCCCATCCCCAAATGGGGCCCATAATTGGGCCCCACAACAAGTTAAAAAAAAAAAAAAGAAATATACATGTCTTCCAGTTATTTCAAAATAAGCAATGTATCCATATATCCGATATTTGGTTTTTCATGCATTAAATCCACATCCCAAAGCATCCATGCATCATTGTTGTATCTGGCATCAAAGATATCTATACAATAAATCATCACACAGAGTAGGACCGTATAAAAATAGAACAGAAGAAAAAGACACCTAATAAACTATGTTAAATCAGACCTCAGAGATCTATCCGAAAAGAAAAACAAAAAAAAATGAAAAGCAGGCCTAAGAGTTCATGCTTTGGTAATGAATCGACATTCTCATTCCATCTCTTGGGCCGACAAAGGATAATATCTAACTCATTCACCAAGAATGCTAACCTCTAAGGAACTTTCAAGTTTCAACTTCCCTTCAGCCATCTTAATGCATTTATTGAATGGCTATCTATTACATAAAAAGATAGAAATAATGATTCTTGAATAATTTTTATGCATTATCTCATGGTCATAATTTCCACATTGCCATGATTGCCATCCCAATGGAGAAAGCAATAAATAGCTCTTTATCATTCTCCAAGGTGTTGTTTGGTTACAGTCATTTAGTTATGTAAATGATTCACATGTGTAAAGGTTATGCACCATTATGTTTGCTTAGGCTCATTTACGCATGTGATGCTTAAACCATTCATCCTCTTTGGCAGGCCAAAACCGGCTAGTCAAATTTTAGCCATTGATTCATCATGGATTTTAAGATATTTGCAAAAAAAGTCAAGACCCTAAAATCTACCATTTTGGACTTTTGTGGGCCACATTTTCATGATCCGAACCATTCATCCTCTTTAGAAGACCCAAAACGGCTTTCATTATGGGGTCAAATTTCATGCTTTCATTCATTGTGTATCTCAAGAAATTTGTGAAAAACCATTAGATCGTTGGATGTAACTAGTGTAAATGACAGGCTGGAAGCATCCCTTGGGGCCGGTCCATTTTTTTTTTTTTCCAATTTCCCTATTTTTGTGGGCCACTAAATCATGTTCTGAACCACCCATCCTCTTCTTTAGGCCAACAATAGACAGGGTAAATTTCATCTGTTGATTCATCATGGATGTTAAGATATTTGCGAAAAAGTTCAGTCCATAAAATCTATCATTATGAACTTCTGTGGTGACCATTTTCACGATCTGAACTGTTCATTTGCTTTAGAATGCGGGAAAAAAAAAAGGGCTGGGGGGAGGGGGTGTCAAAGTCCTTGTCTTGATTCATCATGGATTTAAAGAAATTTCTGAAAAATATAAAGAAATTTCTGAAAAATAGTGAACCGTTGGATGTACTCAAACTCGCATGTGGAGATGTGAAAATGACAAACAATGGAATCTCTCACATGTGAAATGACACACATGCATGTGAATCATTTTCACAAAAACCAAACACCCCCTAAAGCACTCCCCTTACACCCAACTTCCCAAGGGCCCCAAATTTCCTAGGAGACATTTGTTCCATTACCTCAACATTAAGACTCACCATGCGTATGGCTCTCATTTATGGACTACAATGCCTTCTAATGACTGCATCCACTCCCTTCCAAGTTCAAGTAAGAAACAGCTCAACCCCATAAGCACATAAACCCAAATGAGATAACCACAATTTATTCTCCCACCATTTCTCCTACTAAATAGCACTTTTAAAGAATTTCATATTCAACTCTTTCTAATTTCTCCAAGCAACTGAAAGTGATGATATTTTCCAAAAGACCTGCCCTTGCTCTAGAACATTCTTTTTTCTTTTTCTGAAAGCTTTCCCTAGGAACCAATATATAGACCAACCTTCCATGAGAGTACAAAAGGATATAGGAAACAAAAAGGAAAAGTTATAAAGAGAAAAGAAATCCAAATAAAATAAACAACCTAACAATGTATGAATTTCAAATAAAACAAACAAACCTTCAATAATGAAAAGTTGACTGACACCATTGAAGACCAGCACATGAAACAAATGTTAGATAATGCAAATTTTCAAAGCTTTGGAGAACCATGTAGAACAATAAAACCACAAGGTTATCCACTATGATGCCCGAATACGGATATGGATACGGACATTGATACGGGGATACAACTCCTCACTTTTGAAAATCCAGGATGCGGATACAGTTACAGGTGTCCTAATTTTTTCTTTAGATCACTTTTAAATCAATGAAATTATCATTGTTTTCATCCCTTTCTAGCATTTTTTATGGTGAGAAGTAAAAAAAAATTAAAAGAACTATATGAAATAAAAGACTTTACAAGTAGGATATGTTAAACTTGTTCCCTAAAAGTATCGGTGCAATATCAGGTACCAATACAAGTATTGTATCAATCCGATGCGGATACGTTGGGCTTGTAAAAGTATCCGCGTATCATAGGTTATCCAAAATATTTGTCACAGGTTCTTATACATATATGCTGATGTTAAAGGCAAAAATATAGTATTGTATTAAATGTTTAAATTAAACCTTCTAAAGGGTCATGTGTGCAAACGAAAAGCGATCTATCCTCTTCCTCTTACCTTTCTTCCTATCAGCACTTTAAAAAAATTATTAAAAATTTAAAAACATTATACAAAAAAGAGGACGGGGTGTCTAATTCTTCATTGGCTTCTCTGAGTTTGAACACAAGCGAGAAGATCACATGCATCTTGTAGTTTAAGATCTCAAATTTTCCTCAAAATAAAAGCCAGCCTCCAAGGTGCTCCCTTTGTTCATGGCCAAACCGATTGCATTCCTAGTCACCTTCAAGATAGCCTACAGAACTTTTGTTTGAATATTCTTAAAGCTTGACGAATGTCTAAAAGTTCTGCTTATTTAGATTCATTTGCACCTACCGAGCTGGAAAATGCAGTTAAAACTTTCCCGTCACCACTTAAAGTCCTCCAACTTCAATCATACCAGGTTTACCCGTCACCAGTCCATATACACTGAACTTTAACCAATAGGAAGGTAAAGGTATGCACGAAATCTTTCTCTGCTTTCTTCCACTTCAATCTATCCTTGAAGCCTCTTAATTCAATCCTGAGAAACTCTATTCTTATTGAAATTAACACCTCATCTAAATCTGTTTCCTCATAATTAAACACTAGTTTTCCCCTTCCACACCAACCATAGTACCTACGGTAACATCATCTCCATAGGATTTCCCCCCTTGCTTGAAACAGACCCAACCCGCACTCAATTCACCCCAAAAAATAAAAATAAAAACAGTTATTACTTCTTTGCAAATAAGCATTGAACAAAATGATGATCAACAAACTGCTACTGCAGCTCATACAAAGGATAAGAAGTCAATATAGTAGATAAGATTCCTCCTTCTTCTTAGATTCTCCTTAATGAACACTTTCCCTGCAATTTCCACCCACCAAAAAGCCCCCACTTTAGAGGCAGCAGCCCTACCCAAACAAAAGAACAAGGGAAGCCGAATAGTGAGAGGCAAGATAAGGGAAGAACAATATGGATGAAAAGCCCCCTTGATGGCACCCACCTCCAAATTTTAGAATCATGTGAATCCCCTCAAATGAAAACATCATTAAGAGATAAAATAACGACCCATATACTCAATTGACTCTAACTTTGACAAATTTCTTCTAAAAGGAATGCAACCACATTATGTTTCCCTCAGGGCCAATTTGGTAATTTTACCGTAAGATAAAGATAAAGATAAAGTAAAGCATCAAATCAAGAGAGAATAAAATATAAAGGGTTTAGGATGGTATTTTATTTTTAGTTGTTTGGTATGGAATCATTTTTATTTTTTGTATAGAAAAGTGGAGTTTTTTTGTCTTTTAGTGGAGAAAGAATGTTGCTTTTTGACTTTTTTATAAAAAGGAGGGAATTTTGAAAAAGTGTACTTTTGATATGACCCCTTGTCTGAAACATGGAGGCTTTACTTGACTTTTACTAAACTAGTTAAGTGTCAAACGGGCCTCAAGGACTCATTCATTGACTAAAACATCCCTCTTTATGAACAACCACTCTCCGTACAACTATGGAAACCTAACCCTAAGGACTCATCTCCCTCCCATACATTCACCCCAGAATCACACACATACGCATTTCCCCACCTAAAATCCCAATCCCGATGAAAAAACTTTCTCAAACTTAGACTTCCCATCAATCTAAATAAGTGCAACCTATCCAAGGATTTGGCTTAGGATAGATCAAAATGCAGAAGCAGAATTCATGTGGCCAACCCCAACATAGTTCAGACAAGGCTTTGATGATGATGATGATGAGACTTCCCATCCTTGAATGACCATTCTACACCTTTGAACCCTTTGACCTATAAACTCTACCAAATTCTCACCCCCACAAAACCCTCCCCATATTTATCAACGATAATCTTTCTCCATGCATCCCTTCCTTTACCATACCTCAACCACCATTTGCTCAATAATACCAATTTATTGACAGATTCACACGCATGAAGAGAACAGTGAGATTGGAGGTGGAAAACGTGAGAGCCCTTTAGGGCTATGACCTTCTCATTATATAGGGATTGATTACCCTATTATTAGTATCCTTATACAAAGCAACTTCCTATGTTATAGCTGACAAATTCAAGAACATCAATAAACCCATGTGAACCGACTGAAATCATCAATAAAAGTGACAAAATATTTATAGTGAGCATGAGAAAGAGCGGGAGCAATTCCCCATACATTGCTATGAACTAGATCAAAACACTGAGTGCTTTGTGAAGTGGAAAGAGGAAAAGGAAGAGTTTTGCTCTTTCCCATTTTACAAGTAGCACAATCAAAAGGTACACAAGAAGAGAAGCCAAGAGATTTATTCAATAAGCCAGAATTTAACATAAGAGACAAAGCCTTGGAATTAGGGTGCCCGAGTCTTTTATGCCATAATTGGCAGTTATCTCTAATAGAAAAACAAAACACATTTTTGTCAAATATATTCTTAGAAACTTTAGAAAAATCCAGCGGAAACAAGCGTCCACATTTAGGCCCCCTCACGATCTCCTTCCCGGACATCTGGTCCTGCACAACACAACCAGAAGAAGAAAAAGAGATGTTACAATTATTTTCAACAAGTTGCCCGACGGACAATAGGTTTGAAGTTAAATTGGGACAAAGGTAAACATTTTTCAATGGGATTGGACCAGATATATCGCCGAGAGCAGTAATGGGAACATTTCCTCCGTTAGCAGTTTGGATTTGAAGATTGCCATTGTATGGTTGCATATTGGAGAGAGGAGTACGGGAATAAGTCATATGATTAGACGCACCGGAATCAACAAACCAAGTAGAAGATGAAGGTGTGTTACCTGAGAGACCAAAAGCAGAGAGGGCATTGACAATCATCTGTTGAACCATGTCAGGAGTCAGAGAAGATGAGGGCCCAGGCTGGGAGGGTGCTGATGTAGGAGCAGGCATAACAGAATAAGCAACATAAGCATGCGGAGGCTGAGAATGTGGAGTCTGAGACTGCGAAGCCGGATACTGTGGAGCCTGATGCTGGAAATTCTGGTACTGTGAAGTCTGATACTGTGGAGATGGACGTTGTGGGCGGCGGCGACATTCAGAGATGATATGTCCCGATTTTTTACAGTAACTGCAGACTTTTTGTTTGCATTGAGAGGCAAGATGCCCAAATTTTTGACAACTGTAGCACTGTGTTTTGCTCAAGTCGCGAGGCGGAAGCTGAGGGGCTTTAGTTGCTGAGAACGCGACTGAATAGATCTCAGTCTTTTGTTGAGCTATCTGGGCCGAGGTTGCCATGCGCTGTTCCTCGCGTAAGAGCTCATTCAAGCAGACAGCCAAGGAAGGTAGAGGCGTCCGATTCATCAGGGCAGATCGAACACTTTCATATTCATTCCGTAATTTCATCAAAAATTGATCTCGCTGACTAGAGGCCTGAAGATCGCGAATGACGATCAAAATGTTGGCAGCCACACCTGCATACTTAATACTATCGTATTCCGACCATAGGGTCCGGAATCCCGAATAGTAGTCTTGGATAGACAAGCTCCCTTGTGCATATTCAGCAATTGCACATTCAAGATGAAATTGACGTGCAGAGTTATCTTGATGGTATACTTGCTGGAGATACTCCCACATTTCTATAGAAGTGGGGTAGGGTTTGAGGTTCATTATCAGATGAGGCTCAACGGATCCCAGAATCCAGTTTTTGATTTTGGCATCTTTAGTATGCCAAGAGGAGATCTTCTTCTCATCTTCCGTGGGTTTAGGGTCAGATCCAGAAATATAGCCCCACAATTCTTTAGCTTCAAGGTATACTTGGAACTGAAACGACCAAGCGGGGTAATTTTTTCCCGTGAACCGGATCAAGGTAACCTCGGATTTTTCCATCTTAAAGCAATACCGGTCAAAGACTGAGATGAAATCAGATTAATAAACTTAATGATTCACTGTATGCAGTAGAAGACCTACCTGGGAATAGAGAATTCCAGTCGACCAACTTGGGCTGGTTCCGTAGAGGTGTTGAAGACGATCTTAGGTGGGCCACACTTGATCTAAGATGAACTGAGATGATCGGAGCCGATCGGAGATGATTGGAGATACACCAAGAGCTTCCAGACGTGGAAGCAGGGAGGATCTATAGGTCCTTGAAACTTGAGGAAACTTAGAATGCTAGGACATGAATCAGTAGCTCTGATACCATGACAAATTCAAGAACATATGAAAGATGAGAAGTTTCAGAATTGTATTCTCTTGTCTGAATAGAATTGGTTGTCTTTCCATGATCTATTGAACTCTATATATAATGTTGTACATCCTTGAGTTAGGCTACAAATTAGGCATAAGTTAGGCTATAAGTTAGGCTAGAAATTAGGCACATTACATGTCAAACATAACAGCTATGCCAACAACCCATTTGTAGTTGTTATGTTTGACAATAACAACCCAACAACCCATTGGCAGCTGTTATGTTTGACATTACAGTCAGCCCTTATCCTAATTACACTCAGCTGGACCCATAATCTTTAACAGGCCTTGGGCATGTTTAACAATAGCTAACTTTCTAATACAATAGTTAACATTCTAATACAATTAGAGTTCCTAAGTTATAGCTAACTTTCTACTAGTACAATTAGAGTTCCTAGATTGACACCCCCCCCCCTCAAATTGATGCGGGGGAGTCATAAAGCAGCAATTTGGAAACCAGAAACTGATGTCGAGGCCGAGGAAGTCCTTTGGTGAAGATGTCAACAAACTGAAGGTCAGTAGAGACATGAGGTAAAGAAATGACATCACGCTTCAATTCATCCCGAATAAAGTGACAGTCCACCTCAATATGTTCGGTGCATTCATGAAAGACAGGATTTTCAGTGATCCCGATAGCCCCAGTATTATCCGCATGCAAGGATGTAGGAGATGGTTGTGCAAATCCAAGTTCCGAAAGAAGTCATTGTAGCAATAAGATTTCTGAACATGCAGAGGACATTGCCCTATATTCCGCCTCTGTAGAAGATCGAGAAACACGTTCTTGTTTCTTGCATTTCCAAGAAATTAAAGAATTGCCAAGATACATGCACCAACCAGTAGTAGATCGACGAGTATCCTGACATCCCGCCCAGTCAGCGTCTGCATAAGCGGTCAATTGATAATATAAACCACGAGTGGCAGTGCCTAACAAATACCGGATTATGCGCTTGACAGCAGTCAGATGAAGGTGTCTAGGAGATGTCATGAATTAGCTCACAAGATTGACAACATAGGAGATATCCAGTCGAGTGACGGTGAGATAGACAAGGCTGCCACCAGGCGCCTATAGGTATGTGGATTAAGAAGAAGGTCACCATCATCTTTACTCAATTTAAGGTTGACCTTTACAGGTGTATCAACTGGCGAAGATTCATGCAGATCAGCAAGCTCAATAAGATCAAATGTGTATTTGTGTTGACTGAGAAACAGGCCTTTAAGAGATTGATGCACTTCTAAGCCCAAAAAATAATGTAAAGGCCCCAAATCCTTCATATGAAAGTAATCCCTGAGAGAGGCTTGGATAGACTTGATCATACTATCATCAGTGCCAGTGATAATAATATCGTCAACATATACAAGTAGAACTGTAACACAAGTAGATGTGGTGTGCATGAACAGAGATGGATCGTAAGGGCTCTAAGTAAAGCCACTCGTGCATAAATGCCCTCTAAAAGTTTCAAACCATGCCGGAGGAGCTTGCTTTTTAGACCATAAAGAGATTTCCGGAGGCGACAGACAGAATTTTTAGAAGGAGAGGTGATCTTACAGATCATTGGATGTGGAAAAATAAAGCCCTTGGCTCTGATACCATGACAAATTCACACGCATGAAGAGAATAGTGAGATTGGAGGAGGAAAACGTGAGAGCCCTTTAGGGCTGTAACCTTCTCGTTATATAGGGATTGATTACCCTATTATTATTATCCTTATACAAAGCAACTTCCTAAGTTATGGCTAACTTACTAATACGATAGTTAATATTCTAATACAATTAGAGTTCCTAAGTTATAGCTAACTTTCTACTAATACAATTAGAGTTCCTAGATTGACATTTAACACCCTAATCATTTCTGATCCCAACCTGCCTTCTCTTTTGATGTAGATACTTTCCTAATTTACTAGATCAGCCTTTCTTTTTTTTCTTTTTTGTAATTTTGCCTTCCCAAAAAAAAATCTCTATAAAGCTACTCCAATTTGTCAACTACTGAAGCAGGAATCTTAAATAGAAACAAGTAATAAACAAGCATTGGCCAAGTTGATGAAACACAACAGGGAACACTTGTTTCTACACTTGCGGCCTCTTCATCTACATCTACAACACAACCAGAGTTTTCCTCTTCTCTCTCATCTTGTTAATCTGTCGCATCAGGATTCTTCACCAACTAGCATTAACCCTTATTGTCATTCTTTCTCCTTTACCACTGCCCATCCTTTCACACAACTCATGAGTGATCTGTTGTCTCTTTTCATCCAATGGTTACACATTCCAGAGACAGCACTACTCTGTTCTCATCATCCCATTTAAGTCAACATATCTCATATGATGATAACATTTCAAACATTAATGCTTTGCTCGACCTAGCAAGAGTCCCAAATGGTATGAAGCTAAGGAAGATGAATACAACACATTCTCAAAATGGAACATGGGTTTTTGTCCATCCATGATCCAACCTCATCAATTAACACTTTCGGTTGTAGATGGCTAAAGCTCAAGCAGAAAATTGATGGCAATATCAACAAATATAAGGCTTGGCTTGTTGCAAAGATTTTAATCAGCAAGAAGGATAGGACTACGATGAAACTTTTAGTCCAGTTGTTAAAACTATAGCCATTCACATTGTTTTATCCCTAACGCTAATAAACAACAGGCAAATAAAACAACCTGATGTCAGAAATGTCTTTCCACATGGCACTTTGCAAGAGGAAGTTTATATAAAAGAACAGACAGGTTTTATCAATTTTAGACTATATTTCCTTCCCTCCTATATAAAAGCTTCACAAATCTATTTATGGTCATCAATACTTCGTGACTTTTATTGATGATGCAACTAGGGTGACTTGGGTTTATCTTTTGAAATCGAAAGAAGAAGTCTTCCATACTTTTCAAACATATCATAAAATGAGTTAAGTTTGACAAACAAATTAAGGCATTTCGTTCTGATAATAGTGGAGAGTATACTTCAAATGTCTTTCAGAGTTACCTTGCAGAAAATGAGATTGGATCACAGTCCACAGACCTCCTGTGCATATACCCCGGAGGAGAATGGTATTGCAGAACGTAAAAATTGTTGAAGGTCACTAGGGCTATTTTATCTGAGATGAATGTACCCAAGCCTTTTTTGTCAGGTGGAGTTTTAACGGTAGCTTAATAAATAGAATGCCTTCAAAGACATTAGGAAGAAAGAATTCTATGTCTTCAAAGACATTAGGAGGAAAGAATCCTATAGAACTATTAGTATTATGTCCCAGTACATCATTGTTTCACGTCCCACCAAAAGTGTTTGGTTGTACTTGTTTTGTTCACGTTCCGAAGCACCAATGAGATAAATTGGATCCAAAGGCTGTTAAATGCAAGTTTGTGGGATATCCTAGCTCTCAAAAAGGATACAAGCATTATGCTCCTGGACATAAGGGTCGTGTCTTAGTAACCATGGAAGTGAGCTTCCAGGAGGATATTCCTTTCTTCTCCTCAGCAAGCAAAGAGTTATTACCAGAAGGAAATGCACAGGAGAATGTCCCACTTGTTGATTATGTGTCTCCCCCATTGTATCCATTTCAAGCTCACTATAAGGAGAAGGTATGGAAGGTTCAGGCTCTCTTGATCTAGAAAGGGGTGAGAAGATACAAAAACCACGGCAAGTATATTCAAGAAAGAAAATGGGAAATAGACCATTACTCTCATCTATACCATCATCTGATGTTCCGAACCCGGATCCAAGTCCTCCTCTTCCTCCTCCGTCTGAAGTTGTTCTGCAATCAAGTATTTCTTCTGACTTAGACCTTCCAATTGTTGTATACAAAGGAACAAGATCCTGTGTTACTCATCATCCTATTCATAATGTCATTTCTTACAGTCACTTGTCACCTATATATCAGACCTTTATTTCCAACCTAGGCACTGAATGTATACCTAAACATGTGTTAGAGGCTCTCACTCATCCTAATTGGAGAGAAGCAATGGTGGAGGAAATGAATGCCCTAGAAAAGAATCATACGTGGGAGCTGACTACTCTTCCAGAAGGGAAGCGTATTGTACGATGTAAATGGGTGTTCACATTAAAGTACAATCCAGATGGTACAATTAGTAGATACAAGGCAAGACTTGTTGCAAAGGGATTTACTCAATCCTATGGAGTTGATTACTTTGAAACTTTTTCTCCCGTCGCTAAACTTACTTCCATTCATGTGTTATTATCCCTAGCAGCAAACTTTGATTGGCCATTGTACCAACTAGATGTGAAAAATTATTTTCTCCATGGGGACGTGAAAGAATGAGGAAGACAAAGTATGTTTTATAAATAAAAAAGTCCTTATATGGACTTAAACAGTCACCCCAGGCTTGGTTTGAAAGGTTTAGTAAAGCTCTGCTTAGGTATGGGTTACGAAGGTGTTATGCAGATCACACAGTCTTTGTAAAAAGAAGGATTGTCATCATTGTTGTGCATGTGGAAGACATTGCTGTTACTGTGAGTGATGTTGATGAAATCTCTCGGTTGAAGTTTTTTTTGAAAAATGAATTTGAGATCAAAGACCTAGGTTTATTGAAATATTTCCTAGGAATTGAAGTTGCAAGGTCAAATACTAGAATTGTTATATCCCAAAGAAAATATACTCTTGATCTCCTTGCAAAAACTGGGAAGCTAGGTAACCAACGGACACTCCCATGGAGCAAAATCACAGTCTTCACACTGGCAGTGGAGAATTGCTTCAAAATAAGAGAATGTATTAGAGATTGGTTGGGCAGCTGATCTATTTGACAATCACTAAACCTAACATTTCTTATGTTCTTAGTCTTGTCAGTCAGTATATGCATGTTCCTTACATAGCAAGACCCACCCAAGGAGAAGTTCTTCGAACCCCTTGCCTAGCTAAAACATCCGCCATAGAATTAGCTGACCTAACCTTATGATGAAAAGCAACTTCTAAAGAAGAAGATAGATCCATGATTTCATTATAATGAAATTGAAATCTCCAAGGGCAGGCCTTATGGTTAGACACCTAAGCGATCACATTAGAAGAGTCACTTTCCATAATAAGGCTACCAATAAAATTTCTTGTAAACAGTCGAAGGGCTTCCAAAATAGCTAACACCTCCGCTTCGTTGGAGTCGCAAACACCCACGGACTTTGAGAACAAAGGTAAAACCTCGCCCTTACTGTTACGAAGCACTCCACC
The DNA here is from genome assembly GCA_012931725.1 of Litsea cubeba. Classification (NCBI taxonomy): domain Eukaryota; kingdom Viridiplantae; phylum Streptophyta; class Magnoliopsida; order Laurales; family Lauraceae; genus Litsea; species Litsea cubeba. Next base: position 21,963,887 of record CM022951.1, on the reverse strand, counting down.
TACGAAGACCTTAATAGGAGGAGACCAAAGAGCAGATCTCCTCACCTTAATTTGGCCACACCCCATACAAGCTTCCCAATTAAAAAGAATAGCATTTAGGTTGAAATTGGAAAACTCCTTTCTTACCAAAGCTCATTTCACAATCTTTAAGGTGACCCTTAGTAATCAACTCATCTATTGACGAAGAAGAGCCCCTTAAGATCTTGTCATTCCTTTCCTTCCAAATAAACCACATAATTGCAAATGGGATAATCCTCCATAAAACAGGCCCACACCCAACAAAACACTCACCCAACCACGAGTCCCACTGCATCCAGCCCATTGGGTCAACTCAAACTATTAGGTCAGCCCAAACTCAAAATCAGGCCCATTTGATCCAGACATAGGACAGGTTGTACAGTCAATATTCTAGATTTATATTAGTTGTTTATACCTTTTATAGATTGTAATCACCCAGATCAATGGGTCAAATGTATCATATACAGGCATATGAGATCTATTTAAAGAGACAATGGGATCATAAGGGATCCATTGAATTCCACCCAATATTTTCTGTTTGTCTCATTCTCTTTGTGATTGATATCAAGTAAGAGGGCCCACCTTTATGCATACTAATCATGGGTCTTTGTGGGATCTGAAGCTTGTTCTAAGGATTAAAGGTAGGCCAAATATCAGTACAATCTGAAGATCTTAACAATGTATTCAAAGATTCCAGCGTTTTAACAGTTTATGAGTGTCTACATAACTATTAAACTTTGAGGCCTTGAATACATGACCACGACCATTGGAATTTTCTGATTTTGTGTCATTGTATGTATCCACAGTCAACATTTAAATCTCCAAATCCCACCTGAATCTTGTGATTGGCATGCATCAATCAAGGCGACCCCCCACTAAAGCATTCAAAAGTTTGAAACTTGCCACCCATTCCTAGTGTAATTTCCCTCATTGAAACAAAATATCATATCATTTTTTGAAAATCAACAGCGAAATTCAACCAAAAAAATAAATACATAAAGAGACAAATGCAACAAATGCAGGTAATAACAATTACCACAATACCCTTCCGGGAGTGGAAGTGCAGCACCCTGTAATTTCCTCCCACGGAACGAAGCTTCTTCCGCTTCCAAACCATCGACAACTACACCTGAACAACATAAACCAAACACATAAGTTATATGAAGTATAGCAAAATCAGAGAGAGAGAGAGAGAGAGAGAGATTGAAAGACCTGTTTTTTGGGGCTTGAAGTAGTGAGAAACGGGACATGGTCCGTCGTGCTTGATGCAGCAGGGGAGCTGGTGGATCTGGTCCGTTAGATCGGGAATCTGATCATGAGAGCGGAGATCAATTCGTCCAGAGATTCCATTTCTAGAGCAGCCTGTGGAATTGACTGAATCATCCATTGATGACGAAGAACAAAACCCTAACCCTAGTTTCCGCTCGCTTCCCCTCTCTCTCTCTCTCTCTCGCTGAAGTTTTGAGGGTTTTCTATTGCTGCACTAATCTTTTATGCATTCTACTGTTCCCGCCACTTTTCAAACTCAGCATTCTATCTCTTCAACAAATGTCGAACAATTGCCGCCAAGTTCTCTGAAATAGTCATCGATTAGCAATGAGATTGAGCCTGGTTGGTTTACTTCTACTAGTAAAGTAAAGTAAATACACAAGAAAAGAGGTGCTAAATGAATGGAGCCTCCAATTTAGACCCGAGAAAAACTCGATACAGATCTAAATCCACGCATAAAATCTGAAATGCTCAATCCAAAATCGATTGAGTCATTGTATGAACGGGAGGATTTCAAATGCATGACGGGAATAATATTCTACAACTAGAAACTCATTGATTTTCAAACCGATCCATTTAATATATATTATTTGATTTACTAATCCTTGGATGATACCAAATCCTCGCAGGGCTATTAATTAAGATAATTTTGAATCAGAGCTAATAATATGTTGGGATTTGCAGCGATAACTTGGGATATCTACTATACGACAAAATATGCCTATGGTTAACTAATTGTCTGTCTCCAGTGATAGTCGAAGCCATATCTAATCGAAAAAAGATGTTATCCAAACGCATCTCAAGTAGTTATAGTAAAACCTGATGTGTTGACCCTTCGGCGTTTTTGGCAATACGAACATATCTAAGCAATTGTCGTCAGCGAGAATTAATTATTGGGGACAGACAGACGGAAAAACAGCAGTAGCCACATATACTATTCTCAACCAAAAGGGGCAAAATGTAATATGTGTTTATGTAGCTATTGGTCAAAAAGCATCCTCCGTGGCCCAGGTAGTGACCACTTTCCAGGAACGAGGGGCAATGGAATACACTATTGTGGTAGCTGAAACGGCGGATTCACCTGCTACATTACAATACCAACGATAAATATAGCTAAAGTAATATTTAGAGGATTTTACCATAAAAATCCACTTAGACCTAGTGAAGACCAAAAAAGTCCCTTTTTTGTGGATATCCCTGTTCGGGGCCTTTTTGGTCGATATTGAAGTTTGAGGGCTTTTTTGATCTTTACAAAATATGAAGGAGTTTTTCCGGTAAAATCCTCTAATATTTATATTTATTAATTTATTTAGGTTTATTCACATACTATTAATGAGAAATGGTCTAGTGAGTGGTGCGGCATATTTAGCTTTAATTATTTCGCTGGACCATTTCTCACTATTTAATGGTCCCACTTTTGTGTATATATTATTTTATTTTTGAAGCTCTTTTATCTGATTATACTAATGTACTTCATATCTTATTTTAGGTTTTGTTCTAGTTTCTTAAGTTGATGTTGAATCCAAATACAACACGCTCTCGATGTCAAATCCGTATTCAAAAGTGGATCTATAAAGATGTATCTATGTTCGGACTAAACCATTTGCGTCTATACTCATTAGGATGTATGATGATCATGGAAGCCTATTAGGCCTACCTATATGCAAAATCTCGAGTCCATAAGACCATCCTAATCTTTTGATCCATGACCCTAAGATTTAATGGTTTATAAGCATCATTTTATCATGATTTCAATCCAACAGTGAGGAAAAGTTGGATGAATGTCAAACTTGGACTTGTGACTATTCATTGGGGGTAGTGTGTGTGAAAAGATTAGATTGACTCAACATAGGACCCAAGACAAAAATTAAGAGGGCGGAAATAGGGGCGTTTTTTTTTAGAATTTCCCATATATATAAAGCAATAGGGAGCCTTGCTCTAGAGGGTGCCACGTCATCGCTCTTATTTTCTTTGATTTTTCGGGCGCCATGTCAGCATTTTAGAAAATCGATGCATGGCATCATAATATGGTTTACGGTTTTTATAATCCCATATTGGATTTTCTCTACCTAAAAGTTCGGTTTGTGTAGTGGCGAAAACCGCCGGGACAAACCGTCGGATTTTTCGGCGCGGTTTTGCAACGCCATTTTCTACGGCTGGTTTTTCGACCTCCATTGAGAAATTAAAATGTCGTAGAAGAGGAAACTGTTCCACAGCTCTGAAACAGCATTCTAGGAAATCTCTTCGCTCTCTCTCTCTCTCTCTATTAAGCCATCCATTTATTTTCCCCAAAATCTCTCCCTACACACCACATGGTTTATCTCCCTCTATTCCATTAATTTCTTCCTAAAATCTCTCCCTCAATATACTCTGAAATTGAGGAAGCACATACGCATAAGAAGGCTCAAAGATGTGTGCGACAACTTGGTTATGATAGGGTAAAGCCTTTAGTTTATTTCTTAATTTTTTTAATACTATAAATTCCTGATTTTAATTGTTGAAGTTGTTGGAAGATGGTGGGCCTCGTTGATAGGTTTCAAAACTTTTGACCCACTTGAAGTAAGGATCAAGTATCTATCGGGCCAGGAACCCAATCCAGGATCCAAAACCCCTTTCTCATATATCAAGATCAGAATAAACGCTATCTTGAAGATAGAAAATAACAACAACGAAAATCTACAAAAGAGTTGATGTAGATCTAACATTGCGAGCCCGGTTGTACTCTAATTGATAAGTTGATCGCTTGGCTTGTTGAGAAACTATTCTGCTAAAATAAGAAGGATCTCCAAATACCTCTTAATCTTCCACGCTATGACCCTTTATCAGAGATCTTCTCAAGGAGAATTGTGGAATCTCCAAAGAGAAGAAAACCCTAGACTCTCTAGAAGGGAACCATAGGAGAAAAGAGGGAAAGGAGAGAGGGGCTTGGGCGTGTGTGAGATGTGTTGTACGTCCAACCCCTCTCCTCTATATATATATATTCCTTTGGCAACCTCCTCTTCCATGATAATTTGAAGTCTCACTTCTATTATAGGTATGTGTCATTCTCCTCCTTCCTTTAAGAGTTCAAATAGGATTAGAAACAATCTCTTTTTAGGGCCAGCGTGGGGACCACTAGGGATTCCTTAGAAGCTGGCTTAAACAGGGATATCTGGACCCCACATCCCATGTGCAATCCAGACCCACAGTTAATTGCACATAACTCAACTTAATAAATGCAACTGAACTCCAATCTTATAAATGAATTACAAGAAGACCCTAATCTTTTCAATTACTACAAGTAGGCCCCTCCATCAATTATATCCATGGATCAATTAAATTAAATTTGTCAAACCAAATTAGATTTATATCTTATTATCCTTATGACCTAATTAATCACAGTGATCATCAGTACCATCCAACTAACTCTTAATTAAGATGGGTGCGCACTTACCGATGATAAAAATATTAATTCGCACAAGGGGATATATCTATTAAAGGATAGATTCCATCTTGACAATTATATCACTACAAAAAAAATGACTTTCAGTGTCAAACTTTTTGCAGCGGCCAGTGTTTTTGTGGCTATTTCTTACTTGTTGCCACTACCAATAGAGTTAGTGGCAATAAATCTCATTTTGCCTCGCCCATGTCTGCCCGTGACAAAACGTGTCCTTATTGCAACCACTTCAACCTGGCCGTGGCTTTAAGTTGTTCCTTTTGCCACGATCATGTTTTGGCCGCGGCTTCAAGTACATATTTTGCTTCGAACAAATCTCATTTTTGCCTCGCCCGTGTCTGCCAGTGACAACGTGTCCTTATTGCAACCACTTCAACCTGGCCGTGGCTTTAAGTTGATCCTTTTGCCACGATCATGTTTTGGCCGCGGCTTCAAATACATATTTTACTTCGATTGCGGCAATAAAATTTAATATTTATTATTTTGAAAAAAAAAAAAGACCACGTGGCGGTTTTATTCTTTTCCTCCCTTTGTTTTGGTGAAAAAAAATTAAACTCCACTCCCCCCCACCTTTTCTTCATTTTTTTCCTTCCCAGTTCTTTTCCCCCTCCCGCGCCAAAACTGTGCCCTCCCCTATCCGACCCCGACCTCGCCCTCGATCTCTTCCGCTGGACTACCCAGCAGCGCGGCTACTGCCACGACCCCTCCGCCTACGTCACCATCATCGACATCACCGCCTCCGGCAAGCGCTTCTCTGTTGCCGAATCCTTCATCGACGAGGTCGCGAAAATGTTTTTCCCCTTTATGTGTGGATGGGAAGGTCATTCTTGCGCGATCTGATCCGAACGATGAGTTCCAGGTGTGGATTTCAGTCCCCTACCATCTGGGGTTTCAAAAGATTTGATTTTTAATTTTTTAGATAGGGTCTCTCTCTTCCAGGCATGGATTTCAGCCCTCTTCCATCTGGGTTTTTTAAAAATTTGATTTTTAGATATGGGTTTTTCTTCTTTTTGATTTTTTTTTCTGGGTTTGCTAGCTGGATCTTGGGTGTTTTGATCTGCGTGTTTCGTTTTCCATATGAGCGTGTTCTGTTTTTTCATTTGTCTTTTTGGTAGTGTTTCTGGTGTGGGTGTTGCCTTTGACTTTCTACATCTTTTGTTCTCATCTGAGTTCTCTGTAGTTCTGCTGTTGATTGAAAATAATGTGTTCTATGTAAGATGTTTGGATGCTTTCCATCCCCTGAAATTTAGTATTTTGTTTCCCATTTTTCTTTCTCGTCTTTGTGATTGGTAATGGTGGTATTGATTTTGTGTTAGCAATTATTGATAGGATTTAACCTTTTGTGCACTTAGTTTTGGGTTTTTCATTTCTTTTTATGAGTCCTTTGGTCTAGGTTTTGGGTTCATTTTGTCCCTCTCATTGTTTTGTTTGTATTTGGTTGAGCAGGTTCATGCCTACTACAGATTTGGACCCCTGAGTGCATACTTATCTGTAAATTACTTGGACAGATTCCTTTCAGCCTGTGAACTTTCTGTAAGTTGTGGAGAAGAACCCAACATGCATTTCACAAAAATGATTTTGATCTATAAGCTTATTCTCCTTGAATTTTTTGAATGATTCATGATCTATCATTGATTCTCTCTTGCCTGTTTCTGCCTTAATCTGTTTCTAGCAAGGTAAGCCCTAGATGATGCAGCTGTTATCTGTGGCCTGCTTGTCTCTGGCAGCCAAGATGGAGGAAACTGAAGTACCCCCGTCTCTGGATTTATAGGTAAAGTGACATTGGATTTAATGTTATCAGAAGCAATTGTCTGATATGGTTTGGGGATGGTTACAAGCCTGTTTCATAGAAAATGATTGGTTTCTTCCATTTTTGTTTTCTGATTTTTGAAATGATGTGTGCTGTATCAGGTTGGGGAATCAAAATTTGTCTTTGAATCTATCTTCTTGCATTCATGTAGAAAAGGTAAAAAAGTGGGGTAAAACCTAGAGGGAATTTTCCTTTCTTTTTCTCTTTTTTTGCCCCTGTTACAAAACCAGGCTTGAATAGCACAATTGATGAAGTGTGTTCTATTTTGGATTGCAGGGGAGAGTAATCAAGTGTTATGAACTGATCCAAGAGATTATATTTGCCGCGGCCACTTGCTGTAAAAAGAAGAACGAAGTAAATTATGGAGAAAAATTTATTGCTGCAAACCGTGGCAATAAATACCTTTTGCAGCGGTCATGCCCGCGACAAAATGATATTAATTAATTAAAAAATTAAAAATAATTTAAATATAAAACAATTTTTTGCCTCGGCACGACCGCGGCTAAATGTTTACTCATTTGCCGCAGTGGCGCAAACCGTGGCAATACATACTTTTTGCAGCGGTCATGCCCACGACAAAATGATATTAATTAATTAAAAAATTAAAAATAATTTAAATATAAAACAATTTGTTGCCTCGGCACGACCGCGACTAAATGTTTACTCTTTTGCCACGGTGGCAAAGTTCGTGGCAACAAACTTCTTTCCACACCAAATACTGTCTCGGTCGTGGCTAAAAGTTTTTCCGCGACAAAAACGTTTTTGCCACGGACTTTGGACTTTTAGCCACCAGAACTGGCCGCGGCAAAATCTTGTATTTTTTGTAGTGATATATGTTCCCACAGTCCCACTACCATGTACCCAAGATACCGATGTGTTGACCTACAATTGGCCTCACTCATTGGTGACTCAAAGTAAATGTATAGTAAGAACTTGAGTTCATTGATCTCTCAAGATTAAGAGCCTATTGCTAGGGAATTATGAGAGCAGTCCTTAAATCAAAGACAGATTTGCATAAGGTGCAACTCATGGTCTTTCAGTACATATGATGTACAAACACAATTATTCAGAGTCTTACACTCTGATGATTAAGACAAATCACACTATCTCATAGTGATAATAATGCTACAACCTTATCAGATGAGATGTCCAATCTCATCACCGGTTGTGGTATATGGGGACCATCTTTTGTGATTGTGAACATGGGACCCACCTTCAGAAATTACAATGTGGCCCCCTTAAGGAAATACAATGTGGCCCTACCTTAGGAATTATTGTACATGAGACCCACTTTTATAAAACTCAACATGGAATCTAATTTTTGGTAATTAGAACATGGGGCCCTCCTTTATTGGAATTATGTGGGCCCACCTTTGGAATTACTAAATGACCCCACCTTTAGTAATTGTCGTATGGGGCCTGGCTTTAGAAATTAGAACATGAGTTCCACCTTAAGGCAATGTTTGTTTTTTAGGTGATAAAGTAAAACCTATGGTCTAGTAGTCCCACTGCCAAAAATCTTACTTCACCATGTTTGGCTGGGCACAATAAGTGGGAAGTAAAGATTCAGCCACAAAAAAATATATACTTTTACTTTACCACACCCAAAAACTCTACCTCCTAAAACACACGTGGTTACTTTACCACTTGTTGACTTCTCATCTCACTTTAAATTACTTGATCTCATGGAATAATATAAGGGAAATATTCAAGTGAGAACTAGTTCTCACATATTACATGAGAACTTTTTTGCGGGGCCAAAGTAGCAACCCATCCAAACCTAGCAAGCAATAAGGAACCCCCTGATGGTCACTACTCCCAAGGATTGGCACACATCAAAATGGATTGAACCGTTGGATCGAGGGTTTAATATTTTTTTGAATATGAAGCCATTAAAATTGTGGGCCACGGATGAAGTGGTTAGGGGCATGGTTTTGGGGTCAAACTTAATACTTGGGGTGGTCTCACATAGATCTTTCCATCTCCCTGGTCCCATCCCCAAATGGGGCCCACAATTGGGCCCCACAAAAAAGTTATCATGTAATATGTGAGAACTAGTTCTCACCTGAATATTACCCTTCATATTATTCCATGAGATCAAGTAAGTTCTCACATATTACATGAGAACTTTTTTGTGGGGCCCAATTATGGGCCCCATTTGGGGATGGGACCAGGGGGATGGAAAGATCTATGTGAGACCACCCCAAGTATCAAGTTTGAATAAAACTTATGGTTATAGCTGTCAAAAATTTTCCTTCACCATGTTTGGCCGGTCACAAAAAGTGTGATGTAAAGCTTTAGCCTCCAAAAAAAAACATATACTTTTACTTTACCAGCCCCCAAAAATTTTACCTCCTTAAACACAATTGGTTATTTTACTACTTGTTGACTTCTCATCTCACTTAAAATTACTTTACCCCATGGAAAAATATACAATTTACTTTACTAAAAGTATACTTCACCTATCTAATCATTTCCTTTTTTACTGATTTGATATTTACTTTATCTTATTTTATCAACAAAACGAACATGAACATGGGCCTATCCTTAGGAATTATGCATGGGGCTATCTTTGGAAACTATATTGTGGAATCCACCTTTTAAAATACATTATGAAACCCAATCTTTTCTAGAAAATATAATATAGGGCCCACCTTTTGAACCATGGTTATGTGGGCCCTCCTTTAGAAATTAAGTGCACCAGCAGAGTATCCCGGAAAGTCACTGGGATTCTTAGAATTCCATAATTCATGAATGCTAGAGGAAGAGGTGGGATTTGTAAATGGCTCATTTTGAGCATTTTAAAATTTTGGCATTTCAAAAATTCTCAAATTTTACTAAAGGAATTTGGAATTTCTAAAAGGAATTATAAAATTTCTAAATAGATGAATTCCATAAAATTCCAGCAAAAGAACAGACCCAATGTCTAGGCCCAACTGAGATTCTGCATATCTCCAGAGCATTCTATCTCTTCCACAAATGCCGCACACTCCCCACCAAGTTCTCTCAAATGGCTACCGATTGGCACTGAACTCGAGCCTGGTTGGTTTTCTTCTACTAGTAAAGTAAAGTAAATACATAAGAAAAGGGGAGCTAAATTAATGGGGCCTCCAATTTAGACCCGAGAAAAACTCAATACAGATCTGGATCCACGCATAAAATCTGAAATGCTCAATCCAAAATCGATTGAGTCATTGTATGATCCAACGGGAGGATTTCAAATGCACAACGATATATATAGCTAAAGTAATATTTAGAGATAAAAATCCATTTAGACCCGGTGAAGACCAAAAAAGTCCTTTTTTGTGGATAAATGCTGCTACCTACACACTGCAATAAATTGTGACTAAAATGCCCACTTGTAAATTTACTAAAATGTCTGAACTTCTGCCCTCCCAATCTACTTGAAATGCTATCTACACACTGCGTTTTTTCCCTCCAAAATGAACGTATGTTAAGAGTTCTACTTCGAGCATTCATCACTCTTCTCCACTTGCTTCCATTTAGTTTGTGCCATGCATCATAAAATGAAAACAAGGTTTCTACTTCTTCCTGCATTTTATTGATCTCTACTTCCCCCCTTCTTTCATCTTCTCTCTCGGTTTAAAGCCTCACTTCATTCTCTATTGACTGCAACTCATTAATCTTGATTTCATTCAAAGTTGAACCCGCTTTGATAGCATTCTTAATCAATGGACGAGCGAAAGGACAAGCAGATGATGTCTCCCGATTATTCTAGCAGCGTCGAGGTAAGCATATTCATCACGACTTATGTTTTGGGCAGAAACAAACCATTCGGCCCTGCATGTCCGACCGAATGTCCTCTGCGCGGCCCTGCAAGGCCGACCAAAGGTACTTTGCACGGCACTACAGTGCCGAGAAGAAGTAAAATATGCGGACATGAATGACCGAAATTAAGGAAACTATGCGGACATGCATGACCGAAAATAAGGACATTATGCGATGGTTTAGGTCTGAACAATTTAATTTTGTCCGGATATTCAGAGTCATGCAATTTTGTCATTTACATACTCTAACAAAATTGGTTCCATAGCAGTTTTATGTGCCTACTGAATGCAGCAAGGTTGGCTCGGAATGTGTGGTCGACTATAGTAATGAGTTATTCATTCAAGAGGTAATTAATCAAGATGAATTATTCGATACTTAAATTGATGTAGTCACTTGGTTCAATATAATTTTGTTTGGATATGTGCAGATATTCCCTTGGGTGTGAGAGGAGTGGGACTTATAGAGACACGAGGATAACTAAAGATAGGACCGGTGGGAAGAAATTGAAGTAGACTGGTTCGAAAAAATGTGGATGCCCATTCACGTTACATTGCAAAGTAATTGGCTCAAATGAGGAATGGATGTTGCATATAATGTGTGGTGTGCATAATCATCATGCTGCAAACTTTCTGGACCAATTAAATTGAGCCTTGTTGTAACTTTTTTCTACCTTTTCTTTTTTTTTAATAAAAGAACATTCCATATATCTTCATGGTGCATGGCACATCACTTAAGTTGTACTTGCTAACTGCGAGACACCGAGCAATTTCTATGGTGTCGGCTCTGGCACCTGCATTGGCAACTTGGACAATACCAATTTACAAAATTACATCATCCATTTCATCTAAATGCTATGCAAATAAAAAGAGACTATCACTTTACATCAATACAAACTACAACATTAATCAACAAATATCCATAAAGAGGCCAATGGATGTCAAAAGTTTTACATGTACCAACTTTGTTACCCAAAAAAATTGCAAAAACTCAGTTTACAATCTTTCAAAAGAAGTACTTTAACCAGAACCACAAAAAAATACAGATCAAATGCTAAGTCCACATCCTAGACCCCACGTCCCCCCATGTGGCTGTAAGTGCGTGCCTCGCTCCGTGGCGATCTATGAACAAGATCTGCTGCTGCAAAATACTTGCAGCAATATATGTCCAGAAACTAGGTAGCAAGGTCAAACTTGTAGCGCCCCCCCCCTCCCCCGGAATTTCTCCAGTCATATCATGAGCAACAGTTGAAGTTCGTTCACGTACTTCTTCTGCCTTTTCAAAGACTTCGGTCTCCACTTGGGCTTCGGGTTGTTCTTCAACTACTTCTTCGTCACCCTCGGACACATCAACAACAAACTTCTGACGGAGTCTCCTGTTCGACGCTGTGGGTCGAATCCTAGAGGTCCTAGAGGTACTGGGCACATCCATAAATCTGAAAAAAAAAATCATCAGTACATAGTTTACCACTGAGCCACAGCTCGTTCGGCCCTGACTATCCATGTGGATATTATGGTATCGGCGTTACAGTGCCGAGAAAATGTTTTCTACTCAGACCCACAATGCTGAGAAAATGTTTTCTACTCGGACCCATAGTGCCGAGACTTTTAGTTTTTTACGGATCGTGCAATCTGAAGAGAATGTTTTCTTTCGGACCTATAGCGCCGAACGGGATCGTCACAGACACACTGAAACGATGACAGTGGCTGGAGAAATGGGGGAGACAAAGGCGCATGAGGGAGGGAAATAAATATGAATAAACCAAGTATTTGATCTTAAAAGAAAACTACAAGCATTTCTAATCAAGCAAAAGGTATCGAAATCACTCACAGAGGTTGGAAAGTCGACGATTCACAGTAATGCAGTTATAAGAACAAGGCAAGAAGAGTACAGAGAGATGGCTGAACAGGAGGAGGTGCGGCATTCACGTCCGGGTGGGAGAGCTCGTCGAGATTGCCTTCGACATGGAGGGTGCAGTGAAACGGCGGTTTACAGAGTGAAATGGGAGGGAAGAATGCAGCGTGTAGGGAGTATTTTCTTCGAGTCCAGCGTGCAAGGAAGAATGGGTGTTTTAGGGAAATTGCAGAGTGCGGAGAGAAAAAGTTGAAAAATTCTTCACTGAAGATCATTGTGTAAATAGATGCAGTGTGTGGAGAGCAAAACACAGTGTGTAGGTAGCAGCTCTCTTTTTGTGGATATCCTTGTTCGGGGCCTTTTTGGTCGATATCGAAGTTTGAGGGCTTTTTTTATCTTTACAAAGTCTGAAGGAGTTTTTTCCGGTAAAATCCTCTAATATTTATATTTAATAGTCTATTTAAGTTTATTCACATACTATTTAATGAGAAATGGTCTAGTGAGTGGTGCGGCATATTTAGCTTTAATTATTTCGCTGAACCATTTCTCACTATTTAACGGTCCCACTTCTGTGTATATATTATTTTATTTTTGAAGCTCTTTTATCCGATTATACTAATTTACTTCGTATCTTATTTTAGGTTTCTTAAGTTGATGTTGAATCCAAATACAACACGCTCTCAATCAAATCCGTATTCAAAAGTGGATCTATAAAGATGTATCTATATCTGGACTAAATCATTTGCGTCTATATTCATTGGGACGTATGATGATCATGGAAGCCCATTAGATGAAAAGATCCGTATGAGGCCTACCTATATGCAAAATATTGAGTCCATAAGACCATTCTAACCTTTTGATCCATGGCCCTAAGATTTAATGGTTTAGAGGCATCATTTTATCATGATTTCAATCCAACGGTGAGGAAAAGTTGGATGAGCGTCAAACTTGGACTTGTGACTATTCATTGGGGGTAGTGTGCGTGAAAAGATTATATTGACTCAACTTGGCCCCATGACCAAAAATAAGAGGGCGGGAATAAGGGCATTTTTCTAGAATTTCCCACAAATATATAAAACAATAGGGAGCCCTGCTCTAGAGGGTGCCACGTCATCGCTTTTATTTTCTTTGATTTTTCGGGGCGGCATGTCAGCATTTTAGAAAATCAACGCATGGCATCATAATATGGTTTATGGTTTTTATAATCCCCACATTGGATTTTCCTCTACCTAAAAGGTCGGTTTATGCAGTGGCGGAAACATGTGGGGACAAGCCGTCGGATTTTTCGGCGCGGTTTTGAATCTCTCTCTCTCTTTCTCTCTCTTTATTAAGCCATCCATTTATATTCCCTAAAATCTCTCCCAACACACCACACGGTTTCTCTCCCTCTATTCCATTAATTTCTCCCTAAAATCTTTCCCTCAATTTACTCTGAAATTGAGGAAGCACATATGCACAAGAAGGCTCAAAGACGTGTGCGGCAGCTTGGTTATGATCTGGTAAAGCCTTTAGTTTATTTCTTAATTTTTTAAATACTAGAAGTTCATGATTTTAATTGTTGAAGTTGTTGGAAGTAGGTGGGCCTCGTTGATAGGTTTTCAAAATTTTTGACCCACATGAGGTAGGGATCAAGTATCCATCGGGCCAGAAACCCAATCCAGGATCCAAAACCCCTTTCTCATGTATCAAGATCAGAATAAACGCTATCTTGAAGATAGAAAATAGCAACAACGAAAATCTACAAAAGAGATGATGTAGATCTAACATTGGGAGCTCGGTTGTACTATAATCGAGAAGTTGATCACTTGGCTTGTTGAGAAACTATTTTGCTAGAACAAGAAGGATCTCCAAATATCTCTTGATCTTCCACGCTATGTGATGTGAATTAAATCAATCCATTAAAATTACTGCAAGTGCACAGTTATCTTGTTGAGATAGTGGCAATTACAGGTCGATCCCACAGGGAGCACTACTAAGTTAAAATTTAAATCTGATTTTTTTTTTTATCAAAGATTAATGAATAACTGAGATCTAAGAAAATCTAGAAGAATTCAGAAACAAACTAATCAAATATATAAAAAAATAGATCGGAGCATCCAGAATCCACTAAGCAAGATAATCAATCCATCATGCAATTATTCTACTATTTGTCTCAAAATAACTCAGATCAGAAACAAATCAATGTTTCGGATCCGGATGATTTGTCTTTTGTAAAAACCAGATTTTAATAAAAAGAATAAGATCACAACCCAAGACCTCCTTCACCTCATAAAAGAATGAAAAATCATAAGCATGACTCATCAAATTAAGCATAAACTATCAAAGGATCTCAACCCTAAGCATAATCTATCAAAATAAGTATAAATCATCAAACTATTTTCATTAGAAATCAAAATAGAGGCTGCCTAAGGCATGAAGACAGATCTATTATTCTAATAGAGCATGCATTTAAAAGAGACAAGTAAATAGAAAATTCACATAGATTAAATTAAAGATTTACTTAGCTTCATCTGTGTGCCCCAATCCAGAAATCTAGCCAGCCATTGAAAAGAACTCCATAAGTAATTTCATTAATAGCATCTCCTTGTACAATGGTCTCTCAGAAATCTCTCTTCTAAAAATCCTAATTTCTGAAACAGGGCTTCAGAATACCCAAAAATAATTCTTAAATTCTATTAATTAGGAAAAGAAAAGAAATGAGAGAAAATAGTGCTGGACGTCCAAGGGAAAAGAGTGTCTCCCGTATGCTTCCTTTTGGTTCCTCTTATAACCCCGGTTATCTTACAGATACATTGAATCTGAACACTTTCTCTGCAAATTTGATTTATCTTCATAGATAAGGTATATCTCTTATCTCTTTTAAATTTGAATGAGGTGGAAGCTTCTGGATAGCTTGACTAATCTTCAGATGGGGTCCCACAAGGGATATGTGGCAATTGATTATCAACGGTGTGGATTTAATTGCAATCCCGTCTAAAAATGAACATGAAAATCATCCAGGCCCGTAACTTTTTCAACTTAGCTCTGATTTGCATATTCTTGGGCTCCACGAATATCTACTCTGAATAAGCTTTCCAACGGTAGGTAAATTTCATCGATCCAACGGTTGGATTGAAAGTTATGGTCATTTGAAGATGAGTTATCCTGAGAAAAACGGGATTAACTTTTGAAATTTGATTTGCCAAGGATTCTTTCTCTCCACAACTCTTATTTTCCAAAGGAGATCAAATGTGGATGATTCAAACTCTTCTTCTTTTATTCCAATCATAATTGTACTATTTGAATTATCCATTAATAATTTCAAATCTGCAACTACTGCGGACCCTGCCATGTAGATCATTTCATCTGCTTGAATAGTGGGCCCTATGAGAAGTCTTCTATTGTAGTTAGGACTCTTCAACTGATATGATGAGTGGACCCCTCCTTTGAGTGATATTCACATGGCTTGTGTGTGGGGTCCATGTGGTAAGTTCTTCTTTTCAAACTTCAATTCAGCAATGCAGGGCCCATGATGACTATGTGTGCTTGAAAGTGGGTTCCATGACAGAGGCCTGCAATTCTCGTTTTCTGCACATTTTAATTCAACACATCAAATATTGAAGAGCCCATATTGAAGCGGGACCCATCCGGACAGAGTCCTACTCCAACTGAGACTCTTCGAAGAAAATTTGCAAAACATTCTAAATTAATGCAGAAAATATATGAAAAGTATGAAAATTCAAGTTTCTAGGTGAAAATGCATGAAATGATGGAATTAGATGAATAATGATGCAATTCACCTAATCAAACCCCTAATTTATCCTACAATGATGGGTAAATGTGCAAATTCATGAACTCAACACACTCCCCAACCAGCATTTTGCTAGTCCCTTAGCAAAAGTTGCGAGCAAAAGTTTTGAAGTTCTTTAACCTAATCTAAGAAAGAAAAGTAAATATGAAAACAAAACCACTTTCGCTGGTATTCTCGGTTGCATTTAGCATATGCAACAAGCCCTTAAACCCCTAGGTTCCCCCTAGTGGACGAGTTGTGCCTCGTGAGGGTTTGCAGTGAATTTACCCACAAAATTCTTTTTTTTTTTTTTTTTTTTTGAAAAATGTGTTTAAAACCTAACATAATCCAGGGAAACTTCTTCCAAGAGAAAGTTTATAGATACCGACTATTCTTGGTTCTCAGAATTTTCAAAAGCAACTCTTAAATTCGGTTCACCAATCCCATCTTTTGGTCAGAAATTCTCGAAATCATGCTTAATTGATTGTGCATGGTGAAAAGTATGTATACGTAATAAGCATCAAATGATCCACCAAGAATTTCCATGAAAATAATAATATATATATATTTTTCAAAACCTGGGCCGCCTAAACTTAGCAAAAAAAAGTCTTCCTTTCAAGGTGATAATGACGGCTTTCGCACTACTGTTTTTTCTAAGGGTGCAAATTTTTTTTTTCTCTTTTTTTTTTTTTTTTTTTTTTTTCACACACACGTGACTGTGCAATGCCTAAGTCCCTTAAGCTTTCTAATTAACCCATGTAACGAGCATTTGGCCAATGTCTCCCAAACCAGATGGCTTTAGGGCACTAGGTATGTAAATACCCCTAAGGGCTTACTGGCTCGGGTTAAAAAGGCTACGAACCCAAACTAGTCACAAAACTTTTTATTCTTTTCAAGATTTCTAACAAAACACTTTTATTTATTTATATATATATTTTTTCTTTTTCTTTTTCTTTTTTTTCTTTTTTTTTTGTGCGGTCCCCAACAATAGGCAGCCCTTTCCATGTATCCATCCGTCGAACCAGGAAGCTCTGTAAACTAAGGTTCGGTTTTCCATATTTAAAAAAAAAAAAATGGAAATCTTAGCTTCACATTCAAAACCTTAAAAACGTATACAACTTGTGTAAAAGTGGGGGATCAAACTTCAGCACTTTTTCAAAAATCCTTTCCATAAATAAAATAGTGAACCATTGTTTTCTTTTGCCAAAAATAAATATCTTCAGCCAATAAAAATTGTCTCGAAAGTTTCCCTCTAACCTAACAATAACAAATCTTTTTTTTTTAATCTCCTAAAAACCAAAGCAAAGCGAAAAAAAAATGTATAATGAAAATTGAACAAATGATCACATGTCGAGTTCTAACTCACACCCCCAAACCTAAATGCAACATTGTCCTCAATGTTATGAATGCATGTGTAATGTGAAACTGAACAATAAGAAAAATGGAAACATCTTACCATGTGGAGTGAGTGCAAAAGAATGTGATCAACCAGCTCAATTACCTTCCAAAATTGGGTTGCCTCCCAAATAGCGCTAAGTTTAATGTCGTCAGCCCGACATGACAAAAAATGATCAGTCCTGGTAAATTGGGTCTTCCAGAAGGATATCCTCAATGTTTTTATCCTTCAGTTCCAGAAATGGTTTCAATCGTTGACCATTCACTTTGAAAACATCACCATTTTTGGGATTTTCAATTTCTACAGCACCATGAAAGTAAACAGTCCTGACAATGAATGGACCAGCCCATCGGGTTCGTAACTTCCCTGGAAACAGGTGTAACCGGGAGTTATACAAAAGGACTTTCATACCCGGTTCAAAAGATTTTCTTAAAATTGACTTATCATGGTTCAACTTCATTCTTTCCTTGTAGATCTTGGCATTCTCATAGGCATCATTTCTAAGTTCTTCCAACTCATTGAGTTGCAATTTACGCAGAGTACCCGCAGTGGGTAAGTCAAAATTGAGCTTCTTAATGGCCCAATAAGCTCTATGCTCCAATTCAACAGGCAAGTGGCATGCCTTTCCATAGACCAACCTATATGGGGACATCCCAATAGGAGTCTTGTAAGCGGTTCGATAAGCCCATAATGCATCCAATAGCCGTAAAGACCAGTCTTTCCGATTTGGGTTGATCGTTTTTTCTAAAATTTGTTTAATCTGCCTATTCGATACTTCTACTTGGCCACTGGTCTGTGGGTGGTAGGGCGTAGCAACCTTATGAGTAATAGAGTACTTTTTCATCAGATGGTCAAAGGTGTTATTACAGAAATGGGTTCCACCATCACTGATAATTGCCCTAGGTGTACCAAACCGAGAGAATATGTATTCCTTCACAAATTTGATCACCACATGCCGATCATTCTTTCTGGTGGGTATTGCTTCCACCCATTTTGAAACATAGTCCACTGCAAGTAAAATATATAAATTGCCAAAAGAGCTTGGAAATGGCCCCATGAAGTCAATTCCCCATACATCAAAAAGTTCCACTACAAGTATAGGATTCAAGGGCATCATGTTCCTCCGATTGAGCTTGCCAAGCTTTTGACACCTCTCACAGTTCAAACAGAAAGTGTGGCAATCTTTAAAGATTGTGGGCCAGTAAAATCCACACTGCAAAACTTTTGCAGCTGTCTTTTTTGAACTAAAGTGGCCCCCACAAGCATGATCATGGCAGAATGAAATGACCGAGTAGTGGTCATGATCAGGAATGCATCTCCTGATGATCTGGTCTGGGCAGTACTTAAAAAGATACGGGTCATCCCAAAAAAAGTACTTGACCTCAACTAGAAATTTTGATCGATCCTGTTTTGACCAATGGGTGGGCATCTCCCCTGTAACAAGGTAATTGATTATATCTGCAAACCAGGGGATTTGGGAAATACTAAGCAATTGTTCATCAGGAAAATTTTCATTCAGAGGAACCTCATCTAATGGCTCTAAAGGTAACCTCGAAAGATGGTCTGCTACAACATTCTCGCATCCTTTTTTATCTCTTATTTCCAAATCAAACTCTTGTAGCAGAAGGATCCACCGGATCAATCGAGCTTTTGCATCCTTTTTGGACAGAAGGTATCTCAGAGCTGCATGATCCGTGTAAATGATGACTTTGGACCCTATCAAGTAGGATCTAAATTTCTCCAAGGCAAAAATCACAGCGAGTAATTCTTTTTCAGTGGTTGTGTAATTTAGCTGTGCATCATTGAGGGTCCTACTTGCATAGTAAATCACATAAGGTAACTTCCCAACCCGTTGACCCAAAACAGCTCCAATAGCGGTATCGGATGCATCACACATTAACTCAAATGGAATGGTCCAGTCAGGTGGCTGAATTATAGGGGCTGAAGTTAGTTCTGTTTTCAGTCTCTCAAAGGCCTTTAGACAATTCTCATCAAATTCAAATGGGGCCTCTTTTGTCAGTAATTGGCACAAAGGTTTAGCAATTTTACTAAAATCCTTGATGAATCTACGATAAAAACCAGCATGGCCTAGGAATGATCGAATCTGCTTAACTGATTTTGGTGGTGGTAATTTGGAGATCAAATCAATTTTTGCTTTGTCCACCTCAATCCCATTATCAGAAATAATGTGTCCTAGAACTATGCCCCTTTTGACCATAAAATGACATTTCTCCCAATTTAAGACTAGATTCTTTTCTTTGCATCTTTCAAGCACAAGGGATAAATGATGTAAGCACTCCTCAAAAGAATTGCCAAAGACCGAAAAATCATCCATAAAAACTTCAATGAATCTTTCTATCATGTCAGAAAATAGGCTCAACATGCATCTTTGAAAAGTGGCCGGTGCATTGCATAGCCCAAAGGGCATGCGTCGGTATGCAAAAGTGCCAAATGGACAGGTGAAGGTGGTTTTTTCTTGGTCCTCAGGTGCAATTGGAATTTGATTGTAACCGGAATAACCATCAAGAAAACAATAATATGCATGACCAGCTAGCCTTTCGAGCATCTGGTCCATGAATGGGAGGGGAAAATGATCTTTCCGAGTGACTGAGTTCAACTTCCTATAATCAATGCATACCCTCCATCCAGTCTGTATCCGAGTGGGTACCAATTCATTTCCCTCATTTTGAACTACTGTTATTCCAGATTTCTTTGGTACCACTTGAATCGGGCTTACCCATGCACTATCAGATATGGGGTAAAGTACTCCTGCATCAAGTAATTTTAAGACTTCCGACCTGACTACTTCCTTCATTGTAGGGTTCAGTCGCCTCTGTGGTTCACGAGAAGTTTTTGCATTTTCTTCCAAATGGATTCTATGTTGGACCACAGATGGACTTATTCCTTTAATATCTGCGATGGACCACCCTATAGATTCCTTGTGTTCATCCAAAATTTTCACGAGTTTTTCCTCTTGGACAGGGTCCAAGTCTGAAGCTATAATCACTGGAAGGGTTTCTAGTGGGCCTAAAAACACATATTTCAATGTATCCGGCAGTTGCTTGAGTTCTAACTTAGGAGGCTTTATAATCGATGGGACAGGTGGGGAAGCAGATGGAGTCAGAATCTCATGCTTCGGTTGCCACCTGGAGCAATCCATGGATGGGGTGGAGTCTAACAGTGTATTAACTTCCTTAATATATTCATCTACATAAAAATCACTTCCAAAGTGTGCCAGACAAGCCTCTAGTGGATCTTCAAGTTTCAAATGGGGTAAGTGATATTCTACCAATTCATGAATGTAACTGACTTCAAAAATTCCATTATCCTCATCGGGAGGTTGCTTACTGATATTAAAAATGTTCACTTGAACTGTCATGGTCCCAAAAGAAATTTGCATCACACCATTCCTACAATTGATCAGGGCATTAGAGGTGGCAAGGAATGGTCTCCCCAAAATTATTGGGATGTTGGGTTCAGCCCCAGATGTGTGTGTGGTATCCAAGACAACAAAATCGACAGGAAACACAAAGTCTCCGACTTTGATCAGAACGTCTTCGACTACCCCCTTGGGGTATCGAATCGATGCATCAGCCAATTGCAAGGTCACATGGGTCTTTTTCAACTCCCCCAAACCTAATTCTTCATAAACAGAGTATGGAAGAAGGTTTACACTTGCACCCAAGTCTAGCAAAGCTTTCTCTATGTGATGGTCCCCTATCTGGCAAGAAATGGTAGGACACCCTGGGTCTTTGTATTTGATCGGGGTTGGACAGGAAATGATCGAGCTAACTTGTTGGGCTAGAAAAGCCTTTTTGGGCACATTAGTAGTCCTTTTGAAGGTGCAAAGGTCTTTCAGAAATTTTGCATAGGCTGGAATCTGTTGGATAGCATCAAGTAGTGGGATATTGATCCTCACTTGTTTGAATACTTCTAGCATTTTATCCAACTGAATAGTTGATTTTGCTGGGCCTAGCCTCTGTGGGTATGGTGCCTTGGGAACATAAGTCCTAGGAGATGGCTCACTAGGTGATGGATTAGTTATGATTGGGTTTGCTTTGACTGGCTCTGGTTCTAACATGGGTTCAGCATGCACACGTGGTTCCTCAATTTCTAATATGTCACTAGATTCTTCCTCAGGTTCTTTTGGTATTTCAATCTTGTTATCAATTTGTGTACCCGACCTAAGAGTAATGATGGACTTAACTTGTTCTGGGCCTTTTCCTTTTATATCATGAACGACTTGGCCTTTGGGATTGGGTTCAGATTGACTAGGGAAGGTTCCCTTGTCTCTGATACTGATGGAGTTGGCCAGTTGGCCCATCTGATATTCCAGTTGTGTAAGGGTCTGAGTGTGACCATTCAAAATTTGAGTAGTGCTTTGCTGGAATTGGAGGGTATTCTGAGCTAACAGTTTCATAGTTTCCTCAAGAGAATCTATCCGCTGATTTTGCGGATTGGGGGTGAAATTGAGCTTTTGGAAACCAGGCGGGGCATTGGATTGAGATTGAATGGGCTGAAATTGATGTGATTGTGATGGGCCACCCTGAGTTGGACCCTTGGTCCAAGAAAAATTAGGATTATCCCTCCAACCTGGATTGTATGTGTTGGAGTATGGGTCATACCTCTGACGATTATCAAAACGAGTATTTTGATAAAGCGCATTCACTTCCTCAATAGACTCGGTCTGACCCAAAGTTATTGGGTCAATCCCTCCATTCATGGCCTGAGTATATTTCAAAGACTCCAAAGTGTTTGGAGTAGGCTTTTGGTTCAGTTCTAAAGCCTCTATTCTTCTCGCCAATGTGGCCAATTTGGCCTCTGCCTCAATTTTGGGTTCAATCTTGAACATCCCCCCTTTTTCAGGAATGGTGGGTTTGATGGGCTCCCTCTTGATAGGTGCCCACTGCAATGTATTTTCAGCAGTTTCTTCCAAAAATGTCCATGCTTCATCTGCTGTCTTCTGTGTAAACTGCCCACCACAGAAAGACTCCACCATCTGCTTAGTAGGGTAATCCAAACCCTCATACACGATCTGGACCAATCGAATTTTTTCAAATCCATGGTGGGGACACTGGATTAAGAGGTCCTTGAACCGTTCCAAATAACTGCAAAGTGTCTCCCCTTCCATTTGATGGAATCCATTGATGGCCTGCCTGATCGAAGCGGTTTTCTGCTTAGAGTAGAATTTTTTGTAAAATTCTTCGACTAGCTTGTCCCATGTAGTGATGGACCCGGCTTGTAAGGCATAAAGCCAAGCTTTAGCCTTTTTTTTTAGGGAGAAAGGAAATAATCTAAGTTTAAGGGCCTCTTCAGTCATGTTATTAATTCTCATGGTCCCACAGATGTCCTCAAATTCCCTAACATGTTGATATGGGTTTTCCTGGTCTAGCCCACGGAATACTGGGAGCATCTGGATCATGCCAGATTTCAGCTCAAATGTGGCATTGGTTTGAGGCAGGGTGATGCAGGACGGTTGAGTTGTCCTGGTGGGGTACATGTAGTCCTTCAAAGTCATGGGTGGGTCCACTTGATCAGCCATCCTAATAATTTCTTCAAAGATGGAAGACTTTCCGACAACGGTTAAGGCTAATTCGGGTTCTATCCTGACTAACCTTTTACTCTTGCGTACCCACAATTTCTCTCTCTCGGGTCTAGAACGCATGCATCAGGTTTAACCTTGAAGAAATGCAAGCCTAATCTATGTGCGGGGCCCCAATTGTCTTACTAGATTATGCACAAGCAGTCAAGCACAAAGATTGAGCACAAAGAATTATCCTAGGGTTAGCCTAACTCTCTAGACAGCTCCTAACTGGTTTGAAGAGTGCACTAAGGCCTCCAATTCGGTCTTATGAAGACAAATTGACCAGGTAAGTCCCCAGGATGAGTGGTGGGGTCACAATGCACTTGGCAAGGGTCCCGCTTAAGAACCAAACTCCTAGAACAGAGACTGTCACCCTTTTTTTTTTTGTAGGGACAGGACTTACCTAGACATCAACTTGACCAAAGAGCGCAACTGGTGCAACCTTTTGTGGTCTTCGTCCTAATGAGCTCGAGTCCTATGGTCTCGTTTCTATTTGATTTTAATTAATGGTTAGGTTACTATGTGAGAGGTGGTTAAACCTAATTGGGCAAGGATCTGGTGATGAAATCCAGTCCTTATCTTATTGGGGTCAATTGCCCTTAACTAAGTGTGTGGGTCCAAATTACTTGGTGTGTCAATCACACAATCATATTTGCTGAAATTTAAATCACCCAAGCCCCACTTACAAGTAAAAGATTCGTGGGATAAAGTTTAGAAACTCTTACAGCGGGCCCACGCTAATCCTTAAACTATGTAAGGATAACCTTTTTTTGACAAATTTTTGCAATTCTGAGAGCAACTTGTTTGCTTAGAGCAAATCCACGCAGTTTCCTATTTTTGTGCAACTCTCCTCTTAGCAAGGTAACCTATCCAAAAGGAACTCTTGTTAGTAAATCCTAAGTTAACAAACCAACTCAAAAGTCTATCTTATCCTAATTTTGAAAAAAAATAAAAGAAAATTCAAAAGACACCAAGTAAATCAAAACTCTATCCAAAGTGGACTCTAAGTTATTGAAATAAATCAAAAATTCTATCTACAGAATAAAAAAAAATCAGAAATTCTAAATTATCCAAACAAGTGTCCAGATATGATTAGAGTTTTCAAAAAGTTTCAATTATAAGAAATCCAATCTTATCCAATTCAAATTTCAGATTTTAAAACTCTAACTAATCTAAATAACTTAAGAGATAGAATTTTAAAATTTCTAATTACCTAATTTAAGAATTCAAAGGTTAGCATATTAATCAAAACAACCTAGTCCTAAAAATTTTAAACTCTACCTTACCAATCCTAATCTAATCAAAACATTAGTTAAACCAATCCAAAATTTTTTTTTTTGTTTTTATTTACTGAAATTCGGAATTAAAGGAAATAATTCAAAGAAATTTTTTTTATTTTTATTAATTATTTATTCCGAAAATTCAATTAATTATAAAAAAATATAAAAAAATCAGAAAAATCAGAAAAGACAGAAAACTTAGCAAAGTAAAATACTAACTAATACTAACTGCAAATAACACTACTGATGTAAATTAAATGACTAAACAACTAATGCAACCTAAATATGAGCATGCATTTGAATTTAATATAACAAAAATTCAGATTTTTATAAAAACTTAGATTTGGCTCCCCGGCAACGGCGCCAAAAACTTGATGTGAATTAAATCAATCCATTAAAATTACTGCAAGTGCACAGTTATCTTGTTGAGATAGTGGCAATTACAGGTCGATCCCACAGGGAGCACTACTAAGTTAAAATTTAAATCTGATTTTTTTTTATCAAAGATTAATGAATAACTGAGATCTAAGAAAATCTAGAAGAATTCAGAAACAAACTAATCAAATATATAAAAAAATAGATCGGAGCATCCAGAATCCACTAAGCAAGATAATCAATCCATCATGCAATTATTCTACTATTTGTCTCAAAATAACTCAGATCAGAAACAAATCAATGTTTCGGATCCGGATGATTTGTCTTTTGTAAAAACCAGATTTTAATAAAAAGAATAAGATCACAACCCAAGACCTCCTTCACCTCATAAAAGAATGAAAAATCATAAGCATGACTCATCAAATTAAGCATAAACTATCAAAGGATCTCAACCCTAAGCATAATCTATCAAAATAAGTATAAATCATCAAACTATTTTCATTAGAAATCAAAATAGAGGCTGCCTAAGGCATGAAGACAGATCTATTATTCTAATAGAGCATGCATTTAAAAGAGACAAGTAAATAGAAAATTCACATAGATTAAATTAAAGATTTACTTAGCTTCATCTGTGTGCCCCAATCCAGAAATCTAGCCAGCCATTGAAAAGAACTCCATAAGTAATTTCATTAATAGCATCTCCTTGTACAATGGTCTCTCAGAAATCTCTCTTCTAAAAATCCTAATTTCTGAAACAGGGCTTCAGAATACCCAAAAATAATTCTTAAATTCTATTAATTAGGAAAAGAAAAGAAATGAGAGAAAATAGTGCTGGACGTCCAAGGGAAAAGAGTGTCTCCCGTATGCTTCCTTTTGGTTCCTCTTATAACCCCGGTTATCTTACAGATACATTGAATCTGAACACTTTCTCTGCAAATTTGATTTATCTTCATAGATAAGGTATATCTCTTATCTCTTTTAAATTTGAATGAGGTGGAAGCTTCTGGATAGCTTGACTAATCTTCAGATGGGGTCCCACAAGGGATATGTGGCAATTGATTATCAACGGTGTGGATTTAATTGCAATCCCGTCTAAAAATGAACATGAAAATCTCCAGGCCCGTAACTTTTTCAATTTAGCTCTGATTTGCATATTCTTGGGCTCCACGAATATCTACTCTGAATAAGCTTTCCAACGGTAGGTAAATTTCATCGATCCAACGGTTGGATTGAAAGTTATGGTCATTTGAAGATGAGTTATCCTGAGAAAAACGGGATTAACTTTTGAAATTTGATTTGCCAAGGATTCTTTCTCTCCACAACTCTTATTTTCCAAAGGAGATCAAATGTGGATGATTCAAACTCTTCTTCTTTTATTCCAATCATAATTGTACTATTTGAATTATCCATTAATAATTTCAAATCTGCAACTACTGCGGACCCTGCCATGTAGATCATTTCATCTGCTTGAATAGTGGGCCCTATGAGAAGTCTTCTATTGTAGTTAGGACTCTTCAACTGATATGATGAGTGGACCCCTCCTTTGAGTGATATTCACATGGCTTGTGTGTGGGGTCCATGTGGCAAGTTCTTCTTTTCAAACTTCAATTCAGCAATGCAGGGCCCATGATGACTATGTGTGCTTGAAAGTGGGTTCCATGACAGAGGCCTGCAATTCTCGTTTTCTGCACATTTTAATTCAACACATCAAATATTGAAGAGCCCATATTGAAGCGGGACCCATCCGGACAGAGTCCTACTCCAACTGAGACTCTTCGAAGAAAATTTGCAAAACATTCTAAATTAATGCAGAAAATATATGAAAAGTATGAAAATTCAAGTTTCTAGGTGAAAATGCATGAAATGATGGAATTAGATGAATAATGATGCAATTCACCTAATCAAACCCCTAATTTATCCTACAATGATGGGTAAATGTGCAAATTCATGAACTCAACACTATGACCCTCTATCAGAAATCTTCTCAAGGAGAATTGTGAAATCTCCAAAGAGAAGAAAACCCTAGACTCTCTAGAAGGGAACCAGAGGAGAAAAGAGGGAGAGGAGAGAGGAGCTGTAACGCCCTAATTTCGAATACCGAGAAATCCGTCAAGCTACCGAAGTTGGTGCGTTACTTCCCGGGAAATCCGAGAACTTCCAAGATCGTAGGTCCACAGTGAGGTCCAATTTAAGACTTTTTGAACAATATAATATTAATGGTTAAATTGCGGAAGCAATAAGAATAAAGCAGAAGCATTTATAAAGATAGTTGAAGCATAAGGTATCATAGAAGATGTATCAAATGAAACCGGGCTGAAGTCCAGCCTAAAAATGACAAGTTGTAAAATCAAAGGTTTATTACAATTTAGACTAAGCCCTGCTCACTACAAAAGACACTCAAAAACCTAAACAAAGATGCACTCTCAATCCCCATGTATTGGCTCTCCAACCTACAGCTCGACCACCTGGTCGGCTGGTCCCCACCCGTAGTCCCCAACTATGGGCGCATCAGCAAGCGCGAGCTCCCCATCCTCAAACTCGGGGTCAAGACCTAAGCACCAAGAATTGATCAGATCTAAAAATATGGCAAGTCACAGAATGCAAGTAATATAGGATGTGGGCATCAAAAGAGTAAAGACAGTAATAATGTTAAAGAGAGTAACAATGATATAGATTCTAGGCAGTTGAGCAAGATAAACAAATAGAATGAAGATAAACATAACATTAAACCTACACAATATGGCACATTCACACGAGCTGGATACCGCGGGATATTATGCTGCGGCCCTCCCATACTGAACACAGTCGCGGCGGGGAAACCTCACCAGTGCTGGGGATTATCTAGCCCCGCAAACAACATCCTCACCACACTCATCACTCAGAGACCAGACCCGGTATCACACCGTCCGTCTACAACAATGCTCATCATGATAGCTCACTCAACACTCACAGTAGCTCCTACCAGTGATGATCAGTCCAAAGGCTGAGCTTAAATCAACTGAGTGAATGTCTATACCGACTCAGGAAACAATAATGGTCTGTGTCTGTCTAGGCTTTGCCTTGTGTGAACAAGGTCCTAACAAAGTCCCTAAGAGGTCCAAGTACCCAATCAATCTACCCTAAGAGGTCCAAGTACCCAATCAATCTATGGAACATAGTCCAAGTGCAAGTCCAATTATTGGATCCATACCGAGGCCCACCAAATATATGGCCTGGTCTACAACAGTCCAAATGAAGGGATAAGTCCATTTCCAATGATATACAGTCCATTTTATCCATAACGAGTTATAAGTCCATAAAAAAACCCGACCTCTCCAACCTAGGGTATTTCACATCCAAATTTAGGCCATAAAATGGGCTCGCCTAGCCACAAACACGGGTTAGTATTCACCCATTCATACCACCAGGTCACCTCTAAGTAGTCCTAAGTTTAAGTTATCCATTTTCCATTTAATTAACATGTATAAGCAATAATAAGAATAATAGAGTGACAGTAAAATCATAAAAGAGATAAATCTCCAAGTACATGAATCAATGGGAGATATCAACAGTCCAACCTAAGTAATAGGTCCACTTTCAGATCCAGGTCCATCTCGAGTAATTCGATCTCTAAATGAAATCTCAGATGCTAATGGATACTGTGTTTGGTGCTCCAGAAGTTACGAGCATCATTGATAACGTTTAAGGATCGAATCATCTTAGATTACAAAATCTATACCTTAATTAGTGGGCCCCAGGAGTCAAGGTTTGAGCCATACCATTGACTCTTGCTTGGCACAGTGATGGAAGTTCATTTGGATGGTCAATGGGCCCCATAATTGATCACAATCAATAGAAACCAAAATTTGAGAAAGTCACTGTACACGGTGTGCTCGGTCAACCTCCTGGCCTGGGCGGTTGACCCGGCACACTGGGATCAGAGAAGTAAACACCCTACAGGAAATGCCTGATCTTTCCAGAAATTTTTGTGTGCTCGATTAACCTCCTGGCCTAGTCGGTCAAGCGCACACACTAGAGTTCATGGTCGAAGGGAGTCCCAGGTTCCAGTTTCTTCTTCTGAAAATCCTGTGTTCTCGGTTACCTAGCTCAGAGTTCAGGCAGGTACTGAGCTCGGTCAAGCACTGAGTTCGGTCAAGCACTTAGCTCGGTCAAGTACTTAGCTCGGTTAAAACACTGAGCTCGGCTAAAACACTGAGCTCGGCCAAACACTAAACTCGGCCAGACATTGAGCTTGGCTAAAACACTGAGCGCGGCCAACCTAGGTCACTGATCTCGGGCTGTCTACCTAGCTGAGCTCGGCCTGTCTGCCTAGCTGAGCTCGGTCTGCTTTGCTGCCTAGCTGAGCTTGGTCAACCTGGGCCAAGCTCTGCTACAACTTCCAGAATTCTGGATATCCTTCTTCTTCAATCCAATCTCCACCCAATCTCATCTAATCTCGTCCAAACACCACATATACATTCAGAAACATGAAAAAACACTTCAATATACATCCAACCATCCAATCCATGGGCCATTGATCTTCCAAATGAGAACAACCCATCCATCAATGGCCAATAATCAATGAAAACATGCTCAAAGGTAGATCTATCATTTCTAACATCGATTGTATAGAAAATTGCAGAATCAAAGACAGTAAGCATGCATTCTATATTAAGTAAGCATATTGCACTTGCCTCAATTGATTGCAAGAAGGTATAGAGAGAAAATAAAGATTCAAGCCAATAAAAGAAGGTCACAGCTCCTATGGTCTTCTCAGTCAGACAACTAGCCCAAAAAATCTCAGATCTAGAAGAGATCTCTACTCCAATACTCACTTCCACAAGAGAATTGCTATAAGAAAGAAGATCTAGAGAGAGAAAAAAAGATTTCTAATAGAAATGAACTAGAAGAGGGTTTATACCTCGATTTGAAGAGAAATGAGAGATTGGCAAGATAGAGATAAAGATCCTTAAGATAAATTGCTGCTGGAGTTGTGGCAGATAGTCTTCTTCTTTTTCTTGGAGTTTAGATCCAGGGTTTCTAGAGAGAGAACGAGAAGGAGATGGGAGGTTTGGAGGGAAATGAAAGGAGAAGGGAAAAAGAGGGAAATGAGTTGAGAGGAACAGTAGCCAACGTATGGCATGAGAGGGGTAGTGTTTTATAGGTTGGGATGGGTGGCTAGGTACTAAAATACCCTTTTAGTTTGGGTAGGATTAGAGTTAGGGTGGGCATTTTGGTCTTTGGGTAAGGTTCTAGAAGATTTTCAAGTGGATACCCCCTATAGTAATTGCTAATTCTAAGCTAGGGCCTCTAACAAACTAACTAACTTTAGAAATAACAAAGGACACCCTATTGACTCTACTAATTACACAACAAGGCTAAACAACTAAAAACCTAGGAAAATACTTATTTACCCTTAACTAAACCCTATAATTAGAATAATACATAGTCTTAGGCTATAATTTAGTATCCAAATTCAAATTGATGGCCCACAAGGGGTGGGGCCTCACATTGGCTTGGGCATGTGTGAGATGTGTTGGACGTCCAACCCCTCTCCTCTATATATATTCCTTTGGCAACCTCCTCTTCTGTGATAATTAGAAGTCTCACTTCTATTATAGGTATGTGTCATTCTCCTCCTTCCTTTAAGAGTTCAAATAGGATTGGAAACAATCTCTTTTTAGGGCTAACGTGGGGACCACTAGGGATTCCTTAGAAGCTGGGTCCAACATGGATATCTGGACCCCACATCTCATGTGCAATCCATACCCACAGTTAATTGCAAATAACTCCATTTAATAAATGCACCTGAACTCCAATCTTAGGAATGAATTACAAGAAAACCCAATTTTTTTCAATTACTAGAAGTAGGCCCCTCCATCAATTATATCCATGGATCAATTGGATTAAATCTGTCCAACCAAATTAGATCCATATCTTATTATCCTTATGACCCAATTAATCACAGTGATCATCAGTACCATCCAATTAACTCTTAATTGAGATGAATGCACACTTACCGATAATAAAACCATTAATTCGCACATGGGGATAAATCTATTAAAGGATAGATTCCATCTTGACAATTATATGTTCTCACGGTCCCACTACCATGTACCCAAGATACCGAGGTGTTGATCTACAATTGGCCTCACTCATTGGTGACTTAAAGTAAATGTATAGTAAGAACTTGAGTTCATTAATATCTCAAGATTAAGAACCTATTGCTAGAGAATTATGAGAGCAGTCCTTAAATCAAAGACAGGTTTGCATAAGGTGCAACTCATGATCCTTCAATACTATGATGTACCAACACAATGATCCAAAGTCTTATACTTTGATGATTGAGACAAATCACACTGTCTTCTAGTGATCATAATGCTGCAACTTTGTCAGATGAGATGCTCGATCTCATCGCCACTGATTGTGAACATGGGACCCACCTTCAGAAATTACAATGTGCCCCCCTTAAGGAATTACAATGTGGCCCTACCTTAGGAATTATTGTACATGAGACCCACTTTTAGAAAACTCAACATGGAATCTAACTTTTGGTAATTAGAACATGGGGCCCTCCTTTATTGGAATTATGTGGGCCCACCTTTGGAATTACTACATGACCCCATCTTTAGTAATTGTCGTATGGGGCCTGGCTTTACAAATTAGAATATGAGTTCCACCTTAAGGCAATGTTTGTTTTTCAGGTGATAAAGTAAAACCTATGGTCTAGTAATCCCACTGCCAAAAATCTTACTTCACCATGTTTGGCTCGTCACATTAAGTGGGAAGTAAAGATTCAGCCACAAAAAAAACACACTTTTACTTTACCACACCCAAAAAACTCTACCTCCTAAAACACACGTGGTTACTTTACTACTTGTTGACTTCTCATCTCACTTTAAATCACTTGACCTCATGGAATAAAATAAAACCTATGGTTTATAGTAACCCCACCGTAAAAAATTTTCCTTCACCATGTTTGGCCGGTCACAAAAATTGGGATGTAAAGCTTCAGCCTCCAAAAAAATATATATACTTTTACTTTACCAGCCCCCAAAAATTGTACCTCCTTAAACACAATTGGTTACTTTACCACTTGTTGACTTTTTATCTCACTTAAAATTACTTTACCTCATGGAAAACTATACAATTTACTTTACTAAAAGTATACTTCACCTATCTAATCATTTTCTTTTCTACTGATTTGATATTTACTTTCTCTTACTTTATCAATAAAACAAACATGAACATGGGGACTATCTTTAGGAATTATGCATGGGGCTATCTTTGGAAACTATATTGTGGGATCCACCTTTAAAATTTACAATATGAAACCCATCATTTTAGGAATTACAACATGGGACCCACCTTTATAGGAATTACAATGTGTACCTACCTTTTGTGGTTGTGAATTTGGGGACCCACCATTAGGAATTATAGTATGGTCACACCTTTTATGAAATGTTATGCGAGGGACCTACCTTTAGAAGGTAGTACATGAGATCCACCTTGAAATTAAAACAGGGAGCCTACATTTAGAAATTTTATCATCTATGGGGTGCATCTTTATAAATCACAATGTGAGATCCACCTCTAAAAATTACAACATGGAACCCACCTTTTTAGAAATTATGATACTTAGGGGCCACCTTTTAAAATACAATATGAAACCCAAACTTTTCTAGAACATATAATATAGGGCTCACCTTTTGAACCATGGTCATGTGGGCCCTCCTTTAGAAATTAAGTGTACCAGCAGAGTATCCCGGAAAGTCACTGGGATTCTTAGGATTCCATAATTCATGAAGCAAAAGTCTACCTGCACCGATGGGGAGCCGGGCCGCCGTTGGATCCCATGTGCGCCTGGGATCCAACGGCTCATGTGGCCCGGCTCCCCATCGGTGCAGGGCTCATTCATGAATGCTAGAGGAAGAGGTGGGATATATAAATGGCTCATTTTGAGCATTTTAAATAAAAAAGTCTACTTGTAGGGATTCTTGGGACCGGTCCTTGGACCGATCCCAAGGTCCCATCCAAATATGAGGACCTTGGGATCGGTCCAAGGACCGGTCCCAAGAATCCCTCAAAGTAGCAGGGCTCTTTTAAAATCAATTAGTCTATATGGACCGAAAGGCATGCCTGAATTTGAAACTGATCCCACGTGGCGTTGAGGTGGGCAAGTGGTGTAGTTGAACTTTTGAGAAGCAATTAGTCTATATGGATCAAAAGGCATGCCCGAATTTGGGACCGATCCCACGTGGCGCTGAGGTGGACAAGTGGTGCAGTTGAACTTTTGAGAAGGAGACCTGCTGTACAGCGTGTGGAGACTTATTCTTTGAGAAGCCCGCCAGAATGAAAAAAGGAAAGTCCACTGCCCGGGCCGTCGCACGGTGCCCCCGCCGTGTAGCACCACCGATGAAAAAAAGGTCTGATTTCGGTCTCCTCTGTCCAAGGCCCTAAACATTAGACCTTTGCTTCTACTCCCTCATTTCCGTTCCCAGCAGACGCTCCAAACCTCCCTGGATCTCATCTCTCTATCGCATCAGCAGTCTCTCTTTCCTTCTCTCAGTTCCTTTCTCCCCCCCTCTCTCAAAACCCATTTCAAGAAAACTCTCCTCTCTCAAACCGACCTCTCTCCTCAATCTCATCTCTCGATCTCTCTCCTCTCTTAAACCCTCTCTTTTCGATCTCCTCTTGCAATTAGATCTCCTCTCCTCTCGCAAACAGATCTCCTTCCAAATCGATACTTCTCTCTTTGTTGCTCGCTGCGGACAAGGGTTCTTGCAAGGAGAATTGAAGCGCGTATGGGGAAGAAGAGGCAGCTAACTGAGACTCTTCTCTCTAGGGTTTTTAGGTTTTCCTTTCCCTAGAAGCTTTTCAGTTGCAAAAAAACCCTCTCAGGATTTTGTGCAAGAAATTGAGTTGGGAAATTCTATATGCACCCCAAAAATTGCTGAACACACCCACGTTCTTCAAAGAACGTGATTTTTTTCTTTAGAATGTGGGTGTGCTCAGCAATTTTTGGGGTGCATATAGAATTTCCCAATTGAGTTTTCTTCCTGTCCTAAACTCAGGGTATCTGATGAGCATATGAAAACTATTTTTTCATATTTGTTTGGGATCTGGATTTTTATCTGATTCATATGGGGCAATAGATATGAGAATGAGTGAATAAAAGAAGTCTAGATGGTCTTGATATTAAAATATGTCAATGGTAATTGTTTTAGATCGCTACTGTTAAAAATATGTCAATTTCAGTAGTGGTTAAAATGTTCATTAACAGCTAAAAATCTTGCTGGTGGTATGGACTGCAGGGGCAGTCAAAAAAATCATTTGGGGCCCGCAAAAGATGTGGCTCAAATCTTGTAGTCATCATTGACCCATAATTTTCTATTGAGCAATTGGCTAAAATTTGGCAACTATAATATGGAGGGAAAAATTATACACTGCTATAGATAATCAACAGCTCACTTAGGACCAGACCCGTCTTGTATAGCAAAGAACTAGAGCACATGGTTAAGCTCAGCAAGGGCATCTTTTTAGTAGTGGTTCAAATGTTGGTCCTGGAGAAAAATAGATTCTCTCCTCAAAGATCACTTATTTCAGTATTCATTGGTTCTTTCAGCAAATTGCTTTAGTTTAATTAGAATGCAGATTTTTCTTATCAAATAAAAATTTTCCCTTTATCAATCATGGCAGAATATTAGCTAGATATAGGACCAGATCCATCTGTATGGTTGGTTATTGGGCATCCTCAAGCCCATGAGCCTAGAATTGAGCTAAAAGGAGGAGATGGCTGATGCCCATGATGGGGTATGGCCATAGCTGATGCTCATGTTGTGGTATAACCACTACTGTTCCTTATTGATGACAATGATGCAACCATAGGTTCTGCATGCTTAGATGGATGGTGGAATGAGTTTATTTTATTGTTTGTAATAAATAGTCATCTTCGAATGATATCCAAATTACACCTAGTTAGACCCAATTGGATGGTGGAATGAGTTTATTTTATTGCTTATCGTAGCGAAATCTGAGTGCTGTCAGAAAGTCTAAGTAGAGATCATCATTTCTTGAATGCTCCGAAGCCTTGAAAAGCTCCAAATCTGAGTGCTGTCAGAAAGTCTAAGTAGAGATCATCATTTCTTGAATGCTCCGAAGCCTTGAAAAGCTCCAATGGAGAAATGAGGCTGAAAGTATGTCTAAGAGAAAGTAGAGAGCTTCCAAAATATCGGAAGCATACGCAAAAATCGATTTGCATCATTGTTAGTCATTGTTCTCTTTTTTGCTGGATATGTTTGGTGTTTGAAAAATGGACGTGACAGTCTCTTGAAGTTGATGTAGTTATCATGCTTAATGGTTATGTATACTTTGTATGAACGATAATTTCTTACTAGTGGTTATCTAAACATGTGGATCTTTATTTTCATGTAATGTTGCTTACCACCTGCAATTGTAAAGTACAGAGACACAAGAAGAGAAAAAAAATCCAAATTCAAGTTGTATTCATCACTGTCTCATAATAATGACAAGTGTTAAAGAGTAAATGAAGTTCCAGAACAGAGAAATGGCCACATGAAAGAAAATAACCAAGTTATGAACTGTCCATTTCCTCCATTTGTCCAAAAGACAACTTTTGATTGGTGCGAAGTGAAATTGCATTTCGGATGACTAATAAGAGATAGAAAAGAAGATGCATTGAAAAAATGCCTGGTAACGAAGATTTTCAGGCCAAGGTTTAGAAAAAGCTCTTTTGAACCCTTATTTAATATCACTGGCAGTTGCTTTCAGCCCTGAAGAAGATGGGTGGCAAACAAAAATTTTATATAGTTTGGTTAAATCAAGCTAAATGCAAGTCCAACTATGCTACAGGTACCTTTTTTTTCTTCATTTAATCTCATTTTCACAGAAACCATTGAATCTACTTCGTGTGAGTCACATAAACCATTGATCTGGTAGAGAAGGGGTTAACAGAATCAGCAGGATCAAAGGTCTAAAACTAGGGACCATCAAATATTCCACCTTGATAGGATACATTTGCCCACAACAATCAAACAGTGGACAATCATCCAGAGACAAACGACCTGAGTATATCAAGAAGTATTCATCCAAAGATTTCAAGATGTATTCATCAGTGGACAAGCCAAACCCCAGTTAACTTCAAAAAATCACAACCCACAATCTCCATACAGAGCTGATAGAAAAAGAAACCCCAATAATTTAGAACCTACAACAACCACCCACATAGGAAGCCTCATTCTCTTCGTGCATTCTTCACTTGTCCCGTTAACTTTCAGTTCAAACAATCATCCAGAGACATTGAAATTTAGAAATGCTACACACTAGAGAAATACAGCGTACAGTGACCAAGCAATAGGTCAAAAGTTTTACATACACCACTCAAAAGTTCAAAAGTTTTACCAAACCCCAATACCAATCCATAATCCATGCAACGGTTCACAACTACAACATCCATGCAACGGTTCACAACTACAACAGATACCCAGCTGAATAATGTTTTTCTGTACCAACAAAAACAGGCATCCATACTCCACTCAAAACTTTCACAAAACCCACATCCAAATTTTTTTCTTCCCAATGCTTGAATGCTCCGAGGCCTGCACAATTTGTAGACATTTTACCTTCACAACTTGGAGAAGCCAGAAAAGTCAAAAGTTAGAAAATTAAAATCTCTCATTAATACAGTAGTGAAATCCAGATTGTCAAATATAGCTTACCTTTACCATTTTTTTATTCGAGCATTTCAGAATCAGAGCCTTCAAAACTTGAATATGCACTATGTAGCACTAAGATTGGTCCACATAATCTACAAAAAAATAGGACAACCTCATGACATAACTTATACTGTTGTACTAATCTTTACATCCAATCTCAAATTACGTTGTGGGACTCTATAAATAAATGTTTCTCTGTAAAACTGAATGAAAGAGAGAGGGACAGAGAGAACTGATGGTTGTCTTCTATAGTCATGTAGCCATTGCAAAAGAAATTGCAGAGATTATAAACCAGAGCAAGTTCCCTGAAAAACCCATATTCACCCAAGAGATAGAAGATGCTTGATGGAAACAGTTAAAAAAAATCCATATGCTAGAGAATCCCAAAAATCCCTGCCGAGATTATCAACCAGAGCAAGTTCCCTGAGAAACCCATATTCACCCATGAGATAGTAGATGCTTCTTGGAAACAGGAAAAAAAAAAAAACATATGTTCGAAAATCCCCAAAATCCCTTCCAAATTAGTAGAAACCCCAAATCCCCAAAATCCCTTCCAGATTTCAGAACCCTAAAAACCACGAAAATGGAAAAACAAATCCAAAAATAAAATACAAACATGAAATCTTACCTTTAGTAAAGAGCAGAGAGAGCAGCGAACACAGAGGAGGGTCTTGTGCAGGGACGAGAAAGGTTGGTTTAAAATAGCAGAGAAGGGTTTGAGAGATGAGAGGTCGGTTTGAGAGACGAGAGTTTTCTTGAAATGAGTTTTGAGAGAGGGGAGAGAGGAACTGAGAGAAGGAAAGAGAGACTGCTGATGCGATAGAGAGATAAGATCCAGGGAGGTGAGCGTTTGCTGGGAACGGAAATGAGGGAGAAGAAGCAGAGGCCAAATGTTTAAGGCCCTTGGACATAGGAGACCGAAATCAGACCTTTTTTTAATCCTGGCGGCCGTTTTTTCATTCGGCGGGCTTCTCAAAGAGAATGTCCAGTCGGCCCGAAATCCGTGCACGGGCTGTGGCACGGATTTCGGGCCATATAGCGGGGCTCTTGTTTTAAAATTCTGGCATTTCGAAAATTTTCAAATTTTACTAAGGGGTTGTTTGGCATTTACGCATGGGATGCGTATATGCAAATTACATATGTAAACGTTAAATATGTAAATGACGAGTATGTAAGCGTTACACATGTGTTTCTGTTTACGTTGTTTGGCAATTAGCACCATTTTCACATGATTTACGCATGTGAATCATTTTACCACGTTTGTTTCAAAAACATATGTAAATGCATGCAAAATATTTTTGGTGTTTATATTTAAAATTTGAAACAACTAAAAAGCTAGCTAACACTCTCGACCTACAAAATATCACTCATCAATTATTTTAAGCGTATAATATGTTGCTAATCAGACACCATGTACTACTTGCTAGAAATTTATTTGGACTATGTAAAAAACTTCCTATTGGGGTTTAATTTTATATGTGAAAGTGTAGGTAGTCAAGTCTCATTTTTTTTTTTTCTAGAAGTAGAGACTTATAAATCTTTTGTTGTGCTTGTTTGCTAATTTTGGATTCAGAAGTATACAGTCAGCCCTAGGTGTTGAGTCCTATGTTTGTTCTGCATTAATTCACAAATCCATGGATACCATTTAACTCTGAGTTCCATTATCCTTACGTGATATATAATGAACATTCTATTGACATGAGCATATTCCTTTTTCCTCATCAGTCTTGCATGGAAAACCCAGTCTAATGACTTCATTTTCTCAAATTGATACAATAATTTTCCACCAAGGTGTCATCTACTGTTTGTTGTCCATGAACACAATCTCCTTGAAAAGGTCATCCGGTATGCTTCATCATCACTTTTGTTCTAGTAAGAGCATCATTAAATCTGATTCTGGCGACAAAAATAGATGCATTTGAACTTTGGAATTTGGAATTTGGAATTTTTAAAAGGAATTATAAAATTTCTAAATAGATGCATTCCATAAAATTTCAGCAAAGGAACAGATCCAATGTCTAGGCCCAACCGAGATTCTGCATAGCTCTAGAGCATTTGAACTTTGGAGGCCCTATGTGAATAGTTTCATAAAGAAGAAAAAGACAAAAAAAGAAAAGAAAAGAAACAGGCATAAAGGGTGCATTTTTTTTTGTCTTTTGAGAGAGAGAGAGGATTCTAAAATAGAGATTATATTTTATTGGTGTGCTTCTAAATATGTTTTTCCTTCGCTTAAGCAAATCGCAGCTTTGGAAACAAGGCCAACTACCAATAAGTTACAAAAATCAGTTACTTTTATCTGGGGCTTTAACCATCTTTGAGAATTGCGCGATACACTTGGGTCCTTTTTTTTTTCCCTCAAAATGTTTTGATAAATTTCTTATCATACTAGTTTCTTGTCGTACTAGTTAACACCTTATCATCTGCGTACAACATGCACCAAAAGGCTTTCATCTTGATCAACAAAAAAGAGACTATCAGAGCAGAAAAATATATGTTCAAACTGAGTCCTTGAAGGCCTTAGTGCAACCCAAATCTGACTGGTACATCCTCTCTAACATCAACATGCATTTGGGGGACTAATCCGAGATGAATTCTAACATCAACACGTTGACATCGATGGAATTAGGAACAATAGCTCAGTTATGATTTAGTTAACTCCTCATGGTTTAGAAGAGCTTTTAGCCTAAATTTTCTCTGCTTGGTACCCGGGTTGTGGATCTTTATTTTTTATTTTTTGTGATTGGGTTTTCCACCCTTTGAGATGTATTATCTCTCCATTTGTAACATATTTGGGATTAATGAAAAGAAAGAAAAACTTATCTTTCAAAAAAAAAAAAAAAATGCATTTGGGGGACTAATCCGAGATGAATTTGGTAACATGCTTCTCTTCTCGCATACACTGCGGAGGTGCGCGCCAACTACCAACTGGAAGCGGAGCTGATTGCCCTGCAGCGGGGCCTCGTTCATTTATCGGAGATCTCATGCAACGCTAAACAGGTTGAGGGTGATTGCTTATCAGTACTAGTCACCAAACAAATTCCTCTCAAACAGAAATCCAAACTAGTTCTCCAAAACATAAGAACGTTGTTGTAGGCAGCATGTTTCTATTCTTTCACATGTTTCATCATATGACTCTAAATTTAATGCACCAGCTGTTTGCACAATTCTTTATCACATTTGTTCTTAAAAAAAAACAGAATCAGTATTTCATCTCGATTCTCAGGCATTCATTCTTCTTGCACTCCAAATGTTAAACCATCTGATCAACCACATCAGTCTCATGTTG
This sequence comes from Litsea cubeba, assembly GCA_012931725.1. Lineage (NCBI taxonomy): Eukaryota > Viridiplantae > Streptophyta > Magnoliopsida > Laurales > Lauraceae > Litsea > Litsea cubeba. The sequence continues at coordinate 21,924,307 of CM022951.1, read as the reverse complement.
CCCACTGAAACTAAAATGGTTCTTTTTTTGGAAAAATAAAAGGTTCAAACAGTATCCCCATGTTTTCTTTCTTCAGCTAAAGGTAACAGTTTGCAAATCATATTTTGCTTTGATTGCGATCGATTCTTACCGTGCTTAGTAGTATTTTGATAATTGAAGTTCCAAAATTGGCATCGGACTCAGAAAATCTGTTGATTTCTAATTTTGCGGATGAAATTAACTTGAAAAAATGAATCATGGTAATTGGGGATGGATGGAATTTTTATGGTGAGATGAACTTGGCACAATGTCAGTTATAAATTACCAAAATAAACTTCTGCCTGCATGCAAGGTGACACAAACCTGATTAGCCGAAACCTGCTGCACCAGATTTTGGCTGGCCAAGAAGGGCTAACCTACTCAATTCTCATTCCAAGAAAAACACGCCTGTTGTTTTCTCAAATTAGAGTTTTTGCATGATTGCTTGCCTTCATTTCAGATATTCTCATCCCTGTGATAATCATGTAATCTCTTCATGTAGTTACTATAGTGGTGCAAAACTAGAAGGAATATATGAAAAAAAAAAAAAAAATCTAGCTACTTTTCATCTACTTCAAAATAAACAAATCTTCAAGAGGTTTAACATGATTAAAACAAAAAGCTCATCTAATGACCACAAAACAGAACAATTACATTCAATCCAACAATAAATTTAAACTGACAAGGATGGATTACACATCTTGGCATATGCACCCAAAAAAATGATGTTCGCCGAAGTTTCCTCTTCTTTCTCCTTTCCTGAATTTACCAGTCAAAGAAAGAAGGTCCTGCTCGTGTAAGCAATTCCTTTCCAGCATCTTTTCCCATTGAAACCATGTCCTCATGAGCATATGGACCTCTCCTTGAAGTTTCAAGTACTGGGAAGAAAAATCTTTGAATCAATTGAATGCAGCTAACAGAATGGAAGAGACAAAACTCAAAAAATTATTTACAAATTATGACCTTATAACTGACAGGTGGCATTACCAATTTACCATACTTCCATTATGGAATGGAAAAGGAGGGCATGAAAAAAGGAGAAACTAAGCAAAAATAAGGGTTCATGGGGCTTTAAAGACATTGGTTCAACAGTTTAATCATATTAGTTTATTTATCTTTTATTCACAAAATAAGATCTGTTTTGAAGAATGGGGTTGTTCCCTTCCCCACCAATACGCAAGTTATTTCATATTTAAAAACTGCTCAACATAAAAAGTGGCCAATATTTTGAAAATAATGGGGCTGCTTAAGAAAAAATGATGGCTATTACACATGCATTTTGCTTTTACATCACAATGTGATCTGCCTTTAATTTTTTTTGTCGGTTGGTCATCACAATGTGACCATGAAAATACTTGTGAATTTTTTTCTCTTTGTTTTTTTTTTTTTTTACAATTTTTTTCCTTCTTCTGTGAAGGTATTCTGAATAACCTTACCTCTGGTTCCATCGGGAGAAGCTACCAAGCCTCTAAAAGTGCAGTTCCCATCTTTGTCTCGATAAGCATAGCCTGCAATTGGAGTGCGACAAGATCCATCCAAAGTCTCAAGAAATGCTCTTTCACATGCAACAGCTAATCTAGTTTCCTCGTGATTCAAGGAAGCTATGTAACCAGCCTGCAAGAAGTAGAAGGCAATGTCTGTTTAGGCATTTTACACACCATTGAACATGAAATCTAAGAAAATTGGAGTAACCCAGCTTATATGCCAATCCACTTGTAGCCCAAGTGGTGAGGCATCTCCCTATACGCAGAACAACCAAAGATCGATCTCTGGGACTGTTGGATTGGATAGGAACTTGGGTAGCATGAGTGTGTGGATTGTTGTTTATCAGTGTATGTGCCAAAGCTTTGAAAAAAAGAAAAAGAAAAGATATGGATTGTTGTGTATCAGTGTTTGTTGTCAGGCATTATATCTCGTTCTTTCTTGCAGCAAATTGTTGCAGCCTATAAAAATATAATATAATAGGATACAGAGTCAAACATCACCTACATTTACACACATTTTAACCAAAGGTCATAAAACATTCCATTTTTGTGTTACATATTTTTCAATATAATTTACAATCCTTTCCCATTTGAAATGCATTTTTTCCCATTAAGATAAGCACATTCCTTTAACTGTTGAAATCATCAGAATCTTAATTCTCTAGGTTTGGGTAACAGCGGTAAATCATATATACCAAAAGTGCATTCAGGAATTACACGAAGAACTACACCTTCATGGTGAATTCATGGCCACTTCTTTTCATTCTTATCATAGGTATGGTTATAGGATCATGGAACAGATACACAACACATACCATCTTATCATCATCGCTTCTACAAGCAATTCCTATGGCTCCTTGTGCGATTGCTGGAAGCATTTCATCAACAGACAGAATAGCAGTAACGTTCTCAGTCATATTTAACCGTTTTAGCCCTGCCAATGCCAGTAAAGTTGCTTGAACATCCCCTTCGCTAAGCTTTCTCAATCGTGTCTGAACATTGCCTCTGAAATTAACAACCTGCAACAAGAATCAAATATATATTGAATAAAAGCCACAGAATAAATAGTAAAATGACCATGACTAATTTGTAAGTTTTAAAATGATCGAATTGAAGAAAAGAAAGAAAAAGGAAAAATAAGAAGAAAGATAGAAAGGAGAACAGGGATTAGAGAATGAAAGAAGTTCGCAAGTGAATTAGGGCCGTTCGTCTAATGCTTGGACATTAGTCCTTTGATTTTTTTTAGTAAGGGAATTCTCTGATATATATATATATATATATATATATATTTGAAATGGTAACTTGTATTGATCAAAAGCTTTACGGTATAAAAGATCTATACTGAGAAGCGGTAGGGAAAGACCCCCCTAAAAGACAACCACCACCCAAAAAGATATAACTATATAGGGGGGCGCAGAGGCCATGGGACAGAAGGAGGAGGAGGCCTAATACAAAAGCTATGACTTCCCTCCAATTAAACATAATTACATCGATGGATAATCCCCAAAAATCTGGAATAAGAGAGACCCACAAGGCGACAAAAAATTTCATTTTAAGGATTAAGTTTTCTTGTGGGGTAGAGATCCCTTCAAAGCACCTCCTATTTCTTTCTTTCCAAATCATCCAGATTGACAAACTCATGATGAAACATGAAGAATATTTGACTTAGATTGTATTAATTTCGAGAGACCATTCCTTTGGAGATTACATCTCAATATATAACCATTTACATGCCTTAATCAAGGCTCTAATCTAGGAAAGAGTATCAATTACAATTCTAAGTTTATAGAAACAAAGACTAAAATAGAAGATACGCATCTATGTACAGTGTGTCATTGACCAAAAGCAATCCACGTGAATATAAGAACTGGGCTTAATGGGTCGTGGGCCTGATTAACACCCCCCTCAAATTGATGCGGGAGAATCAACGAGCATCAATTTGCTAACCAAGAACTGATGGCATGGTCGTGGAAGACCTTTAGTGAGAATATCAGCAATTTGAAGCTCAGTGGAGACATCCGCAAGGCTAATGACATCACGTTTGAACTCATCACGTATGCAGTGACAATCAACCTCGATGTGTTTAGTGCATTCATGAAAAATCGGATTTGCCATAATCCGAATAGCAGCACTTGTATTGTCTGCATAGAGGGGGGTAGTTCTTTCTGCTGGAAATCTAATATCAGAGAGCAGACCTCGGAGCCAAAGAATTTCGGAGCATGCAACAGAATGGCTCGGTACTCAGCCTCGATAGAAGATTTGGAAACTTTTTTATGTTTCTTGCATTTCCAGGAAATCAGATTATCACCCAAAAACATGCATCATCCTGTTGTCGATTTGCGAGTATCCGGACAACCAGCCGGATCGGCACATGAATAAGCTTTGAGAGATAGAGGATTGTCGGATGGAAAGAACAACCCGCGAGTCGGTGTGCGAATAAGGTACCGAATGATGCAGCGAACAGCAGCCATATGAAGGTGACGAGGCGCAGTGATGAACTGACTCATTAGGTTGACCACATAGGAGATATCAAGGCGAGTTATGGTGAGGTAGATCAAACTACCAACTAATTGGCAATGTGGTAGGATATGGAAGGTCACCCTCCTCCTCTTTACTGAGTTTGACGTTCAGTTCGACCGGCGTATCTACTGGAACTGAAGTAGTAAGGCCAGCCAAGTCAATGAGATCAACCGTGTATTTGTGCTGATTCAGAACTATACCTTTAGTCGATTGATGAACTTCAAGACCAAGGAAATAGTTTAAAGGGCCGAGATTCTTCATGTGAAATGTCTGATGAAGAGAAGCTTGGAGTTCCTGAATCATTTGTGCATTTGGACCAGTAATGACAATGTCATCAGCGTAGACAAGTAGCACAGTAATCCTGAACGGAGCATGATATAAAAACATAGAAGGATCAAACTGGTTCGGATGAAAATCCAAGCGGATAAGAGCATCTTGAAAATTTTCAAACCATGAGTGGGGAGCTTGCTTCATACCATAAAGAGCGACGAAGTTTGGCAACCATACCCTTCTCGGATGAGTACCCCTGAGGCAGACGCATATATACGTCTTCTTTGAGATCGCCATGAAGAAACGCATTTTTTACATCCATTTGATATAGAGGCCAAGACTGAAATGCAGTAATAGCAAGAATGATGCGTACGGTGGTCATTTTGGCGACGGGAGTAAAAATCTCATCATAATCTATGCCATATTCCTGCCGATTTCCGAGAGCGACAAGGCGTACCTTATATCGATCCAATGTGCCATCGGATTTTAATTTGAGAGAAAAAAATCCACTTGCAGCCAATAGGTTTGACACCCACAGGAGACTGGACATTATCCCACGTATGATTTTGCTCTAAATCCTCTAGTTCATCTTGCATAGCCTTATTCCAACATCGGTTCTGCACAGCCCGAGAGTAGGATTGTGGAATGGAAGAGGAAGACAAAGTGGCCATCAATGAAGTATGTGAGAACCCATAGCGGTTTGGTGGTACTGAAATGCGAGTGGAGTGACGCAATGAAGGGTGGTCAGATGGACCAAGTGCCAGAGGTGGACCAGATGCTAAGGAGGATCAGGAGGGGAAGTCACGGTGGGCGCTTCCTTATTCCGTCTGTGATACACAAAATTAGGATTAAATCGAACAATTGACGTGTTGTCAGAAAAACCAGGTAAAGGCACCAAGGAGTAGGAGTCAGGAGGATCAAGGTGTTTGTGAAAAAAATTATTGTTAAAAAAAAAAAACCGACATTCCTAAAGATACGGATGCGACGAATGTGAGGGTCATAGCAAAGGAACCCTTTCTGGAAGGGTGCATAACCTAAAAAAACAGATTGAGTTGATTGAGCGGTTAGTTTGGTTCTTTCAGAAGGAGGCAAATGCACAAAGCAAACCGAGCCAAAAACATGAAGATCATCATAGGATGGAGATGTCTTGTACAACTAGTAATATGGGCTCTGATTTTCAATAGAGGTTAATGGCATACGATTGATAAGATGAGCTGCAGTAGCCAGTGCCTCAACCCAAAACCGAGTAGAAACCGATGATTCAAGAAGAAGGGAACGAGTGACATCAAGGAGATGCCTATTTTTCCTTTCGGCTACTCCATTCTGCTGTGAAGTATAAGGGCAAGTTCTTTAAGAAATAATGCCTTTGCTTTGCAAAAACTGTTGAAAATTAGAGGACACATACTCCCCGCCCGAATCAGATCACAAGATTTTAATGCAGGTGGAAAATTGATTCTCAACATAAGCTTAAAAAATTTTAAAAATATTAAAAACATCAGATTTGGAATGCAGCAAGTAGACCCATGTGAACCGACTGAAATCGTCAATAAAAGTCACAAAGTATGTAGAGTGAGCATGGGAAAGAGCTGGAGCAATTCCCCATACATCGCTATGGACTAGATTAAAACATTGAGTGCTGTGTGAAGTGGAATTAGGAAACGGAAGAGTTTTACTCTTTCCCATTTTACAAGTAGCACAATCAAAAGGCACACAAGAAGAAAGACCAACAGATTTATTTAATAAACCAGAGTTTAACATAAGGGACAAAACTTTGGAATTAGGATGTTCAAGTCTATTATGCCACAATTGGCAGTTATCTCTAATAGAAAAGCAAAACACATTATTGTCAAATATATTCCTAGAAACTTTAGAAAAATCTAACGGAAACAAGCGTCCACACTTAGGCCCCCTCGCGATATCCTTCCCGGATATCTGGTCCTGCACAACACAACCAGAAGAAGAAAAAGAGATGTTACAATTATTTTCAACAAGTTGCCCGATGGTCAATAGGTTTGAAGTAAAGTTGGAACAAAGGTAAACATTTTTCAATTGGATGGGACTAGGGTTGGATAGGACTAGGGATATCTCCGAGAGCAGTAATGGGAACATTTCCTCCATCTGTAGTTTGTATTTAAAGATTGCCATTGTATGGTGTCACATTGGAGAAAAGGGTACGGGAATACGTCATATGATTAGACGCCCCGGAATCAAGGAACCAAGTAGAAGATGAAGGTGTGTTACCTGAGAGACCAAAGGCAGAGAGGGCATTGACAATCATTTGTTGAACCAATTCAGGAGTTAGAGATGATGAGGGCCCAGGCTATGAGGGTGCAGATGTAGGAGCATGCATAACTAAAGAAGCAACATAAGCATGCGGTGTCTGAGAATATGGAGTCTGATACTGTGGAGTCTGATACAGCAGTGATGGACGTTGTGGGCGGCGGCGACATTTAGAGATGATATGTCCCGACTTTTTACAGTAGATGCGGACTTTCTGTTTGCATTGAGATGCAAGATGCCCAAAATTTTGACAATTGTAGCATTGTGTTTTGCTCAAGTCTCGAGGTGGAGGCTGAGAAGTCTTATTTGCCGATAACGCGACTGAATATGTCTCAGTCTTCTGTTGAGCAAGATGAGCCGAGGTCGTAATGCGTTGTTCTTTGCGTAAGAGTTCATTCAAGCAGACATCCAATGAAGGTAAAGGCATCCGATTCATCAGGGCAGATCGGACACTTTCATATTCACTTCGCAGTTTCATCAAAAACTGATCTCTTTGACTAGAGGCTTGAAGATCTTGGATCACTGTCCAAACATTGTCAGCCATATCTGCATACTTAATACTATCGTATTCTTACCACAGTGTATGGAATCCTGAATAGTAGTCTTGTATTGACAAGGTCCCTTGTGCATATTCAGTAATCACACATTCAAGATGAAATTGACGCGCAGAGTTATCTTGATGATATACTTTCTTCAAATACCCCCACATGGCTTTAGAGGTTGGGTAAGGCTTGAGATTCATTATCAGATGGAGCTCAAGGATCCCATAATCCATGATTTGATTTTGGCATCTTCAGTATGCCAAGAGGATATCTTTTTTTCATCCTCAGTGGGTTTAGGGTCAGCACCAGAAACAAAACCTCACAATTCCTTAGCTTCTAGGTAGATTTGGAATTGGAAAGACCAGGCAGGGTAATTTTGTCCAATGAATTTGATCAAAGTAACCTCAGATTTGTTCATCTCAATGTTAGATTGGAAAAAATTGGATTGAATAAGTAACAAACAGTAATCAAATCAAGCAACAGTTGTATGAAAAACTGTTTGGGTGTGCAGATGGCAGGATCCAACCAAGCAGAAAAGAAAAATCTAAGTCAGACCAATAATAGTGATAAAAAAAACCTCTGACAACCCAGACTGAAGCTTCATATCCTCTATGTGGGCCCCGCATATGGATCTGAATACTGATAAGATGTTTGATCCAAGAAGGCACGGTATTTTCGCACCTACTGGAATAGGTTTGAACCTTATTCCGTTGAATATCCAAGATTCTGGACGGTCTTGATTGAAACTTGTGCAATTTTTGAAAGAACACGAGAATGATCAGAGAGACTACCTGGAGGTGATGAAAAAATCGCCAATAATCCTAGAAATATCAGGCGACCATGTCTGTGTAGTTTTTGGAGATTGATCTGATGATTAGGGGTGGGCCACCAAGATGATGGAACTGTCGCAGATGATGGATGTCGCTGGAATTCCTTGAACATATGCCTGGATTTGTTTTCTGATAGGTGGAAGGCCCATATAGGTATATTAAGACATGTCAAGCCTATTACTTAGGCGATGTGCCGGGCCTCCTCCTCTCGGCGCTGTCTGAGAAATACGGCGTCTTAGGCAAAATATGGTACCAGAGCTACGCCTATAAAGTTCCGGAAATGGAACTAGATTGAGCCCCTTACGCCTCCATAAGGATAAAGAAGGGCAACCAGGCCTGGGACGGAATGGATAAGGAGATAAATCCCCACAATTATCCACCTAAGTTTTCAGCGGTGCAGCAGCATACGACGGTTGGGTTAAATCCCTCAATATTTCAACCATACCATTTCTACAAAACTGAGGGCCACCAGCTTTCGCCCTCTAGATTTTACGTCAACTCCATCTTTGGAGCTTTCTTGTACACAGGATACAAGATAGGGGGCCTGAAAACTTGGTGGATAATTGTGAGGATTTATCTCCTTATCCATTCCATCCCGGGCATGGTTGCCCTTCTTTATCTTTATGGAGACGTAAGGGGCTCAATCTGGTTCCATTTCTAGAACTTTATAGGCGTATCTCTGGTACCATATTTTGCCGAAGACGTCGTATTTCTCAAACAGTCCCGAGAGGAGGAGGCCCATGCCCGCGCGCAGCGCCGAGAGGAGGAGGCCCGTGCCCGCGCCGAGGAGAAGGCCCGTTGTGTCATTGACCCAAAGCAATCCACGTGAATATAAGAACTGGGCTGGATCCCTTTGATGGGTTGTGGGCCTGATTAACACAGATGCAAGCCAAAAAAGATAGTCGCCACATGGTCTTCTTTAAAGCTAGAAATCGGGCAAAACCATTCTTGGAATAAATCCGGAAGGGATTGAGGTAGAACCCAACTGCAGCTGAAATCCTTGAAAATAGAGGACCAAAGAGCTTTTGTCAACCTGCAATGGAGAAGTAAATGGTCAACCGATTCCTCATCAGCTAGGCATAGTGGGCAAGCACTGACTACGATCATGTTCCGGCGACGAAGGTTATCTATAGTAAGGATTGTCTCTAATATTTACATAGTAGTCTCTGGTTTTTCTATGATTTATAAACAAAGTCTCTTCTCAACAAGACATTATTTATATTACTAATTATTCATCATCATAATCATCATCATCACCATCATCATCAAAGCCTTGTCCCAACTATGTTAGGGTCAGCTACATGAATTATGTTTCTCCATTCCGATCTACCCTGAGCCAAATCCCTAGATAGGTTGCATTTCTTCATATTTATATTACTAATTATTTTCAGAAATTACAAAAATGCCCCTTCTCTCCAAAGTTTTTCAAAATTACCAATTACTGCATAATTCTGGCAATTACAAATGACCCATGCATCTCACAAAAGGGTGTTTGACTAAAAGAACAAATGATTTAAGCAGAAGTGCATAATGTTTAAAAAAGAAATAAAATAAGACTAGGATGTCTGTAACAATCAAAGAAACCAAAGAAAAAAAATTATGAAAATTGATGTGCTCAAATGAGAAAAGAAAGGAATGATTACAGCTTAGAAGCTAAAACACAAATCTCTATCATGAATGGACCAGTTGAATGCCCATCATGCCCTTTGGTTCAGACAGTTGTAATCCCTAAAACCGGATTTTCCAATCAAATAGTACACGACAGATGTGTGTTGCCACAAATTAAACACTTACTTTTAGCGATGGATATCTGTATAGTACTTGAGACTGTCTGCGAAGGGAAGCACTTCCAACTTTGCTTCCAGCTGGAAGCTCAGCCAAAGAGCTTGCAGTCATGCAAATAAATGCATCCCGTACATCCTCTCGGGGAAGGTTGCATGGTAAAATCATCCCATCAGGAAAATATGTAGGCACATCCTTCATTGAGTGAACAGCAATATCAATTTTACCTTCGAGGAGTGCCTCATCTATCTCTTTTGTGAAAAGGCCTTTACCACCTATATCTGCAAGCGGTTGATTTAGTATTTTATCACCCGTTGTTTTAATGATTACAATCTCAATAGCTCCATCTTCCGCTAGCTCCGTATGTGTTGCCATGAGCTTGTCCCGTGTCTCATAAGCTTGGGCAAGTGCTAAAGGACTGTCCTACATAAGCATCAGAAAGAATATTATCCATGTTCCAACAAAAGATAAAACCATTCTCAGTACAAAGGAAATAATCACACACACATATATATATATATATCTGTTTTTTTTTTTTTTTGCTATTGCTCCACTGTAGATGTCTTGCATGGTGCAAGACAACTGATGGGGTCCACCGTCCACCTGGGGCCCCTATGATCAATCCAACCCCATCGCCCACTACCACCACCCTGAATGTCATGGATTCCATGGATTTTATGCTGATCCAAATGGGACTGAGATTGGATTGAAATTAAAAAAAAAAAAAAAAAAAGATACATTCTAAAACCATTAAACTTGAGGGCCATCGGACCATAAATATTGGATCTTATGACATAGTTAAGAGGATATAGGAGTACATTTTTATTTATGGGGTGCCCGTTGGGGTTTTGTTTCAGGAGTTAATTTGTCACATTGCATTACTTATTTCATTTCTCAATACAGGCATTGGGGCTGGATTGGAGTCTATGACAACAATTCAAATGGCATGGGAAGGGTCTGTAAATCCTAAATTATAATATCTCCCTTTCTTCATAGTTATATACACATATAGACACACACACACATATGTAATTTGTGTGCTTACAAGTTATTCAATTAACACCACAAGTTAGTGATATGAGGTGAAGTGTGAATGATGCAGTTACTAAGAGAAGGCTTTCGTTTTGGATTATATGCTTGACACTACATGAAACTTTAATTGCACCATTTTTTCTTTGTTGTGGTTCTTTTTTGCAGTTTTTTTCCCTTTTTTTCTTGTAGTTCTTTTTCTTCATTGGCAGCGAAATCAAAGACCTGAATTCCTTGAGAAGATTCTTATTGAGAAAAGGGTGTGTTTATGATTTTTTGTTCTACAATAAAGTTGCTTCGTGTGCAATTTTCTATCTCTCTCCTATTGGTTTTGAGTAATCTCCCATTGGATTGAAGATCTAAGGTGTGTTCTCGTGATCAACGGTAAGTGAATCTCTACTTTTATCCTTATTAAGTGGATTTGTCTCTTTAATTGAAAATCGGGTAGCATTGGTATTTGGGTTCACCACAATCAGGATTTGTGCTTCCCTAGACTTACATCACAACCCGCCCATTTCGCACTTTACTGGATTAGTAAAAGTCAAGTAAAGGCTCCATTTTTCAGACAAGGGGTCACATCAATAGCCCTTTAATTTAAAATTCCCTCCATCTTTTTCAAAAAAAAGTCAAAAAGCAACCTTCTTTCTCCATTAAAAGACAAGAAAGCTCCACTTTTCTATACAAAAAGTAAAAAATATTCCATACCAAACAACTAAAAATAAAATACCATCATTACCCCATTATATTTTATTCTCTTTTGATCTGATGCTTTACTACACTTTATTTTACATGTAAAATTACCAAACGGGTACGGGAAAAGGATAAAACTAATTCTTTTTCCCCTTTTTTATGTTGTGGGATGATGTTGTCAACTCACTTTGGAAGATCAAAACCTTATTTTGTGGAAGATTGAAGGTAATGTTCATCCGACAGAATGAAAATCAAATGTGACCACCTATTATCACTTAAGTTTATTCTAAATAATTAAAACAAGTGTGGCTTAAATTTGTACGACATAAACCCTTATTTTCTAAAGTTTGTTATTATTTGTCGTAATGTTAAATGTTTTTTGGGGCCGAATCGGCCTAATTGTCGAGTCACCGTCAATTTTACTAAAAATAGTCATTCATCATATTGTTGCTGCTTTTTTTTTTTTTTACTAAAAGAATCGCCTGAATCATGGGATTTGATTCGCAAGTATTGGATATTATGATTCAGTTTCACAGCTAAACCTAAGGTTTACCTACAAAAGCGATTCATTGTATAGTTGCAAATCATTTTCCTAGGATTCTATAACAATCCTAGATTTTGCTTCTCAAAACCTAGAATTTGAACAAGAAATGGGGCATCATTCCATGTGCCCACATTTGAAGGCATTGCTATAGATAGCTTTAACAAATATATATCCTCAAATCTGTTTTCTCCTATGAGATGACATCTATGAGAATGTTTGGCATTATTCTTGGAAAAGGGAAATTGTTGAATAGGACTAAAGGAGTGAAGAGTAAAGGGTCATGGGTGGGGTGGGGGGTGGTTCAGTCATGGGTGAAGATCTAAAACCATAAAAAAATTGTAATTTTTCATAGACTGGATGTTGGAATCAATTTCCTATAAAAATTCACATTCCACTTGCATGCTCAAACATTCATGGCTGCCTCCATTGAAACTATTCTAACCAACAAAATATTCCTAGGAAAATGCTGCCGAACAAGCCCAAAAACGCAACTAAATCTCAAGAAGCAAAAAATATCTTAAGGTTAAACCTCAAGAAATCTACTTCATATGAGAAACAAGAAAATCAATACCTAACTAACATACAGAAAACCCCGATTTAGAAAACAAAAATACGAAACAGCCCCAACTCAAGAGAAATCAAGCGATATCCAGAATAGCAATCTTCATACATAAACTAGTAGAAGCAAAAAAATCTTTTATAAAACAGACCCAAAAAACTTCTAAGAAACCCAATAAACTGCGAGAGAAAGAAATTAGGGACCTCAAACAATTATCAATATGTGATAATTAAATGAGGGATAATGAAACTAAGATATAATAGGTACCCAAAAACATATATGGCCTTTAAACAAATTACCAAGGAGACTGACTTCAGAGTCCCATTGCCCACCCCATGCGGGGTCCACTTCGATGCTTGATTGTCAAAAAAGAGTAAGGCGGTGGATAGATTTGGAAGTGGGCAAGGATCCAATAAGTGTCAGATCAAATTATCCTAAACCCTAGTTTAAGCTCAAAGATTAATGGCTTCATAGAGTGAGAATTTCTTGTGATCAAAATCAGCCAGTAGTTAAGGGTAATATCAGTGTCAAATTGGAACTCGTCAAAGGATTGGAGTGGTCAAATAGGTTGCCCCTCCCCGTGAGAAGAGAAAAGGGCGTTAGATAAAGTGGGCATCTGAAAATTTGTCTAGATAAAGGAATGGAGAAGGCAAAAACATCAAAAACTGCTCAAACACAGAGAAATTCAAGCTACCCAGAAAAAAAAAATAGCATCATAAAGGAACCCCATGAAAGGAAAAAATGAACAAAAACTCAAAAACTTCCCATACTCAGATATAATTCAAGTTACCCAGAACTGCAATAGCATCATATCAGAACACCATGAAGGAAAATATGAACAGAAACTCATAGCCCATGTGAAACATCACCAAAAAAAACAAATGAAAAAAGGAACAATAGATAAAATAGAGAAGATGGAGGAAATAATACCTTCCTCTTGTGCCTATTTTGATAAGAGAGACCTTGGTCTTTAACTCCTGCTCAACAGCAACAGCTGCTCTTGTCACCAAGACCTTTCTTGCATGGCAATAACTGGGGAGTTGGGTTTTCAGGGAAGGTGGAGGGAACCCAAGTGCTGAAATGGACCCAGGGATCATGTTGGAAGGGGCAGGGATGAGGGGGTGGGTGAAGGAGGTGGGTTTCAAGAGTATGTTGTGCATTTGCAAAGGGAAAGGGAAGAAGAAGAAGAAGACGACTAGTGAAGATTAGAGAGAGTGAGTTGGATGTGATTTTGATGCATAACTCTGAGAATGAAACTCTAAGAGAGATGTGCTTAAAAGGAGTTGTTTGAAATGGAGGAGAAGATAATGTCAGAGGATTGCCCAGTCACCTCCCTACCCCAATCCACTTGGTCTATTTTGTTCCCTATTTGCTTTCTTTGTTTTTGGACCAACCCATTATAGGGCCAACAGGTTAACCCGAAACCAACCTGCTAGTGCCACTTCTTAATAAATGCATTTTGTTATTTGAACTCGAACTTTACCTAACCCAAGTGACTAATTGCAGTATTACCTGCAAATCGAAGTCAAATTCCACCCATTAATCAAGGATTCATATTAATGTATTTAAACTTTTTTTTTTATCTAGTCAAGGGGGCTGAGATCCATTAGAGACCCATCCTAGGGAGATAATATATGCTCCACGTAAGAAGTTTCATCCTACATATTTAACACCCGCTCCACAGAGTACGTTAAGTTTGATCCTTGGATACTAAGATGAAAAGCGAGGTTTCCATTCAAGTGGGCAACACCCTTGTTGACAAATTTTAAGTTGGGTTGGGGGTGGCATTTTCAACCCTAATAATAAATGGGTCAGGTCAGTTGAGCCTATATATGGAGAAGATTAGATATGCTTGATATTGATTAGGGGTGAGCCAAGTCTCCCTTCAACCAATTGATCATAGCTATTGACTATAGGGCCTTAAAAGGGCCTGTTTAGTTAGAGGAACTATAAGAATAATTGTTCGGGATGGATTATGAATTTTACAAATTTTATCACCCAGGGTTTTACAAAATGCCTAGTATAGTTAAACATTTAGAAAGTTAAAATTCTGCAAGCTCTAACGGTAAAAAATGATCATGGTTTTCAGAATTTTAGCATTCAAACAGAGAATTTCAGATGCCTTCAAGATATGATTTGAGACTAGTGTCTTAAATTATGAACAGTCTATTTTTGGTCAAGAGCACCTCTAAAGAAACATACCTTTTAAATGTTTTATGGTAATATTGGTTGGATTGGTGCCAAATAAGGGTAAGTTGCAATTCATGAGGGAGGGAGAGAGATATCTATGTGCATATGTACAGGAGAGTCAAGAATAATAAAATAAATAACTTCATGTACCAAAAGGTGGAAATGGATACAATATAAGAGTGGGTGCAACAAATCATGTGAAGATTATTAATATTTCATGGGCCCCAAGAATCCTAAGAGGCCAGCTATTGTTATTTTGCATGATCTGCACTCATGTCTGTTGGCTTTATAAAAATGCTCGAAGTCTGTTGACTCTAGACATTGAAGCGTATACTTTCAATTTGCAAGTACTATGGGTATGTACCAAACACATAGAGGTGTCAATCTGGCCCAGGCACGACCCAAGCACGGGATTTTCGGGCCGTGCCCGGGCCACCCAAGCCCAGCCCGGGCACTGCCCGTGTTGAAATCTGGGCCATGCTAGGCCCAGCCTTCCAGGCCCGCTGCCCGGCCTGGCTTCAAAACCGTGTCGTGTTGGGTCTGGGCCTCCGAGCCCTCGGGCGGCACGGCCCGAAGCCCGGCCCGGCTTGTGCCCAACGGCTTTTGTTTTTGAATTTTCCCCCCTCACCTCCCAAAAAACGGCCATATTTGTATTTTTAACCCCCCAACAGCTATAAACGGTCAATTGGGGGGGGGGGGGGGGGGGGGGGGGGGGGTGGATAGTAGTGTCTTTTGATCATTCTTTACCATTATACCTCCCTAACTGCTATAAAACGGTCATATGAGTGGGTATTTTATGTCATTTTATCACTTAAAAATTCTATAAATAGCCCTCATTCCTCTCATTTCTCTACACATCTACTCTCTACTCTCTCATCTCTCATACTCCCTCTAAAGCTCTAAGCTCTCTTAAGTCTCATTCTAAAGTGTCTAAGCTCTCTCTACAAAGTTTTATAAGAAGTGAGGGTGACTTCTCTAAAGTGGATGATTCAAATAGGAAGGACTTCTCCATTAGCTATCTCATCTCTTATAAAGTTATTTATTATCTTTAATTTTGAGTTTTATTTAGTAATAATATAGATAGTAATATTATATATTAAGTCTCATCTTTTCCCCTTTCTTATATAAATTATCACACAAAACACATTATATATAATTATTTTTTTAATTTTTTTAAAATCTTTTATGTAGAAAAATGGATGGACCATCACAACCTTTCAACTTTGACTTCTCTCTAAATGAGGAAGATCCTGGATTTATTAATTTAGATCAAGACCAAGGGACAGAAGTAGAAAGCAATAATCCCCAAGATTCTACAACCCAAAAGAAGAGAAAAACAAGATTGACTTCTCCTGTATGGGCTCATTTTACCAAAGTCACTGTCCCATGTCCCAAAGGAGGAACAGAGGAGAAGGCACAATGCAAATATTACAAAGATCTCCTCAGTGCCAAATCATCAAACGGCACTGGCCACCTTAGTAGACATATGAAAGCCCATTTGAAAAAAAAAACAACCTCCACTAGCGATGGGGGACAGAGAGGTGGGATGATTCAAATCCAACTTTCTCAAACAGATTCATCTGGTGGTTTAGGAGTTTCCAACTATGACCCTAATAATGCTAGATATCAACTTATTAAGTATATAATAAGTAGTCAGCCACCATTTATACTTTCTGAAGAACGATATTTTGAAATATTTTTTAGGTCTGCCTTTTATCCTGGATAGCAAAAAATATCTAGAAATACTGCTAGAAGTGATGTAATAAAGATTTTTTTGAAAGAAAAAGAGAATTTAAAAAATACTTTTACAAATATACCTGGAAAAGTGGCTTTAACTTCATATTTATGGACCTTTAAATAAAATCTGGGATACATTACAATCACATCACATTATATTGATAGTGATTGGGTGATGCAGAAAAGAATGATAGCATTTTCTATGCTAAAATTCCCACACACTGGTGCTAGGATAGGGTTGTGAGACCCCGACCCCTAATTTTCGGGTTTAGTGTTGTTTTAATCATGGTTTCGGATTTTTGAGTGAGTTAGTAGTGGGTTAGACTTTGTTTTGAGTTTGACCAGATTTTTCACAGTTTTGGAGATTTTGAAGACCGTTGGCGTACTTTAGTTGACCCGGCAATTGTAAAATGTATGTTTGAGAGAAATTACTCTTGATTTCTAAAAAATCCCAAATTCTGTTTATTTTGATTCATTTTATTGTTATAAACAACTTTCATGTTTTGACCATTTTGATTTAATGCTCAGAAATCACGTTTTTCGAGAAAAAAGGGGGCAAAAAGGACTTTTCACATAAATCTGTACCCAAATTTCGAAATTTGCAAAATATTGCAAAAATATACTTTGTGGACAGTAGATATTTCGTTGATCGATTTTGTCTTCTTCATCATTTTTGTTCGGGACCCACAATTGATAGTTTTAGCCATGACAAGTCTTGGGGCCCATGGGGCCCAGCCCACTTAACTCTTTATAAAACCAATGTGTTCTTCTTCTTCCCCATTCATTCATTTTCCTACAACAAAGAGTGGAGCCTAGGGTTTTCTTCCAGCCCCTTTCTCTCTCCTCTTGTTTGCCATCTTCTTGAAGACCAAGTAGAGATTTGATCTCCAAATCATCTTCCCCATCTCTCAAGCTCTCTTAGGATATCCTTTTCATCGATTTTAAGCAAGGACAACTCTCTCTTTCAAGCTCTTCTTCTTAGAGATTTGATCTCCAAATCATCTTCCCCATCTCTCAAGCTCTCTTAGGATATCCTTTTCATCGATTTTAAGCAAGGACAACTCTCTCTTTCAAGCTCTTCTTCTTGGTTTGAACTCTCAAAGGTTAGCAATGACTTTCTCTCCTTAGAAATCTTGTTTTTCTAAGTCTTTGGAATGTTTTATTCATATATACAAAAAGTTTTCTTAGAGTTTTGCAAATGATTGATTTTTATGGTTTTCTCTTGGATTTATTTTGGGACTTTTGTAGGATTGGAGCTAGAAACCTTCTTAAGGTCATCTTACTGTGATTCTCTCTTCTTCTTGACTAGAGGCAAGTGGATAACTCAGCTAATGTGATGTTTCATGTTCGATATGGATAATTTTCATGATAATTCTATTTTCATGTTATGTTTTTCCTTAATATTTATATGCTCATCTTTGTAGTGTTTGATTAATGGCTCATTTCAATCTTCTTATATTACTATCCCACACTGATCTTGAACTTTGTTGCTTGCTCCATTTTTTTTGAAATGAATTTCTATACTTCAATAGCATGGTGATTTTTGTGAATGAGGAAAAGTTTGTTTGTATTTGATTGATTGAAAATGGATGGAAGGATCTAGTGTGTGGATGTTTTTAATGGAGATTTGTAGAGGCAAGAAGAAGCCTAAGTGTATGAAATTATTGTAAAAAGAAGAAGGAAGGAAAGGAACAACAAATGGGGGCAAAACAGTGCATTTCTGCACTCACGGACCCATTCTGAACAGGGTTCTGGGTCTGTTTTAAAGGTCCATTTGGGCCTGTTTTCAATTGTTTTAGGCCTCTTTTGTAGGCCTATTTTGGGTCCTTTCTAGCCCATCTTTCCTCCTTGTTTTGAGGCCCATTAACCTCCTAATGGTGCTTAAAAGTCCACATATGATTTTGATAAATCGAAACACTTTGAGATTACAAATTGAATGAGAAAGAATTGTTGTTACCAATTACCCGGGAACTTTGATAATCTTGATATACACTTTGTAACCCTAAATGTAACGAATTTTCATTGGTGCCAGACTCATTATTTTAGATTAATATTTAGGATTAAAGTGTATAATGAGACGATCCATTGGTAAACCATTAAATACTCATGCACTACTTTACTTCCATTCCACGTTATTAGAAATGTATTTGTGTCCCCTTGAAAGTAGGGCTACACAGAATCGGACCGCAGACCGGAGCGGACCACAAAATCGGACTGGACCGGATTTGCGGTCTTAGTGGTCTAAATCCGGTCCGGTCCAGGCCTTTTGTGGTCCGTTTTGGACCGGACCGGACCGCATTTATTAAAATAATAATTTTTTTTCATATTGATGAGCCCATGAGGCATGAGCCCAGCACCCATTTGTAAAACCCATCATTCATTCATTTGACATTTGCCCACTTTTTAGATGTGAGGTGAAAATGAAAAAAAAAAAAAAATTGAAAACCGGTCCGGACCACTTTAAGTAGTCCAACTGGACCGGTTTGGACCGGACCACTTATAAGTGGTCCGGTCCGGTCCTTCATTTTAGGCCGAACCGGAAATCCGGTTGATCACCCCTACTTGAAAGAATTGATTTGAAACGGATCGAGTTTTTTTCCACGGTTTTAAAAGTATCGTTTATATGCTTTCTACAAATTGATTTGAAGTGTATTTGAGTGGTTCGCTACGTTTGAAATATCAATAAAAACTACTCATTTGAGTGAGTGATATTGTTCGTGTGCTATTTGCCCAGAGTAGTTGCTTTTATCGATGAAAATATATTGAAGTGATTTGGTTGTATCGACTTGGTTTTCATTCGGCACCACTAGGCTTGGGTTCCTCTTCGGGCTGATCACCCGGCTTGGGATCCTTATATTGTTTGCCAACTGCAGTTTGGGAGCTCTTTGTGAGCGAGTGTTTCCAGCCATGGCGATGGTTAGATCTTTTCTATCATTTTGCATGTTTAGAATTGATCGAGTACTTTCATTGCTTCAGTAATGAAGTACGTATTGATTGAGTACTTTTGCAGTACGTTTCTGAGTTAGTGCTCTTGTTACTTCGGTAATAGGAGAATTTAGCGTATGTAGTTGCCAATGATTTTATTGAATGCCAATGCTTTTATCGAACGCCATTGATTTATTTGATCGCCATTGATTATTCAAATATTATTGATTTGTTTGTTTGACATCGATTTATTTACTTTGTCATATTTCTTCATATTGTCAATGATTTAGAAAGTATTTATTTTACCCCATTGATTATTTATGTTTTAAACTTCACATGTATCAGATTTGAATTTATATTATTTTATAAATGTTACATCATATTACCTGTTTATTTGCTTGCCAGACCGTCGTGACTGACCCCTTTTGTTTGGTGCTAGGACTTTATCTCTTTGCCTTTTTATGTGACTTGAGTGAGGAGGCGGTCGGTTGGAGGCGAGAGGCTGCCTATTGATGTCAAATAGATGTCAAGTTGGCACTGGAGTTCGTAATATGTTTTGGGTAGTGTTTTGCTTAGTTGATTTTTTGTTTGTATGGCTTTCATTAGCCCGCTTTGGGATTTCTTATGAAAATACTTTTGTAATTATAACTCGAATATATATGAGAAATGAAATGTCCTGTTACTGTCAGCTCAATACTTTATGGTTCTTGATTCATATCAGTTTGACTATGAGCCTTAATTTTAATGGCTTTATGTTATTGGTTGAGTGCGACAAGGAATCCGATGGCCACAGGCTCCGGGTCACAACGCCATGAAAGCTTCCGTAAAATATTCAGATTGTGTGGAAATGTGTGATCCTCATTCACGTGGATCTCGGAAAAAGTAAAAGTTTTAATTAATTCCAAAATCTCGCATCCCAAGGTCGGATCACTGTAGGGTCCGGTTTCGGGGTGTGTCAAGGGTCCACCATTTTTGAAAAACTTAGAGAATATAAAATTAAAAATAAAATAATTTCTATAACTTTAGATAATGCAAGCATTAACAACGTCGCAGCAGATTTATTAAAACAATCGATTCAACTTGATTTAAATGGAGATCTATTTCACAATAGGTGTGCATGCCACGTCATAAATCTTATCATACAAGTAGGGGTGAAATTAATTAGAGCTGATTTAAAGACTATTAAATGGATTGTAGGATACATTCTTTGTTCTCCCTCATGAAAACAATGGTGGAGGGACAGATGTGTAAATTTGAATCTAAGACCGAAGAAAATATCATATGATGTAAAGCATAGATGAAATTTTACATATAAAATGTTAAAAGAATCATGTGCCTATAAAATGACACTAAATCAATGTTGTCAACTTTATTTGGAGCGTGCAAATATTTTTATAAGTGATGATAAATGGACCATTCTTGAGATAATAAGAGATTTTGTAGAAGTTTTTCATGATGCAACATTATTTTTTTTCGGGGTATATTATCCCACATCAAATCAAGCTTTAGCCCATTTTTATTAAATAAATCTTACTTTTAAAAAGTATAGAGATTTTCAAAATTTTCAAGTTATGTGTGTACAAATGGAGGAAAATTTTTCACAATATTGGAGATTAGCTCCTTTAACATTTTGTATAGCTGCTGTGTTATGTTAGGAATTTTGTGTATTGCAATTTGATGGATGCATATCATTTTAATCATCATTTGATTTCTCACACTTGCATTATTTTAGAAAACATTGAAATCTTATTTTATCCATGCATTGTTTTTAAATATGGTAAAACTCATGTTTTATGCATGAATTGGTTTTAATTTTGGATGCAATTGATTTTGTAAAAGGAATTTCAAAATTCAAGATTAGCCTAAGTTTTAAAGTTTCAAATGATTTGTGGCTTTTTATGATTCATGATTTTAAAAAATACTTAGATTGATTTAAATCATGTTTCAAGCTTGATTTAATGGCCCCAACAAGTCCCACATCCAAAAATCTTTGAAAATTGCAAAAGTATGCAAAATGGGAAAAGTGGCCCAGGGCCCAGTGTACCCGGTCGACCGGGTACACATCCCGGTCGACCGCGTACACTGCGGGTCGACTGGGCAGAGAGCCGTTGGCTCTCCAACGGTCATTTTTCTGACCGTTTGGATGGGGTCGACCGAGCCTGTCATGGGGTCGACCGGGGACACGCAGAAACTCTGTTTTCTGTGTATAAAAAGAGTTCATTCCCATGAGAAAGGAGTTGAACATTTTAGACCTTCTTTGAGGAGTTTGGAGTCAAGGAAAAAGGGGATGAACTAAGAAAGACCAAGAGGGTCATTAGTAAAGCTCAAGCTTGGATTAATGAAGTTAAATCTCCAAGTAAGCTTTGCTTAAACTAATCATATGTTATATGCTTTGTTTAAATCTTTGGGAAATGTTTAATAGCATGATAACTATGATGTGTTGAATCCATTCTTCTTATAATCTTTGATTTTATTGGATTCTTCACTTAGATTCAAATCAAGGTTGTTTTAGAAAACTTCTTAAACATGTTTAGTCAAAATCTTTGATTTCCTTTATAACATGTTTCTTTGACTTGTTTGAATCTTCATTGTTGTTTTCAATCTCTTTAGAACTTTAGTTAAACCTTTGTTTTTGAAAACAACATTGCACATGCATCACTTGATTAGTCTTAATCATTTTCATACAACTTGTGATCTTTAGATTTTCGTATCATTCACAAGTTTGTAATTGTTCAAGTGATTTGCATTTGACTTCAATCAAATCTTTTTATGTGCTTTAAACTTTGAAATGCTTTAAGCATAAAATTCATTGGACTTAATTTTAACTTGATTGAAGTTTTCACACACACACCTCATAAGCATTCATCTTTGTAATTCTTAGTGTGTTTGTGTGAGTTGCTTTATACTTTCATATTCGCCTATTTAAGAGGCAATTAAATTGAGCTTAAATTGTAATCTCTTAGAGTGTTTTGTGAAGACACTTTCTTTGAGAAAAATCTTTGATTGTAAGGTTATTGCTTAGCCATATAAAAGCATTGTGTAAAGGTTGTTGTTTAGCCTAGAAAAACATCATTGTAAGGTTATTGCTTATCCTTGGAAAGCATATTGTAGAGGTTATTGCTTAGCCTATTGGAAAAGCATATTAGTGGAAATCCGGTGGGGTGTGAGGAACACAAGCCGGTAGTGGATGTAGGCACGTTGGCCGAACCACTATAAATATTGTGTTGTGGTGCATGCTCTTGTGATGATTGTATGTATTTAGCTTCCGCATTGTGCTTGTTATCATCACTAGTGACTAGTTAGTTTATAGAAAGTTAAAATTGGTCATAGTTAGTCACTATTAGTAGCTCACCCTATTCACCCCCCCTCTAGGGTAAGGATCCCAAGGACTTACAATTGGTATCAGAGCCTCGTGCTCTATATTAGGATCAAGTGTTTGGAACTCTTGATTAGGTGTAAAAACCTAGAGTCAAAACCCTAGTGTTGTGTTTTCATGAAAATCATTAGAATGGATTCCACTAGTTTAGACTTTGTAGATTCTTCTAGACCCCTCATTCTTCCATCTATTGGAGATTCAAACATTGAAACTAATGAATCTCAATTTGAATTAAAAGAAGAAGAAAATGAAATTGACATTGAACAAGCCTATGATGAATTGTATACCTTATACTTAAAGCTTGTTAAAAGACAAAATAAACTAAAAGAAGAATCTAAAAGGCTAAACCAAGAATTAGTCTCTTCAAAAGATGAACTTAGAGAAAAAGACGAATTAATAAATTGTGCAGAATCTAAGTTCATGATCTCTTTGCATAATCTATCTAATATTAAAGATGATCTAAGAGAATCAAAGATAGATTATGATAATCTTAATAAGGAAAATTCAAAACTAAGAGATCAATTAAAAAGGCAAGATGAAAACATTAACAACCTAGAATCCAAGTTAACCATTTCTATAGAAAATTTATCTAATGCACAAATTAAGATAAAAACTCTAGAACTTGGATCTAATGTTATCAATGAAGTTAAATTTGAATTAAAACTTGCCCATGAAGAGCTAAACAAATTTAAGGGAATTGAAAATGAACTTACAAAAGTTAAAAATGAAAATTCAACCCTTAAAGAACAAGTCACTCAACTTGAAACCTACAAACAAAAGTATGAGTGCAAATTTACCCATAGTGAAGAAAAATTTGAAAAGTTATTTAAATTGGGTAAATCAAAAGGAGATAGGACGGGTCTTGGATTTGATAGGAATATTTCTCATGACCCTAAATTCACCAACACATTTGTGAAAGGTGAGTCCTCATTCTCTAGCACTCACACTTCTTTGCCCATGACTAAATGCAATTATTGTGGCATTGAAGGACATTTTAGGTTTGAGTGCAAACAAAGAAGAAGCTATGTGTCTAAACCCATCTTTGAACCAAAGAAAGTAAAATCAAATTCTATGATGGTTAAGACACTAAAAACCAAGGAAGACTCCAAGAAGACTAAACAAGTAAAACCTATTAAAAAGGAGTCTCCTAAAATAGATTCTAAAAAGGTTAAACAAGTTAAACCAACTCTAAAAGAATCTATTAACAAAAAGCTTCTCAATCTTCCTCCATTAACTCAACAAATGAAGGAACTTTTGAAGAAAGTTGCAAAGTTAAATCTTAAATTCAAAAGTCAAATAAATGGAGGAAATAAGAAGAAAAGAAATCAATCCCCTAAGAAGAAAAGTCACCAACCTCAAAAGACTAATCACCATCCTAAGCCAAATTTAGTTAAATCTAAACATCATGGTGATAAGTCTAAATTGAAAATTTATCAAGTCAAATCTCCAATAGTTGGTAAGACTTTTAAGATGGACCTCAAAGACCAACCCTCCCAAGACCTTAGGTGGATTCCAAAAGTTATTTACTTAGTCAAACCTTAAGGCCTTGGACCTCATTGACCAACCTATCCTTTATAGGTAAATCTTTTTGTTGGTCATGATTGCATTTGCATTTATGTTCTTTCATTAGTTACATTACTTTATATGCAAATGTTTATTTGTTCCATGTATGGTTGTGTTCTTTAAGTCATTTTTGTAGTTACCATACTAGAACCCAAAAATCCATCCTTTATGCTTTCTAGTTATTATTTGATATGGATGGTTATGTTGTTGATTCATGTGTATTTTCCTTGTTATGTCATTCTTATACATGTTTCAACTTCATAGTAGTGTGCTTGATCATATGAACCTCTTTGAAATCCATTCCTTGTATTTCTTAGTTATATCTATTGTTTGATGGATGTCTTAGATGTTGAATTCATATGATCTAGACACTTTGGAAATTGCATATTCTTATAAGTCATATATTTTCAAAATGCAATTTCTCATGTTCATCACTATGCTCAATAGTTATATCATTAAAGTGATGAATATTCATTTATGTTGCTTGTTGGAATTTTGTGTTTGTCACATGCTTGCTCTTAAACATGTTCCATATTCAATTGGTAATCAAATGATATCATTTTCAATTAGTATAACTTCCAATTGATGTTATATATTTGTGATAAACCTTGTGCACATTGGATTAAACTTGATAGTAATATGTCTTTGTTCCATGTCACATTCCATTAGCTTCATAAATGGTCATGTTTGCCACCTCTCTTGCTTATTTGGTTAAATCTCGTGACCACCATGTTTATGTGTTAATAATCTTGGTTGGTTAATGATTGAGGTAGGCATCATGGTTTGAATTTCATTTCACTCATCTTACACTTGATAGTCATATTTTATGATTGAGTGAAATGATTTCAAAATTTACATAGCATATGATTTTCATAGTTATATTATTTGATGCTATGTTTAGTAAACCCCTTATCATCATGGATAGCTCTAACTTGGATTAATCCTTCTAGTTACATTCCTTAAGTCCATTTTAGAGTGATTGAGCTAATAAGTCATACTCTTAAATCTCAATTGATATGGTTCTTATTTCAATTGGTATCCATGATAGATTAACCTTTTGACCTTGCTCTTCAACCTTCCTTAAGCTTATAGGTCAATTGGTTTCTCTCCAATTTGGTAATTTGATCATTGAGCCTTATAGTTAATTATTATCAATTGGTATCTAATCCTTCCCTTGAAGTTATCCCTCAATTGGTTAAACCATCTTCTTCTTGCATCTAATAGTTATATTCTTGTCAAAAGTATGACAAAAGAAGATTATGGATTGAGGGGGAGTAAACCTTCTAAGGAAGCATTAGAGATGATCAAATTCACCATTGCTATTCCCTTATAACTTACTCACATGCATAATAGCCTGTTATGTACTTCATTTTCGATTTCCTTTGTTAACAGGTACTACTAAAAGGTATTTTCCTTGTTTCATGTGTGTAGGTACATTTCTTCAATTGCTACCTTTGCAATTTAATGGCAAAGGGGGAGAAAGGATTAAGGGGGAGAAAATGCTCTAGCTACCCAAAAAGGGAGAAAGATCAAAGGGGGAGAGAGCATTCAATGGCAAAGGGAGAGAAAGACCAAGGAGAGAGAGTGCTTGGTCTAAGGGGGAGAGAAGATAAAAGAAAGAAAGCTTGGAGCTAAGGACAAGAAGAATGAAGATCAAAAGAGCTAAAGCCCAAGCTAAGTGAAGGAGCATCCGAAGATTTCAAGCCGTGTCAAGCCAAGGAGCTGAAGACTTAGTGTGAGGATTAGTGTTAAGTTAAGGTTTGCCATCAAATTGCAAAGGGGGAGATTGTTAGGAATTTTGTGTATTGCAATTTGATGGATGCATATCATTTTAATCATCATTTGATTTCTCACACTTGCATTATTTTAGAAAACATTGAAATCTTATTTTATCCATGCATTGTTTTTAAATATGGTAAAACTCATGTTTTATGCATGAATTGGTTTTAATTTTGGATGCAATTGATTTTGTAAAAGGAATTTCAAAATTCAAGATTAGCCTAAGTTTTAAAGTTTCAAATGATTTGTGGCTTTTTATGATTCATGATTTTAAAAAATACTTAGATTGATTTAAATCATGTTTCAAGCTTGATTTAATGGCCCCAACAAGTCCCACATCCAAAAATCTTTGAAAATTGCAAAAGTATGCAAAATGGGAAAAGTGGCCCAGGGCCCAGTGTACCCGGTCGACCGGGTACACATCCCGGTCGACCGCGTACACTGCGGGTCGACTGGGCAGAGAGCCGTTGGCTCTCCAACGGTCATTTTTCTGACCGTTTGGATGGGGTCGACCGAGCCTGTCATGGGGTCGACCGGGGACACGCAGAAACTCTGTTTTCTGTGTATAAAAAGAGTTCATTCCCATGAGAAAGGAGTTGAACATTTTAGACCTTCTTTGAGGAGTTTGGAGTCAAGGAAAAAGGGGATGAACTAAGAAAGACCAAGAGGGTCATTAGTAAAGCTCAAGCTTGGATTAATGAAGTTAAATCTCCAAGTAAGCTTTGCTTAAACTAATCATATGTTATATGCTTTGTTTAAATCTTTGGGAAATGTTTAATAGCATGATAACTATGATGTGTTGAATCCATTCTTCTTATAATCTTTGATTTTATTGGATTCTTCACTTAGATTCAAATCAAGGTTGTTTTAGAAAACTTCTTAAACATGTTTAGTCAAAATCTTTGATTTCCTTTATAACATGTTTCTTTGACTTGTTTGAATCTTCATTGTTGTTTTCAATCTCTTTAGAACTTTAGTTAAACCTTTGTTTTTGAAAACAACATTGCACATGCATCACTTGATTAGTCTTAATCATTTTCATACAACTTGTGATCTTTAGATTTTCGTATCATTCACAAGTTTGTAATTGTTCAAGTGATTTGCATTTGACTTCAATCAAATCTTTTTATGTGCTTTAAACTTTGAAATGCTTTAAGCATAAAATTCATTGGACTTAATTTTAACTTGATTGAAGTTTTCACACACACACCTCATAAGCATTCATCTTTGTAATTCTTAGTGTGTTTGTGTGAGTTGCTTTATACTTTCATATTCGCCTATTTAAGAGGCAATTAAATTGAGCTTAAATTGTAATCTCTTAGAGTGTTTTGTGAAGACACTTTCTTTGAGAAAAATCTTTGATTGTAAGGTTATTGCTTAGCCATATAAAAGCATTGTGTAAAGGTTGTTGTTTAGCCTAGAAAAACATCATTGTAAGGTTATTGCTTATCCTTGGAAAGCATATTGTAGAGGTTATTGCTTAGCCTATTGGAAAAGCATATTAGTGGAAATCCGGTGGGGTGTGAGGAACACAAGCCGGTAGTGGATGTAGGCACGTTGGCCGAACCACTATAAATATTGTGTTGTGGTGCATGCTCTTGTGATGATTGTATGTATTTAGCTTCCGCATTGTGCTTGTTATCATCACTAGTGACTAGTTAGTTTATAGAAAGTTAAAATTGGTCATAGTTAGTCACTATTAGTAGCTCACCCTATTCACCCCCCCTCTAGGGTAAGGATCCCAAGGACTTACATGTTAGACCCTGATTGAAATTACAGGATGTAGAGACCCTTCTTAATGAAATAAAGTCCAATATGAATACAACTAATATAAATGACATAGCAACAATTAAGGCAGATTTGGAAATATTTTTTTTGGAATATGCTACCCGATTAGGTAGATCCATAGTACCTACGGTCCCAACAGGCCCTCCCCAAGTACATAAAGGAAAAAAGAAAGCAATTTGGAGTATTATGAGAAAATCTCAAGGAAGTAACTCATCTTCTTCCAGAGGATTTTACTACCTTAATGAATTAACAATGTACTTGGGGAGCGATCCTGTTACATTAGATGATGATGAAGATGATTTTGATATTTTGGTATTGTAGAAATCATTCGAAAATAAGTTTCCCGTGCTTTCCGCCAAAACCTTTGATATATTAATAATACCAGCTTCCACAGTTGCATCAGAGTAGGCATTTAGTGCAAGTGGGCGCCTTATTGACCCCAGGAGGACTATGCTTCAAGAAGAGACCGTTGATACCTGCATGTGCTTACGGGATTGGTACCAAGCACAGGATAGGGAACAACACCTCAATAATGATCATATCGAGATAGAAGACGAGCTAGCGGCGTTAGAAATATCAAAGTATAATTTTTTTTAGAATGTAGATAGGCTTTTAACTTGTAATTTATTTTTTTTGAATGTATCATAGGTTTTTAAAGTTGTAATTTATTTCTTAGAATGTATCATAGGTTTTTGAAGTTGTAATTTATTTTTTAGAATGTATCATAGGTTTTTAAAGTTGTAATTTATTTTTTAGAATGTATTTTAGGTTTTTAAAGTTGTAATTCTTTTTTCATTTATCAGAAGGTTAGAATTTCAATATTATATATATTGATCCAAGTTCAAACTTCAAATTTGTAATTTTTTTTGAACTTTTGTAACTTAAATTTCAAGGAAATACAATTTATTTGATGTATTTTTTCAAAACATCATTAGTGTTATTCTACTTGTTTATCTCTTTTAATTTTTTTTTAATGAAAATGGTCCAAGTCCAAGAGTTTAAAAAACTCAAAAAAAAAAAAAAAAAACATGGGCCGCCCGCAGGCGGCACGACCAGGGCCGTGCTGGGTGGCCCCCAGAACTTTTGGGCCCGGCCCGTAATTTATCACGGGTCGTGCCGGCCCAGCATGGGCCGGGCCGGGCCCTGATTCAGTGCCCGCCCGGCCCAGATTGACACCTCTACAAACACTATCCCATTTATCTTTTTTTGGGGATATCACTGTCTCATGAAAATGCTGAACGTTTTCAAATAAGGTTTTTACTGAAAAATTCTCAGTATTTGTCCATTGCACGAATTAGTGTTTTGAAAATAGCACCATATAAACGGGGTCTGTTAGACCCTGTTTTGTTTTTTGTTTTTTTTCTAATATGAAATGAGTGACGCTAGCGTCGCTCAATGTGAAAATTAGTGACGCTAGCATCATCACTCTTCGACTTTTTTTATACCTCTAATCGCTTTCCTTTCCCTTTCAAAACTGGAGTCCCACCATCCAGCCACTTAAGAACATCCTAAAATGGTCATTTCATGATTTTTGTTGCAATGAACCCAGTTGGTTAGCTCCTTATCCACTCATCAACCCCATCATCTTTCCTCATCATCCGTTCTAACTTTAGTATGTGAAGATGACCAAGCAGGCATGCCTACCACACTGGAGACCACCTTCATCATCTTCCCCCATCACCCACGAGTTCTCCTAACCAAACACCAACACGTAACACCTTCATTATATTATATTCAACTCACATCCAAACTCTTAGGACCCCCATCCATTCACTCATCACCACTAGAACATTGCAACCGATACTATCACCGACCCACTTTCATAATCTGTATGTCCTCTTCATCATCTGAACTAAGCCCATCATCAACTCTTTCTTTTTCCTTTTCTTTTTCATAACTTTCTATCCCTTTGTTTCCTCACCATCCCTTTGTTTCTTCTCTATATATCATCTTCTTCATCGTTCCTCAGCCATCTTCAGAAACCATCTTTTATTGCCACTTTCTCAAACTCAACCAACAGCCTAGCTCAAGTCGTCCCAGCCATCTTCCCCTTGTAACCGAACCCTATGTACAGTAGCCTAGGGCATGATCCAAACCAAGCCACACCATTCCAAATCAAGCCCTGCATCTCGATCCTCCTAACTAGACTCCCATCTCTCACAATGCCCATCCATGTCATAACCCATCGTAACAACCCAACCACCTTCCATCACCATCAAAGAAAAGGGAAGAAAGGGAAAGAGGAAGGGAAGATAAGGGAAAAGAGGGTGGGTTTATATAACGACGGGTGACGATAGCGTTACTTAATTTCATTTTAAACGATGCTATCGTCACTCATAAAAAATACTAAAAAAGAAAAAGAAAAAGTAGCAGGAGGAATGCTACCGTGGTGAAACTATTCCGAGGCACTAACAAGTGCAACGGACAAATACTGGGTATTTTCCAGTAAAATCATCTTTTCAAATTTAAGGTCTTGCTCTGAAGGCAAAATGTTGAAGAAATAAAATAATTATTAAATGATAAAAATAATAAATAAATATAAATACTGTAAAAATATTTTTCCCGAGTCTTCTACTTTTATTCTGATTTTATTGTGATTTATATTGTCTTATTGTCATTTCTGATGACAATTTTTGAAATGTCAAAATATAATCAGGAAAATATCATTTAAGATATATATCATGATATTATTGTAATTCTTTCAAAATGTCAAGTATATTTGTGGCAGTGGGACAAAATGTAATAATCAATCCTATGTTCAAAGGGATAAAGAGTAGGTTTGAGCACTGGTGTTTACATGGAGTTATCTCTAACCCATTAGGGTCTCTTCTAATAGAGTGGGGCCAATTACTTAGGGGAGGTCCCTACTGCCACTGGGGCAAACACAAGAAATTAGGGCAAAGTCCAGATCCGCTATCATAGTTGGTATATGCTCACTGTGGGTGGACCATTCATTATACACCACGTCTATCGCAGTTGGTTTATGCTCACTGTGAGTGGACCGTTCATGATCTGCCATATTTAGCTACAAGAAAGCCACATGGACGATGCAGCTACTCCCATTCGATTTAAATTCAAAATCACGTTGCTTTTCTTATTAACGTGGTACACCATGCATTGTCCACTCAGGGTGAGATAGAGGATCCGCACTCATATTGGAGGAACCAAGAAGAAAAAAGTATATTGATCAAATAAATTTTCCACCCTATTGTCATATTTTGAATGATTACCACTGAAGCTGTCATTATGCCTAAACCCCATCTTAGGTTAGACCCAAATCCATTCCACCTAGGGAATCCCAGACATGCGCTTGGGTCCAATTAGCCAGGCCTAGATCTATATTTAGTGTTTAAAACCCTTTATGGGCGGGATCTAGCATAGATCTCATGCCCGATGAAATCATTTAAGCCCTATATAGGAGATACTCTTATGAGAATAACTTTCACACAACTACGAGAGTAAAGGGGGACTAATTGGATCAATATTCAGTGCCAATAGCCTAAATATGAGGGCCCCCCTTACTCTCATAGCAAATATATATTTATATATATATCAGGTGCGCCCGGTGCGCATCTTACGCACTAGGGGTGGGGCCCACTTGATGGTGACCACACACAACCCCATGAACTTCACGTGGGGGCACACCTTTCCATTGTACACCTTGAATCGACTGCACACCGTTCAACTTGTGGGACCCAGATGGAGGTGATGATGATCAAGGATGAGACTGGTTTTTTGTAGAGATGAAGGGCTATGGGAGATCTTTCAATCCCTTTAGTCCCAGTCCGAGGTGGGGCTCCATGTGGGCCCCACGTTAAGGTGCGCACATTGATCTAGTGCGCAGTAATATATATAAAAGCTTGGGTGATTTGATTAGAAAATAGTGGCTCGATTTCAATTTCACTCTTAATTTTGGTTTTGGACTTGGATTTTGACTTATCTATTCAAATGTGATTAGTCTCATCTAGATAAAATAAGTCGCAATACAACTAGAATTCGTTACTCACATCTCTACGCTAACATCTCCATTTTTCTACCCATCCATCCAAACAAAACCCTACCAATGATATATGCTAAAATTTTATTTCAATAGATATGGATCCCACTGTTAGATTGAGCACGTGATGTAATTGTGATTAGGTGGGGATGAAGATGAGTCCAGTTTTCTATTTGCAACTATTACATGTGAACTTACAGGTCTCCATGAATCTATCATGGGCCCACATAATAAGAATATCAGCCATTCAAAATGAATGCCAACCCTGACATATACTAAAACTTCATTTCAATAGACATGAATCCCACTGCTTGATTGAGCACACAATGGAAATGTGATTAGGTGGTGATTAAGACAAGTTTGATTCTTTGTTTGTATCTATTATATGTAAACTTATAAGTCTCATGAAATCCATCATGGGCCCCACATAATGATAATCCGAACCATTCAAAATGAATTTTAACCCCTCCAATGATGTATAATAAATTCTCATTTTGACAGACATAGTTCCCACCGATTGATTGAGCATATGATGGAAATGCCACTTTTCTCCATATCAGGAAATTTTTTTAAATAAAAAAAATGAAGGTCATTAATCATTCGGAGTCAATTTGTTGATAGAAGGATCAATTTTCTCGTTAGTTTTCTATTTCTCCTATTTAGTAATTTAAGATTATATGATAATCCAACCATATTTGAAACTTTATACTTATTGGAGTCTTTGAATTCAAATTCATATCATTCCATTACAAATCCCTTTAAATCTCTTTTAAGAAATTTAGTAAATTTCTCATCTCAATCTCTTTTAAATCATTCCTACCACAATTCAAATAAACTTTACTTATCTAAATGAAATCCAATATTATAACCAACACACTACAATGTGTGACCCTTATGGTATCCTGCTCGGCCAAAATAGTTCTTTCTTTAGTATTCTAGAGTCAAGTTTGGGCTTGGTCTATTGAAATTATGACTAATATTAAGCTCTACATTCACTCATTCAGGCATGATATTGGAGATACAAAGTCCTTGTAGGGGAAGCAATGGGTTGGTAAGAATGGATTCGGATTGGATTGAGAACCGACTGTAACGTGCATACAACACGAACCTGACATATTTATTAATTTGGTTAAAAACCTCAACTAGCAGTCTTTGACCTTCCAGAGTCAACTACCGGTTCAGATCATGATCTTGGGGTCCATAGAAACCAAAAAATTGGAAAGAATGGACTGGTTTTAATCCCCCTTTTGGCCCACAGAATCTCAAAAATTGCAATCTAACGATTTAGACGGTTTTGCAAATATCTTAAGATCTAAAATGAATCAACGGTTGAAATTTTGTGAGATGGCCGTTTTGGACCTTCTTAACACTATTATCGGTTCAGAACTTAATTGTGGGGGCCCATAGAAACAAAAAAAAAAATGCAAAAAATGGGTCTCTCCTATATTTACGCCCAAAAAAACATTGTAGCTCCGCAAATCCGCAGGTGCACGGAATCATCTGATGTGGTGTGTGTGTGGGTGGGGGAGGGGGGGCTCGAGGTGGAGACCGTTGCCAAACGTGCCCTAATTGTGTGAATAGGGCCCTGCCCATTTTGGATCCAAGAGATAGGATCTGTATCGGACCCGGACCAAGGCTTGGACTAGTCAGTTGTAAATGGAATTACGCTTAAACACAGGTGTATCCGCAGCCCTTTCCGTTTGATCATGTCTGATGCTTTGAAAGAGATGCCATTGATGCCCCCAATTTTGTTGTCATTTGATTTTTCCTGCACTCTCTCTCTCTCTCTCTCTCTCTCTCTCTCCCTCCCTTAGTGAAGGAGGAAGTGTTAAGAAAAACAAGAATGCCTACTCTCGTAAGGCTTTGATTTTTCCTGTGCATTCTCTCTCTCTCTCTCTATCTCTCTCTCCCTTAGTTGAGGAGGAAGTGTTCAGAAAAATAAGAATGTCTACTCTCGTAAGGCTTTGATTTAAAGAAATTCCGAATTAAAAGAGCGGGGCACACCTAATGAAAATCCGAACCACTCAAAATAATATTCCTCCCACTTAATGGAGCATCCAGAGTGTAGGTAGGTGTGGAAATGTGGCGTACCATCATAAGGCTTTGATTTTAGAGGAAAGCAACTTGTTTATGTTTATTTATTTCTAGTTGCAGTTAGGTGAAATCTATAATACCATTTTTTCAGTCACTGGTCTCAACATGTGATTTTGTTATTCTTTCTTTTTGACAAAATTAGAATTTTATAAGGACGAAACTCCGTAAGCCTGGGCTTGATTTTAAAGAAACAAATTTCATTTCTAGTCCCTACAATGAACCCCATACACAATCAATCCAAACTCTTCATCTAACCTATATGTAGGATTGTTCATAGGCTGGGCCAGCTCAAGCCAGCCTGACCCAAACTTCCTGCACAATGGGGTCAAATTGGTCTGTATTATTAACCTTGTGGGGTGGACTTGAGCTTATGTTCTACACCAATAGTAAAAATGGGTCCGCTAGGGGTTTGTAAATTAAGGCGGGTCCGGTTTTTTCTTAGGCCCAGTCCACATACGGACCAGAGTAAGTAACAGGGAAGCCAGCTATCTATTGATTGCAGCCCAGATCGAGCATCACTGAATAGCATCCCATATTTGTACCAACTGGGTTACTAAAAGGAAAAGCTCTGGGCTTAGTCCACTGGGTGTTGCCGTTAATGTACGCTCCACCGATTCTTGACCCAATGCCCAGGTTAAGGCGATGCCTCCAGCTAGTGGATCATGTCAAATGCAATCCAACATGATCCAATAACCCAGCTAAGAATGAAATGCAAGTTGGGCTTGATCGAACCGGATTCAGAACAATTGAAATTTTGCATTTCATGTTAGGCTCAGTTCAAGTACACACATATCCATATCCAATTTGGCTCGGGCTTGGACACCCAACTCACCTAGTTGTATAGTCCCATCCGACAACCATAAGACAGTAAGAAAAGCTTGTACATGAGCATTACTTATATATATCTCCACTACAAGTCCCAAATGACAACAATGAAGCCTACCAGCTTAAACCGAATTGCACCAACTCAATCAAAACAAAATGCAGAATAGCTTGCGTGAATCGGTAGCATACATCAATTGTAAATACTTCAGGATTGAATTACTATATCATGTTCAGGAATGCCTACAAAGCTTAACTCGAGGAATGATGGCTACTGTACCAAACTTCTCTTCTACGAAGGTACACCAATGAAGTTAAGCCAGATGTCTTCCCGGTTGGTGTAAAAGAATCTGATCCGAAAGACCACAGATGTTAAAGCCAACAGAATCAAGTCTGGAGCCAATCTCATTCACTCGGCGGACCAATCTTAGCCAGGACCTACCAGCCCATGCAATTGTAACTTGTAGGACAATGGAGCTCTTGTTCTCCTCTTCTGATGGAGTGCAGCCTTATTAACCTTCAGGATCTGTAAGGTAAATGGGACTTTCATTTTCTCCCATATTGGCTGAAGCAAAAGACTCGGCAGACTCTGTGATTGATGGGGTGGAAACAGTGTCGTCTGAATCAGAGATGTCATCATGCATGACAATGTGTTCATCAATGTCGGATGACTCAGACACAGACGTTCCTAGCAAAAGCTTGTTTATTGCTGACTTTGCAGCGTCACAAAACCATTCATCTTCGGGCAGCGCACTGCAAAAATGTTAATCAGATCAGCCAACCTAGAGAAAAAATAGGGGTTCCTTAGGAAGTACTGCAAAATGCAGCAGCAGATATGATTCCTTCAGTACAATTTCAGCACTGCAGATTTGGACAAGCCCAAAGGATATTTATAGAAAGAATAATTGGACTACAAGTTCAATTTTGCAAATATACCCCCCAAATGCAGCCTAAGAAAATAAGGAAGCAAAAGGCCACGATTGATGGAGACGTACCATTCAAAAAAAGAAGAGATTGATGGAGATGTACCTTTGGGGGTCCACTCCTCGTGCATTGAAACTTTAGAATTAGGATGTCCAAGTCTATTGCCACAATTGGCAGTCATCTCTAATAGAAAAACAAAACACATTATTGTCAAATATATTCCTAGAAACTTTAGAAAAATCCAACAGAAACAAGCGTCCACACTTAGGCCCCCTCGCGATCTCCTTCCCGGACATCTGGTCCTGCACAACACAACCAGAAGAAGAAGAAAAAGAGATGTTACCATTATTTTCAACAAGTTGCCCGACGGACAATAGGTTTGAAGTTAAATTGGAACAAAGTTAAACTTTTTTCAATGGGATGGGACCAGGGATATCTCCGAGAGCAGTAATGGGAACATTTCCTCCATCAGCAATTTGTATTTGAAGATTGCCATTGTATGGTGTCACATTGGAGAGAAGGGTACGAGAATACGTCATATGATTAGATGCCCTGGAATCAAGGAACCAAGTAGAAGATGAAGGTGTGTTACCTGAGAGACAAAAGGCAGATAGGGCATTGACAATCATTTGTTGAACCAATTCAGGAGTTAGAGATGATGAGGGCCCAAGCTGTAAAGGTGCAGATGTAGGAACATGCATAACTGAAGAAGCAACATAAGCATGCGAAGTGATATGTCCCGAGTTTTTACAGTAGCTGCAGACTTTCTGTTTGCATTGAGATGCAAAGAGAACGTGATTGAATAGGTCTCAGTCTTCTGTTGAGCAAGATGAGCCGAGGTCGTAATGCGTTGTTCTTCACGTAAGAGTTCATTCAAGCAGACATCCAATGAAGGTAAAGGCATCCGATTCATCAGGGCAAATCGGACACTTTCATATTCACTTCGCAGCTTCATCAAAAACTGATCTTTTTTACTAGAGGCCTGAAGATCTTGGATCACTGTCAAAACATTGTCAGCCACGTCTGCATACTTAATACTATTGCATATTCCGACCACAGTGTACGGAATCAATCCCTTCCGGATTTATTCCAAGAATGGTTTTGCCCGATTTCTAGCTTTAAAGGGAAGACCATGTGGCGACTATCTTTTTTGGCTTGCATCTGTGTTAATCAGGCCCACGACCCATCAAAGGGATCCAGCCCAGTTCTTATATTCACGTGGATTGCTTTAGTTCAATGACACAGCAGGTCTCCTCCTCGGCGCGGGCCTCCTCCTCTCGGCGTTGCGCCCGGGCGTGGGCCTCTTCCTCTCGGCACTGTCTGAGAAATACGACGTCTTGGGCAAAATATGGTATCTAAGATACGCCTATAAAATTCCAGAAATGGAACCAGATTGAGCCCCTTACGCCTCCATAAGGATAAAGAAGGGCAACCAGGCCCGGAACGGAATGAATAAGGAGATAAATCCCCACAATTATCCACCTAAGTTTCCAGGCCCCCTATCTTGTATCTTGCATACAAGAAAGTTCCAAAGATGAAGTTGACATAAAATCTAAAAGGCGAAAGCTGGTGGCCCTCAGTTATGTAGAGAAATGGTATCGTTGAAATATTGAGGGATTTAACCCAACCGTCGTATGTTGCTGCACCGCCGGAATTGACATACGACGGTTGGGTTAAATCCCTCAATATTTCAAAGATACCATTTCTACATAACTGAGGGCCACCAACTTTCGCCCTCTAGATTTTACGTCAACTCCATCTTTGGAGCTTTCTTGTATGCAGGATACAAGATAAGGGGCCTGAAAACTTGGTAAATAATTGCGAGGATTTATCTCCTTATCCATTCCGTCACGGGTCTGGTTACCTTTCTTTATCCTTATGGAGGCATAAGGGGCTCAATCTATTTCCATTTCTAGAACTTTATAGGCATATCTCTGGTACCATAATTTGCCTAAGACGCCTATTTCTTAGACAGTGCCGAGAGGAGGAGGCCCGCGCCCGCGCGCAGCGCCGAGAGGAGGAGGCCCGCGCCGAGGAGGAGGCCCGCTGTGTCATTGACCCAAAGCAATCCACGTGAATATAACTGGGCTGGATCCCTTTGATGAGTCGTGGGCCTGATTAACACAGATGCGAGCCAAAAAAGATGGTCGCCACATGGTCTTCCCTTTAAAGCTAGAAATCGGGCAAAACCATTCTTGGAATAAATCCGGAAGGGATTGAGGTAGAACCCAACTGCAGCTGAAATCCTTGAAAATAGAGGACCAAAGAGCTTTTGTCAGCCTGCAATGGAGAAGTAAATGGTCAACTGATTCCTCATCAGCTAGGCATAGTAAGCAAGTTACATAGTAGTCTCTGGTTTTTCTATGATTTATAAACAAAGTCTCTTCTCAACAAGACATTATTTATATTACTAATTATTCATCATCATAATCATCATCATCAAAGCCTTGTCCCAACTATGTTAGGGTCAGCTACATGAATTATGTTTCTCCATTTTGATCTACCCTGAGCCAAATCCCTAGATAGGTTGCATTTCTTCATATTTATATTACTAATTATTTTCAGAAATTACAAAAATGCCCCTTCTCTCCAAAGTTTTTCAAAATTACCAATTACTGCATAATTCTGGCAATTACAAATGACCCATGCATCTCACAAAAGGGTGTTTGACTAAAAGAACAAATGATTTAAGCAGAAGTGCATAATGTTTAAAAAAGAAATAAAATAAGACTAGGATGTCTGTAACAATCAAAGAAACCAAAGAAAAAAAAATTATGAAAATTGATGAGCTCAAATGAGAAAAGAAAGGAATGATTACAGCTTAGAAGCTAAAACACAAATCTCTATCATGAATGGACCAGTTGAATGCCCATCATGCCCTTTGGTTCAGACAGTTGTAATCCCTAAAACTGGATTTTCCAATCAAATAGTACACGACAGATGCGTGTTTCCACAAATCAAACACTTACTTTTAGTGATGGATATCTGTATAGTACTTGAGACTGTCTGCGAAGGAAAGCACTTCCAACTTTGCTTCCAGCTGGAAGCTCAGCCAAAGAGCTTGCAGTCATGCAAATAAATGCATCCCGTACATCCTCTCGGGGAAGGTTGCATGGTAAAATCATCCCATCAGGAAAATATGTAGGCACATCCTTCATTGAGTGAACAGCAATATCAATTTTACCTTCGAGGAGTGCCTCATCTATCTCTTTTGTGAAAAGGCCTTTACCACCTATATCTGCAAGCGGTTGATTTAGAATTTAATCACCCGTTGTTTTAATGATTACAATCTCAATAGCTCCATCTTCCGCTAGCCCTGTATGTGTTGCCATGAGCTTGTCCCGTGTCTCATAAGCTTGGGCAAGTGCTAAAGGACTGTCCTACACAAGCATCAGAAAGAATATCATCCATGTTCCAACAAAAGATAAAACCAATCTCAGCACAAAGGAAATAATCACATATATATGTCTTTTTTTTTTTTTTCTTTGTGAGCGGCTATTGCTCCTCTGTAGTCTGTAGATGTCTTGCATGGTGCAAGACAACTGATGGGGTCCACCGTCCACCTGGGGCCCCTATGATCAATCCAACCCCATTGCCCACCACCACCCCCCTGAATGTCATGGATTCCATGGATTGTATGCGATCCAAATGGGACTGACATTGGATTAAAATTAAAAAAAAAAAAAGATACATTCTAAAACCATTAAACTTGAGGGCCATCGGACCATAAATATTGGATCTTATGACATAGTTAAGAGGATATATGAGTACATTTTTATTTATGGGGTGCCCGTTGGGGTTTTGTTTCAGGAGTTAATTTGTCACATTGCATTACTTATTTCATTTCTCAATACAGGCATTGGGGCTGGATTGGAGTCTATGACAACAATTCAAATGGCTCGGGAAGGGTCTGTAAATCTTAAATTATAATATCTCCCTTTCTTCATAGTTATAAACACATATATATAGACACACACACAGATATGTAATTTGTGTGCTTACAAGTTATTTAATTAACACCACAAGTTAGTGATATGAGGTGAAATGTGAATGATGCAGTTACTAAGAGAAGGCTTTGGTTTTGGATTATATGCTTGACACAACATGAAACTTTAATTGCACCATTTTTTCTTTGTTGTAGTTCTTTTTTGCAGTTTTTTTTCCCTTTCTTTCTTGTAGTTCTTTTTCTTCGTGGGCAACGAAATCAAAGACCTGAATTCCTTGAGAAGATTCTTATTGAGAAAAGGGTGTGTTTATGATTTTTTGTTCTACAATAAAGTTGCTTTGTGCGCAATTTTCCATCTTTCTCCTATTGGTTTTGAGTTATCTCCCATTGGATTGAAGATCTACGGTGGATTCTCGTGATCAACGGTAAGTGAATCGCTACTTTTCTCCTTACTAAGTGGATTTTTCTCTTTAATTGAAAATCGGGTAGCATTGGTATTTGGGTTCACCAGAATCAGGATATGTGCTTCCCTAGAATTACATCACAGTCCGCCCATTTGGCACTTTACTGGATTAGTAAAAGTCAAGTAAAGGCTCCATTTTTCAGACAAGGGGTAACATCAATAGCCCTTTAATTTAAAATTTCCTCCATCTTTTTAAAAAAAAGTCAAAAAGCAACCTTCTTTCTCCACTAAAAGACAAAAAAGCTCCATTTTTCTATACAAAAAGTAAAAAATATTCCATACCAAACAACTAAAAATAAAATACCATCATTACCCCCATTATATTTTATTCTCTTTTGATCTGATGCTTTACTACACTTTATTTTACATGTAAAATTACCAAACAGGTACGGGAAAAGAATAAAACTAATTCTTTTTCCCCTTTTTTATGTTGTGGGATGATGTTGTCAACTCACTTTGGAAGATCAAAACCTTATTTTGTGGAAGATTGAAGGTAATGTTCATCCGACAGAATGAAAATCAAATGTGACCACCTATTATCACTTAAGTTTATTCTAAATAATTAAAACAAGTGTGGCTTAAATTTGTACGACATAAATCCCTATTTTCTAAAGTTTGTTATTATTTGTCGTAATGTTAAATGTTTTTTGGGGCCGAATCGGCCTAATTGTCGAGTCACCGTCAATTTTACTAAAAATAGTCATTCATCATATTGTTGCTGTTTTTTTTTTTTTTTTTACTAAAAGAATCGCCTGAATCATGGGATTTGATTCGCAAGTATTGGATAGTATGATTCAGTTTCACAGCAAAACCTAAGGTTTACCTACAAAAGCGATTCATTGTATAGTTGCAAATCATTTTCCTTGGATTCTATAACAATCCTAGATTTTGCTTCTCAAAACCTAGAATTTGAACAAGAAATGGGGGCACCATTCCATGTGCCCACATTTGAAGGCATTGCTATAGATTGCTTCGACAAATAAATATCCTCAAGTCTGTTTTCTCCTATGAGATGACATCTATGAGAATGTTTGGCATTATTCTTGGAAAAGGGAAATTGTTGAATAGGATTAAAGGAGTGAAGAGTAAAGGGTCATGGGTGGGGTGGGGTGGGGGGTGGTTCAGTCATGGGTGAAGATCTAAAACCACAAAAAATTCTAATTTTTCATAGGCTGGATGTTGGAATCATTTTCCTATAAAAATCCACATTCCATTTGCATGCTCAAACATTCATGGCTGCCTCCATTGAAACTATTCTAACCAACAAATATTCCTAGAAAAATGCCGAACAAGCCCGAAAACGCAACTAAATCTCAAGAAGCAAAAATATCTTAAGGTTAAACCTCAAGAAATCTACTTCATATGAGAAACAAGAAAATCAAAACCTAACTAACATACAGAAAACCCCAATTTAGAAAACAATAATACGAAACAGCCCCAACTCAAGAGAAATCAAGCGATATCCAGAATAGCAATCTTCATACATAAACTAGTAGAAGCAAAAAAACCTTTTATAAAACAGACCCAAAAAACTTCTAAGAAACCCAATCAAATGCGAGAGAAAGAAATAAGGGACCTGAAACAATTATCAATATGGGACAACTAAATGAGGGAAAATGAAACTAAGATATAATAGGTACCCAAAAACATATATGGCCTTTAAACAAATGACCAAGGAGCCTGACTTCAGAGTCCCATTGCCCACCCCATGCGGGGTCCACCTGGATGCTTGATTGTCAAAAAAGAGTAAGAGGGTGGATAGATTTGGAAGTTGGTAAGGATCCAATCAGTGTCAGATCAAATGATCCTAAACCCTAGTTTAATCTCAAAGATTAATCGCTTCATAGAGTGAGAATTTCTGGTGATCAAAATCAGCCAGTAGGTAAGGGTAATATCAGTGTCAAATTGGAACTCGTCAAAAATGGAGTGGTCAAATAGGTTGCCCCTCTCCGTGAGAAGAGAAAAGATAAGGTGGGCATCTGAAAATTTGTCTAGATAAAGGAATGGAGAAGGCAAAAACATCAAAAACTGCTCAAACCCAGAGAAATTCAAGCTACCCAGAAAAAAAAAAATAGCATCATAAAGGAACCCCATGAAAGGAAAAAATGAACAAAAACTTAAAAACTTCCCAAACCCAGATATAATTCAAGTTACCCAGAACTGCAATAGCATCATATCAGAACACCATGAAGGAAAATATGAACAGATACTCATAGCCCATGTGAAACATCACCAAAAAAGAACAAATGAAAAAAGGAACAATAGATAAAATAGAGATGGAGGAAATAATACCTTCCTCTTGTACCTATTTTGATAAGAGAGACCTTGGTCTTTAACTCCTGCTCAACAACAACAGCTGCTCTTGTCACCAAGACCTTTCTTGCATGGCAATAACTGGGGAGTTGGGTTTTCAGGGAAGGTGGAGGGAACCCAAGTGCTGAAATGGACCCAGGGATCATGTTGGAACGGGCAGGGATGAGAGGGTGGGTGAAGGAGGTGGGTTTCAAGAGTATGTTGTGCATTTGCATAGGGAAAGGAAGAAGAAGACGACGACTAGTGAAGATTAGAGAGAGTGAGTTGGATGTGATTTTGATGCATAACTCTGAGAATGAAACTCTAATAGGAGTTGTTTGAAACGGAGGAGAAGATAATGTCAGAGGATTGCCCAGTCACCTCCCTACCCCAATCCACGTGGTCTATTTTGTTCCCCATTGCTTTCTTTGTTTTTGGACCAACCCTCTATTGGGCCAACAGGTTAACCCGAAACCAACCTGCTAGTGCCATTTCTTAATAAATGCTTTTGTTATTTGAACTCGAACATTACCTACAGTAAGTGTCTAATTGCAGTCGAGTAATGATATTCAAGGGGTAACATAGGAGTTTGTCCAAGATTCATGCCAAAAAATATGTCTAAATAGACTTTTTGATTTCAGTATTACCTGCAAATCGAAGTAAAACTCCACCCATTACTCAAGGATTCATATTGATGTATTTAAACTGTTTTTTTATCTAGTCAAGGGGGCTGGGATCCATTAGAGACCCATCCTAGGGAG
Organism: Litsea cubeba; assembly: GCA_012931725.1. Lineage (NCBI taxonomy): Eukaryota > Viridiplantae > Streptophyta > Magnoliopsida > Laurales > Lauraceae > Litsea > Litsea cubeba. Next base: position 21,881,102 of record CM022951.1, on the reverse strand, counting down.
ATAATATCTACTCCACGTAAGAAGTTTCATCCTACAAATTTAACACCCGCTCCACAGAGTACGTTGGGTTTGATCCTTGGATACTTAGGTGAAAAGTGAGGTTTCCATTCAAGTGGGCAACAACCTTGTTGACAAATTTTAAGTTTGCTTGGGGGTGACATTTTCAACCCCAGTAATAAATGGATCAGGTTAGTTGAGTTGAGCCTATATATGGAGAAGATTAGATGTGCTTGATATTGATTAGGGGTCGTTTGTCTTTTACGCGGTGATATGTAAATACAATTTACACATGTAAATGATGAATATTCAAATTTTAAGTATGTAACGTTTACACATGCATTTCTTTTTACAACGTTTGTCTAATAATACTATTTTCATATCATTTACACATGCGATTCATTTTTTTATGTTTGTATCAATGATATGTGTATATGTATTAAACAATTTTGTAAATGATACTTATTAATCATTAAATTCTATTCTACTATAATGATATGAAAATGAGACAAAAAAATGTCTAATTTATATCAAAGTTTTCATTTGCATTTTAGATCCTTAAAAAAGAACATGTCTTTCAAAATAAAATATACTTTTTAAAAATATACATTTCTATCCATGATCACCTTAAAAATAAAATGCATTCTAACATGTTTAGTTAATGAAATATGAGTCTATATTATAATAGTTAATATTAATTTTTTTATTAATTAATATTATCTTAATTTATTATTCAATTTGCATAAAACTTAACCAATGCATCTCACTGGCTTTATGCTAATATTAATCAATTATAGAAAGTTCTTAAAATGAGTATTTTGTTTGTTAAGTTCAATCATATTAAAAGTGTCACAAATTTATTATGGTTAGATAAAATCGCAATTATACATGATTTTGAATGATACCATAATGCTATATAAAATACATTCTTCCTTCTCTCTTACATTCATTTATACATGTTTAAATATTTTTAAAGTAATCCAATGATAAATAATTTTAGAAAAATCATTGAGATATTGGAAGAAAACTAAAATAATAAGGTAATTGACTAATTGTTTAAGTTAAAAGTTGATAGAAAAACTATTGAGATATTTATCTTACAGACAATCTCTTAAAATTCTTACTATCGATACGTTTTTTTTTCCTGCAGATTTTGTTCCTTAAAATTCATTGGAGCCAGTTTCAAGTCTCATCATCCTACACATGAAAAAGAGAAAATCTAAAAAGAGAAGAGAAGATAGAGAATCAAATTCTGAAATAATAAATCTACAGAGTAAATAGATTTTATAATTTTTTTTTATTTTTTATTTATTATTATTATTATTATTATTTTGTATAGCAAGGCAAGAGAGAGAAATAGAGAATTTACATTCATAAAAGGGAGATGAGATGTAGGGAGGGTTCTCGTTCATAGGTTTTATTATTATTTTTTAAATGTGTTGGAGGGGTGTTTCGAACCCAGAACCTCTTTGATGGAAATGCCTCTTTTATTTTTTTTTTTTAAATGCGTTAGAGTGGACCTAAACAGGTGTTCAAATCTTGATGTGAAAATGGGCTCATTTTCACACCAATTATACATCTGATTTATACACAAGATGCGTACACACGTGTCGACAAACATGACTGATGCGTAAATATTACGTATATTCACCATTTATATATGTAAATGAATATAGACAAACGACCCCTTAGGGGTGAACCAAGTCTCCCTTCAACCAATTGATCATAGCTTTTGACTATAGGGCCTTAAAAGGGCCTGTTGAGTTAGAGGAACAAGAATAATTGTTCGGGATGGATTATGAATTTTACAAATTTTGTCTCTCAGGGTTTTTTCAAAATGCCTAGTATAGTCAAACATTTAGAAAGTTAAAATTCTGAGAGTTCCAACGGTAAAAAATGATCATGGTTTTAAAATTTTAGCATTCAAACAGAGAATTGCAGATGCCTTCAAGATATGATTTGAGACTAGTGTCTTAAATTCTGAACTGTCTATTTCTGGTCAAGAGTATCTCTAAAGAATCATGCCCTTTACATGTTTTATGGTAATATTGGTTGGATTAGTGCCAAATAAGAGTGACTTCCAATTCATAAGAGAGAGAGAGAGAGAGAGAGAGAGAGAGAGAGAGAGATCTGTGCATATGTACAGGAGAATCAAGAATAATAAAATAAATAACTTCATGTACCAAAAGGTGGAAATGGATACAATATAAGAGTGCCTGCGACAAATCATGTGTAGATTATTAATATTTCATGGACCTCATAATAAAATAAATAACTTCATGTACCAAAAGGTGGAAATGGATACAATATAAGAGTGCCTGCGACAAATCATGTGTAGATTATTAATATTTCATGGACCCCAAGAATCCTAAGAGGCCAACTAATGTTATTTTGCATGATCTGCACTCATGTCTGTTGGCTTTATAAAAATGCTTGAAGTATGTTGACTTTAGCCATTGAAGTGTATACTAGTACTATGGGTTTGTACCAAACACTATCACATTTATCTTTTTTTGGGGACATCACTGTGTCATGAAAATGCGGAACATTTTCAAATTTTAGGTCTTGCTCTGAAGGCAAAATGTTGAAGAAATAAAATAATTATTAAATGATAAAAATAATAAATAAATATAAATACAGTAAAAATATTTTTCATGATTCTTCTACTTTTATTCTGATTTTATTGTGATTTATATTGTCTTATTGTCATTTCCGATGACAATTTTTGAGATGTCAAAATATAATCGGAAAAATATCATTTAAGATATATATCATGATATTATTGTAATTCTTTCAAAATGTCAAGTATATTTGTGGCAATGGGACAAAATTTAATAATCAATCTTATGTTCGAAGGGATAAAGAGTAGGTTTGAGCACTGGTGTTTACATGGAGTTATCTCTAACCCACTCTCTCTCAGGGTTTCTTCTAATAGAGTGGGCCCAATTACTAGGGGAAGGTCCCTACTGCCACTGAGGCAAACCCAAGTAATTAGGGCAAAGTTTAGATCCTCTATCATAGTTGGTATATGTTCACTGTGGGTGGACCATTCACTATATACTAGGTCTATCGCAGTTGGTTTATGCTCACTGTGAGTGGGCCGTTCATGATCCGCCATATTTAGCAACAAGAAAACCACATGCATGATGCAGCTACTCCCATTCGATTTAAAATCAAAATCACATTGCTTTTCTTATTAACGTGGTACACCGTGAATTGTCCACGCAGGGTGGGATAGAGGAGGAGGAACCAAGAAGAAAAAAGTATATTGATCAAATAATTTGGGGGGGTTCTATTGGCACCACAGTTTTATCTCTCCACACCATAATAATTTTTTTTTTTAAAACTAACCCCCCTCCTCCCTCCCTCTCTCTCCCTCCACAGTCCTCCCTATACCCTATACCCTCTTCCCTCATCCCCACCCCACCCTCGAGCTCTCTGGCAGGGAGGGATCCCCGCCTGCTGCCAGCGGCGGCAGCCCCGGCCGGCTGGCCAACCCCCTCGCCCTCAGTTGAGCCAACCCCTTACTGGGGTTTTAATGGGCGAATTTAATAATGACTGCGGAGGGAGGAGAAGAAAAGAATCTGTAACATAAAACTTCTCTGGTGTTGGGGAAGACGATCTCTGTTTTCCATTAACAACACCCCTCTCAAAGAGGACAACTTCGTTTCGATTCCCTTAAACAGGGAGGGCACCTTATCAGAAGGAAGCGGAGGCTTGGATTTCAAACTGCAGGGTAATCTTAGTTCAAACCAAAACTCATTCAATTGAATATGATGATTAAGTAATCGTACAACACCAATCTCAGACTCCATAAATGATAAAACACCAATCCCAAACTCTAAAAATGATAGGTGCTTTGAACATGGTGCTAAATTCTGTTAATGTCTTCTTTTTGGAGCTATCCGGATTTTGCTTGAAAGAAACCAAGAATGCATCTGGGCAATGCAGTGGAAGAGGAAATGGACTGCCAAAGGGTTTCGGCCGAGGAAGAAATAGAAAGAGGGGGGGGGGGGAGGGAGGGGGCCGGCTAGCCGGCCGGGGATCCCTCCTCGCCGGAGACCTCGAGAGTGGGGTGGGGTGGGGTGGAGGGAGAGGATGAGGGAAGAGGGTGGAGGGAGAGGGTGGAGGGAGAGGGTGGACTGTGGAGAGAGAGAGAGAGAGAGAGAGAGAGAGAGAGAGAGAGAGAGAGAGGGAAGAGGAGGGTAGTTTAGGAAGGAATTTTTTTTTTCTTGCGGTGTGGAGAGATGAAACTGTGGTGCTAATAGAACTCTCCAATAATTTTTCCACCCTATTGTCATATTTTGAATGGTTACCACTGAAGCTGTCATTGGGCCTAAACCCCATCCTGGGTTAGACCCAAACCCATTCCACCTAGGGAATCCCAGACATGCGCTTGCGTCCAATTAGCCAGGCCTAGATAAATGTTTAGTGTTTAAAACCCTTTATGGACGGGATCTAGCATAGATCTCATGCCCGATGAAATCATTTAAGCCCTATATAGGAGATGCTCTTATGAGAATAGCTTTCACACAACTACGAGAGTAAGGGAGGACTAATTGGATCAATATTCAGAGCCAACAGCCTAAATATGAGGGTCCCCCTTACCCTCATAGATATATATCAGGTGCGCCCAATACGCATCTTGCACACTAGGGGTGGGGCCCCCTTGATGGTCCATCCGAATGGACCACACGAACAACCCCTTGAACTTCACGTGGGGCACACCTTTCCACTGTACACCTTGAATCGACTGCACACCGTTAAACTTGTGGGGCCCAGATGGAGGTGATGATGATCAGGGATGGGATTGATGTTTTATAGAGATGAAGGGCTATGGGAGATCTTTCAATCCCTTTGGTCCCAGTCCGAGGTGGGGCTCCATGTGGGCCCCACGTTGAGGTGCGCACATTGATCTAGTGCGCAGTAATATATATATATATATAAAAGCTTGGGCGATTCGATTAGAAAATAGAGGCTCAATTTCAATTTCACTCTTTATTTTGGTTTTGGACTTGGATTTTGGCTTATCTATTCAAATGTGATTAGTCTCATCCAGCTAAAATAAGTCTCAATACAACTAGAATTCGTTGCTCACATCTCTGCGCTAACATCTCCATTTCTCTACCCATCCATCCAAACAAAACCCTACCAATGATATATACTAAAATTTTATTTCAACAGATATGGATCCCACTGTTCGATTGAGCACGTGATGTAATTGTGATTAGGTGGGGATGAAGATGAGTCACGTTCTCTATTTGCAGCTACTATATGTGAACTTACAGGTCTTCAGGAATCTATCATCGGCCCACATGATGAGAATCCCAACCATTCAAAATGAATGCCAACCCCTCCAATGACATATACTAAAACTTCATTTCAATAGACATGAATCCCACCACTTGATTGAGCACACGATGGAAATGTGATTAGGTGGTGATTAAGACAGGTTTGATTCTTTGTTTGTATCTATTATATATAAACTTATAGGTCTCATGAAATCCATCATGGGCCCCACATAATGATAATCCGAACTGTTGAAAATGAATTTTAACCCCTCCAATGACGTATGATAAAATCTCATTTTGACAGACATAGATCCCACGGATTGATTGAGCGTATGATGGAAATGCCATTTTTCTCCATATCAGGAATAAAAGAGTCGTTCTTTGAATTTTTCTTTTAAATAAAAAAAATTGTGAAGGTCATTAATCATTCCGAGTCAATTTGTTGATAGAGGATCAATTTTCTCGTTAATTTTCTATTTCTCCTATTTAACAATTTAAGATTATATGATGATCCAACCATATCTGAAACTTTATAGTTATTGGAGTCTTTGAATTCAAATTCATATCATCCCATCCTTTAAATCTCTTTGAAGAAATTTAGTAAATTTCTCATCTCAATCTCTTTTAAATCATTCCTACCCCAATTCAAATAAACTTTACTTTATCTAAATGAAATCTAATATTATAACCAACACACTACAATGTGTGACCCTTTATGGTATCCTGCTCGGTCAACATAGTTCTTTCTTTAGTATTCTAGAGTCAAGTTTGGGCTTGGTCTATTGAAATTATGACTAATATTAAGCTCTACATTCAGGCATGATATTGGAGATACAAAGTCCTTGTAGGGGAAGCAATGGGTTGGTAAGAATGGATTCGGATTGGATTGAGAACCGACTGTCACGTGCATACAACACGAACCTGACATATTTATTAATTTGGTTAAAAACCTCAACTAGCCGTGTTCGACCTTCCAGAGTCAACTACTGGTTCAGATCATGATCTTGGGGTCCGCAGAAATCAGAAAATTGAAAAGAATGGACTGGTTTTAATCCCGTTTTGGCCCACAGAATCTAGAAATGACTATCTAACTGTTTGGGCGGTTTTGCAAATATCTCAAGATCTAAGATGAATCACCGGCTAAAATTTTGGAGATGGTCATTTTGGACCTTCTTAACACTATTATCGGTTCAGATTTTGATTGTGGGGCCCATAGAATTAAAAAAAATGTAAAAAAGGGGTCTCCCCTACATTAATGCCTAAAACACTATAGCTCCGCAAATCCGCAGGCGCGTGGATTCATCTGATCTGTGGGGCGCGTCCAATTCTAATAAGAATCAAAAGAGTGGATGTCTTTGGTCCATCCTCTTCAAATCCATGCCATCCAACAAGAAAAATCCGCCGAATGCCGATTTTGGGCATGGAATTCAGGGCGAAGACCGTTGTCAAACGTGCCCTAATTGTGCGAACAGGGTCCTGTCCATTTTGGATCCAAGAGATACGGCCTGTATCGGACCTGGACCAAGGCTTGGACTAGTAAGTTGTAAATGGAATTACGCTTCAACACAGGTGTATCCGCAGCCTTGCCCTTTGATCATGTCTGACGCTTTGAAAGAGATGCCATTGATGCCCCCAATTTTGTTTTCATTTGATTTTTCCTGCATTCTCTCTCTCTCTCTCTCTCTCTCTCTCTCTCTCTCTCAGTTGAGGAGGAAGTGTTAGGATAAACAAGAATGCCTACTCTCGTAAGGCTTTGATTTAAAGAAATTCTGAATTAAAAGAGCGAAGCACACCTATTGAAAACCCGAACGGCTCAAAATAATCTCCCTCCCACTTAACGGAGCATCCAGTGTGGGTAGGCGTGGAAATATGGCATACCATCATAAGGCTTTGATTTTAGAGGAAAGAAACTTGTTTATGTTCATTTATTGGGGGGTTCTGTTGGCACCTCAAAAACCTCTCTTCCCATTGCAAAAAATAAAAATAAAAAAAATGAGTTTTCCTAAACTGCCCCCCCCCCCCCCCCCCTTCCCTCTCCCACCCTCTACCCTCTTTCCCCATCGCCCCCCTACCCTCTTTCCCCATCGCCCCCCCCGGCAGTCTCAACGGGGAGGGAGCCCCAACTGGTAGCCCGCGGCGGAAGCCCCGGCCGGTCTCCCTCCCCTTCCATTTTCTTTCCCTCTTCTCCCTCCCTCTCCTTCCCTTCCCTACTCTTCTTCTCCCCCCTCCCCCTCCCAGTCGTCGGCGGGGAGGGAGATCAGGCTGCAATAGGCAGAATCGATCTCCCTCCCTGCCGGCGACTAGGAGGGGGAGAGAAGACGACTAGGGGAGGGAAGGATAGGGAACGAGAGAGGGAGAAGAGGGAAGGAGAGGAATGGAGAGAGGGAGAAGAGGGAAAGAAAGGGAGGAAGAAAGAGAGGGGGGAGGGAGCCCCGGCCGGCTGGAGACTGGCGAGATGAGGGAAGAGGGTGGAGGGAGGGAGGGAGGAGGAGGAGGGGTAGGTAGTTTAGGAAAAACATACCTTTTTTGTCTTCTAGTGTGGTGGGGAGAGGAAGATTTGTGGTGCCAATAGAACTCCCCTTATTTATTACTAGTTGCAGATACGTGAAATCTATAATACCATTTTTTTCAGTCACTGGTCTCAACATGTGATTATTTTCTTCTTTCTTTTTGACAAAATCAGAGTTTTATAAGGACGAAACTCCGGAAACCTGGGTTTGATTTTAAAGAAACAAATTTCATTTCTAGTCCCTACAATGAACCCCGTATACAATCAATCCAAACTCTTCATCTAACCTATATGTAGGATTGTTCATAGGCTGGGACAGCTCAAGCCAGCCCGGCCCATACTTCCTGCACAATGGGGTCAAATTGGTCTGTATTATTAACCTTGTGGGGTGGACTTGGGCTTATGTTCTACATCAATTGTAAAAATGAGCTTATGTCCACTGGGTGTTGCCGTTAATGTACGCTCCACCGATTCTTGACCCAATGCCCATGTTAAGGCGATGCCTCCAGCTAGTGGATCATGTCAAAGGCAACCCAACATGATCCAATAACCCAACTAAGAATGAAATGCATGTTGGGCTTGATCGAACCGGATTCAGAACAATTGAAAATTTGCATTTCATGTTAGGCTCAGTTCAAGTACACACATCCATATCCAATTTGGCTCGGGCTTGGACACCCAACTCACCTAGTTGTATCACCCCCTCTGGCAACCATAAAACGGTAAGGAAAGCTTGTACATGAGCATTACTTATATATATCTCCACTACAGGTCCCAAATGACGACAACGAAGCCTTACCAGCTTAAACCAAATTGCACCAACTCAATCAAAACAAAATGCAGAAGAGCTTACGTGAATTGGTAGCATACATCAATTGTAAATACTTCAGGATTGAATTACTATATCATGTTCAGGAATGCCTACAAAGCTTAACTCAAGGAATGATGGCTACTGTACAAAACTTCTCTTCTACGAAGGTACACCAATGAAGTTAAGCCAGATGTCTTCCCGGTTGGTGTAAAAGAATCTGATCCGAAAGACCACAGATGTTAAAGCCAACAGAATCAAGTCTGGAGCCAATCTCATTCATTCGGTGGACCAATCTTAGGCAGGACCTACCAGCCCACGCAATTGTAACTTGTAGGACAATGGAGCTCTTGTTCTCCTCTTCTGATGGAGTGCAGCCTCATTAACCTTCAGGATCTGTAAGGTAAATGGGACTTTCATTTTCTCCCATATTGGCTGAAGCAAAAGATTCGGCAGACTCTGTGATTGATGGGGTGGAAACAGTGTCGTCTGAATCAGAGATGTCATCATGCACGACAATGTGTTCATCAATGTCGGATGACTCAGATGCAGACGTTCCTAGCAAAAGCTTGTTTATTGCTGACTTTGCAGCGTCACAAAACCATTCATCTTCGGGCAGCGCACTGCAAAAATGTTAATCAGATCAGCCAACCTACAGAAAAAATAGGGGTTCCTTAGGAAGTACTGCAAAATGCAGCAGCAGATATGATTCCTTCAGTACAATTTCAGCACTGCAGATTTGGACAAGCCCAAAGGATATTTATAGAAAGAATAATTGGACTACAAGCTCAATTTTGCAAATATACCCCCAAATGCAGCCTAAGAAAATAAGAAAGCAAAAGGCCAAGATTGATGGAGACGTACCATTCAAAAAAAAGAAAAAGAAAAAGAGATTGATGGAGACGTACCTTTGGGGGTCCACTCCTCGTGCATTGAAGGTTCTGATGGCACGTGCAATTATGGCTGATGCAATCTGGCGTACATGCTTGGATGGATAGCCCCCACAAACCGCTATTTCAATGGTAAAGTGCATATCAAGAATTAACTGACGCAGGAAAGGAATGTTTCAGCACACAGGCATTTCAAAAGAATGTGAAGGAATGCACAATCATAGGAAGCATTTAACAAGCAACAATAAGCAGGTTTCAATGCCAAATAATAGCTGCAGCTGATTTGCAGTGATCTAACAAGTTCTATACTTGGCCAAGTTCAACATTTGAAAAGGCAATGTATAGCTGTAAAAGTATCCAGTTAACAGGTGCCTGGCATGGCAACAAGAGCACATCACATTCTCCCTTGTACCTACATTGTGAAAAGAAATGTAGAAAGAAATTAAAGCAATTCATTTTTGTCCACAAATACATTGAACATTTTCAATGCCCTAGTTTGAGAGAAGTCATATGATATTCAATTCAATGTTTTGCACAGTTTTCTCGAGCCCTGAGCTTACTCATGTTGTGGATGGACAACAGCCCCAAAACAAACCAGGTTGGAAGATCCTAGCCATCCTTTGGAAAACTGCTATTTTTCTCTTCTTTTATACATTCAATTTCTATAATCTTAATTTAAGGATTAGGATTTTACGAGGATGTGCTGTTTTTTAGTCAATGCCACATCATTTCACTGAGAAACACAATACCAAATCAACTGTCTACAAGGATCTGGATCACCACATAAAATTAAAGCTTGATGATGCTATGCAGATGACATTTGCGGATTATATAATTCCTTCTAGATCAATACAGCCCTCTGTTCTGAGAGACATGAATAACGATGCATATTTACATCAAGATAATCCTTATTATAGAGTACAACTACAATAAGCACAAACACGATAATCAAAGACTATACCTATACATCAGTGAGAGAGAGAGAGAGAGAGAGAGAGAGAGAGAGAGAGAGAGAGAGAGAGAGAGAGAGAGAGAGAGAGAGAGAGAGGGCTTGTGATGTGATGTTTAGAGAGAGAGTAGGCTTGTGATGTGATGTTTAGAGAGAGAGTAGGCTTGTGATGTGATGTTTTTTTCACTTCACCATGTTTGGGTGAAAAAAGTTTTGGAGAAGTAACCTTATGATGTGACATCAGTTACCTTTTACTCCTCCACAAGCCTCCTTGTTTTTTACCACAAAAAAGTATGATAAAGTGTGGTGTAGTAAACTTTGTGACAAAAAGTTCTCTTTAATCTACATTCACTTTCTCACTTTACTTCATACTATCCAAACAAGGATTTTAGCACACCTCTACTTTTTACCTCAACATATACGTTTACCTTTTTCCATGATTTGATATTCACTACACCTTAACACATCCACACATGTATTCTTAACAAACCCCTCGACTTCAAAACTGTTTTTAAGAAAGCACCCTTGATGGTACGATTTTGAATAGTACCATTTCACTCTTCTAGTTTGGGTGATGTGTGCAGATTAGCTATCTACACAAGATTAAGTATAGGGTTGGGACATGGCTCTAGGTTTAAAAGGGACATGTTTTTCTTTTTTGTCACCAAAACAATAGAATGAAATATTAGTTCTCAAAATGGACTTCTATCATGCAGTGCCTTCAGCTATCATGGTGCCTTTTCTGCAACCTTTCCTCATGAATGCCACTTAGCTCTTCCAATATGGAAAGCCTTGCCTTTGGCCTCTTCAGTGTTTTCTTACTCTTTCAGTAATTGTTTCCTGTTTATCTTCTTTCTTTTTGGCTAGTTTATGAGTTTGTGTAGTGTTAATCTTTGGGTTCTTTTTGGAGGCTCTATGCCTATGTACTCTTCCCCCCTTTTATTAATATTCATTTTGCCATTAAGCAAAAAAAATATTAGTTCTCAAAATGATCAGTGTGTTTTTCCAGAAACAGTTTCAAAGTTGCAAGGGTTCTTTAGCATTTTTCAAAGCCAAGGGCAGTTCGCACAATTAGGGTTGCAAATGGGTATCTGATTAACTGAGTATCTGAAGTCTCCGGTTCCGAATAAAGAATGTATGGAACCTATTTTAGGATCCCGGACTAATTTGGATCTGGATTCGGATCCATGCACATTGGATCTGGGACATTCGGATCCAGTTCCAGATCCTTGTATGTTAGACCCGAGGATTCCAGTCTAGGAGGATTGCATTCACATATTGAATGTATATAAGTTTTAAGGGCCTAGATAGCTTGAGTTATATTCATTTTTGAGAGCATTAGTCTAAACTTAAATCATACACCATTTCACAGTCTCAGCTGTATATATTATTTTATTTCATTCTATTTTCTAAAGTTATTCTATCCAATTAAACTAACGCACTTTAGAATCTTATTTCGGATCCAGATCCAAGATCAGATCCCCCTTCTTTAAGTTGGTGCCGGATCCAGGTTGGGTCCTGTTTTCACGGTTCCAAATCCTGTTCAGACAAGAGGACCAAGATCTGGTTCCAGAACCAGTTCTGAATCCACAGGTTATGGTTCCATTTTCATAGTGAAGAATGACGAATCGAAAATGAAAATCTGCTGCCACTGCTCATCGATAGCATCCTTCCACAATATGACGTTGTTGCCTTGCCTTCAGCGGCCGCCAACAATGAAAAAGCGCCCTAAGTATGTCCAAGTCAGTTTTTTTTTTTTTTTTTTCTTGTGGGGTTGGGTTGGGTTTGTATAGGACTGTTTAACCAATTATTTCCGATTTAAATTAAGTTCTCAAACACACAATCTAATAAAAATTTTATCAACAAAAAAGATCACATGTATATATATTTTGAATGGATACTTTCATTAAAAACGAAAGCAGACAGTACAAGATATGAGTACTGACAAACTAAAACAGGATATATATAGATAGATAGATAGATATGGAGTAATTCTCAAAAACTCCCCATTTCAAAAGGGCGTTTTCTCCCCTCTTGATTTGTCCAATGAGATAATGCCACCTCACGGCCAATTGTTTCTCCCCTTTGAAGGCAATAATTATTAGGGGCATTTGGGCGGAGGTCCCTCAACTGTGATTTTTATTGCAAACGGTCCATAACATTTTATCGTACTGACAGCAGTCCTTTTGTAAAAGTAACTCATTGAAAAAGACAAAAACACCCTTGTACACGTCAGCAAAAGCAGAATCAGACAATTTACCTGAGTTTTGGCAAAGCTCAGCAATAATTCAAATGAACTTCTCTCATTCCATTGAGGTTTGGATGGCGTTAGAGTTTCAGAACGACAAAGTGGTCTTCATGAAGTTTTTAGAGGACGTCTTAAGCTTTTCAGAAAGGTCTGGTTCGCAAAAATTTAAGTTCGTTTGGGCCTCCAAGCGTTGCTTCAAAATAAGGCCAGAAAAACCGATCCAAAATTCCTGTTTTTACCAGTAAACTTCAATGAGCCATAGCTTGAGTTTCCGAAGTCCAAATCGGGTGATTCAAAACCCTAGAATCATCTACACATATAGGGCTACAACTTTCATGAAGAGACCAAGTCAAGATTCCACCGTTATATCATAGAAAAATACCTCACAAGTTGGACACAAACTCAGATAAATTTGTCTGAGTTTTATCAGAAATTCAGATAAATTTGTCTGAGTTTTGCCAGAAACTCAGATAAATTTGCCAAAACTCAGATAATTTATCTGAGTTTTTTTTGAAAACTCAGATAAATTATCTGAGTTTTTTTTGAAAACTCAGATAAATTATCTGAGTTTTGCAAATTTATCTTTATCAGAGTTTTGTAAATTTATCTTTGTCCGGGCCATGTGATGGATCGATGGCAACGGGAAGGTCATGGTTGAAATGGAGAGATTATTTTGATTCAAGACAGTCAAGTGAATGATCCAAAATTGATAGTGCTACAAATGAATGGAAGTATTGCTACTATAAAACAAGAATTTTCACTCTTGCTTTCAACTGTTACAGTTGATGATGAATACATCATCATTGGGTTAGCAAACATCAATCAAAGGTCAATGAACGGTGCGAGGGACTCAGAGATAGCCATGGGAGGATACCAACCACATCACCTGGCAACTAGGCAGCCAGCCCGCAGACAGGTCCATGGTTTCCGGATGGCATTGTGGTATGAGCACCTTGGCATGCTTGATGACTCCTTCATCCAGCCAAAGAGCATCGAGTGTAGCCAGAAGGTGAACAAGATAGCTGACAAGTACTGGGACCTTTACGTGAGTGAGACCCTTGATCTGCTCAGTTACCCAGTTAGAGTCACTAGTGATGGAGATGTCACAGAGCTTCCAGGCACAGAGTTCTTCCCAGACACACAGGCTCACATTCAGAAAAGTTGTTCAAAACTCAGATAAATTTGTCTGAGTTTTGCCAGAAACTCAAATAAATTTGTTAAAACTCAGATAAATTTATTAGAGTTTTGGCAAATTTGTCTGAGTTTTTGTCCAGTTTATCAGAGTTTCTGGGAAATTTATCTGAGCTCGGCGACACCGAAAATCAGAATACGAAAAATCAGATTCTAATAAAAATTGAAATCCAAAACAAGAACACTTGATGACTATGATCCAATCGAGAAAAGAGAAAGGGAAAACAAGCAAAAAAGCAAACTACTATCTTTTAAATCAGTTGTACAGAGAGAGATTTGGATAGAGAGAGATTTCAAAACCGATTCCATCTTTGAAGAAATGAAATAGAGAGAATCGGAAGTCATGGCATGGTGGCGACGAAAAGTGCTCTGCAACGATACTCCAAACCATGGAAAGGAATGGAAAATGGAAAATGAGAGAGAAGAAGAAGGCAGGAGTTTGAATGAGGGTTGAAAGGGGCAAATTAGTCATGAAAATATATGACGTGGCATATTAGGGACCTTTCACCAAAGTATCTCCAGCTGTCTGGACTAGAGACATTAGAGAAAAAGTTGTTGTCCTTGATGCCTTAGAAGACCGTGCGCAGGGACTTTTGGCTAATTTACCCTAATTATTAGGCTTTCAAAAGCAAAAAATCTTTTCCTAACTTTTCTCTCCTTTAAATCCATTACATTCCTATGTTTTCTCTCTTTCACAAAAGTCTTCTTTCAAAAATTTGAATACCGAGAGAGGATGACAGGATGTGCATTTGACACAAACCTTTATTTTCCCTTCTTTATTTTCTATAGTGGGGCACACCCTTGATAAAGCATTTTACATAAATATTTAGATAAATCCTAGCGATTCGATTCACCTACCATGGTTTTTTTTTTTTTTCCAATTTGTCACTAATCTGATAATTTAACTATGAATGGATTTAATAACAAAATAAGTGGGTCCTACTAATAGAGTTCTAATGTTCGATAACAAAATAAGTGGGTCCTACTGATATATTTCTAATGTTCCGATGCCATGAAGCAATAAGTAACACCATGAATAGGCATTAGTTTAATACCTATCAAACCATTAACTGTTCTTGATTAAAAATAAGATTATCCTACTAATAGATTTCAAATATTGCCATGCCCATTAACTTCAATGAATTTAATCATAAAATGGAGAGCGTCCCACTAGTAGATTCTTTATTCGTAATTTGCCATGCTATAATGCAAGCAATGATTAACAAAATACATTCACATTAACTTGATATCCAATCAAATCATTCACTGCCATTGATTTAATCACGTAAATAAGATGGCCCCATTGAGAAGGAGAAAAAAGGGTGATATTTATGGTCGTCGGACTCTAAGTATGGAATTGATATTTTGATAGAGGGAGAAAAAATAGGGAAAGGATGACATAACTTGTTTATTTTTTAGAGAGAAGAAATAGGGATTTTAAATGCTTTGACCTCTCTCTAAAAAATAGGACAAAAGGAACGCATACACCAATTAGGAGAGGGGCGTTTTTAACAACACAACGCCTAGGGCATTTTGTAGCGTGCCTCATATATATATATATATATATATATAGAAAGATTTCAATCTAGCAAGATCAATATAGAGTATCAACAGCAGTGACTATGAAACAAGATAGAATGCACGCTAGATGATGTTACAAATTAAAAGGCATTCAAGTTGATCAAACATTCCATAGCATGCACATAAAAGAGTGCAAAAGAGATGGACAAAGAGCTTTTTATAGTGGTTCCGTCCTTGACCTACGCCCACTCCCAAAAGCACCTACCTACGGTCTCTTGGTATTCACTATTTGAGATTTTCAACAGGCAGCTCAAAAACCCATACAACCTAGTTTTATTAAGTTGGTTCGATCATGAAGGTCTACTCCACCAATCTATTTTATTATACAGGTTTGATACGAAGGTCTACTCCTCTTTACAGATACAATAAAGAATGAAATAAGGTCAAATGCTAGTAAATATAAATATTACTAGAAGACCGCGTTTGATGCCGAGATCCAAAGTCCAGACTCAAGCTTTAGCCCTCCGCAGCAACCGATCCTTGGTGATGATGATCTCTAATATTGCTCAACCAAATAGATAGTAGAGGCTATGGGATCTAGGGTTTCTGTAGAAAACCTTATAAAAAACTTAACCTAGATCACAATCTAAAAGAAAAAACTCTTTAATGAGCTTGGATGCTCACTATGATTTTCCTATGAAGCATTTAGAGACATGGAAGAAAGTTTGAAAGCTTAAGGATGGTTTTAATGGCTTTTACAAGTTCTCTCTCTGTGAGCTTTCAGAAGGGTCATATATAGATCTGGATCCGAAGAAAGATATTTACAGATTCTGAGCTTCGATCAACCGAGGTTTGGTCAACCGAGGTGCCAAAACAGGCAACACAGCTCATGCACAATAGCTAATTTGACTCAAATCCAGATCTGCTTTGGTCGACTGAGGGACTGTTCAGTCCCCCGAGACCGCCCCAAAAACACTCTCTAGAAAATAAACTGAAAGAAAGCTTCGGTCCACCGAAGTGGTCTTTCGGTCGACCAACACCACCAGCTTTGGGCCCCCGAGACCATCAGTGCTCAAAATTGAGCTCTCTGGAATTTAGACTAAAGAAAGGTCTCGGGCCCCTGAATGGGCCCTTCGGCCCACTGAGCTTAAAAGCTCGGTCCACCGAAGAACTAGAGAAACCTTTAATAAAAGGCATTCTCAGGGCAATGAAGTCCAGGCAAATTTAAACCAGATTCACTAAGTGTCTTAGGGCCTATTTCTAGATATTTTTTAGGGTCATTTACCTGACAGTTGGCACATATTGGGATGAGCTTGATGAAGCAAATGCCTTCACGGCTTCACAACTTGATCTTCTGGTCTTGATATAACTACAGCATCTTCCAGAGTCAAGATCATAGACAATCTGCACTTCCCTTAGGTTGTCAATTTCATGATTGCTTTTGCCCTCATTTTATTATTCTTTTTTGAGTTTAAAAACTTTTTTGAGAGAGTGCTGCAGCTGCTGCTTTTGTTGCCCTTAGTGCTTGCCGAGAGAGAAGAGGCAAAGAGGCAGAGAAGAGTGCTTAGCCCTTAGGGCTTGCCGGGAGAAGATGAGGAACAAACAACTGAAGTGTAAGGGATATAAGTAAAAAAAAAAAACCCTATTGCTCTTTATGTCTTTTTGCTAGCAGGTCAGTTCCGGGTCCACAGGTTGGAACCTGTATGTACCCGGAATCGGACCCAATTCATTTCCAGGTCCAGAAATAGGTTCTGTATCCAAATCCGATTATCAAATGGAGCCTAAATTATGTTCTAGACCCATTTTCCTAGGTTGGATACCCCATATAATCAGATATCTATTTGCAACCCTAGATACAACACCTAGGTTCCATGTCAGATCCGGAACCAGATCTACAAAAACGGATCCAGGTCTGGATCCACCATGGATCTGCCCTGGATCCAACCCATTTGCATCCCTGTGTAGAATGAACTCAAACCTCAAGGGATTTTTTAGAAAAATCCCTACAAAAATCAGATATATAAAAAGACAACCAGAGAAGCCAGCATACTCAGAAGATATCAACTGAATTTAATAAAGCCAATTGGCCAAAAATGGCACAAAAACCAATCTAAAATTAATCTTGAGATATACAAGCCCTAAAATTCAAAGTCAAACCAAAGTCCTCAATGCACTTGATCTTTTTTCCTATATGTTAGGATTCATAACAGCGAAAACATACAATCTACATCAAACCGGGAAATAAGAATCTAGTGTTGCAAATGAGCTACAGGAGGAGACAATTCTAGCACATCGTCTAGATAATTTAAGCGTAGCTATTGAGACACTTGCTTCAGTTCAAATGAGTGTCTACACTCAGTATTTACTCTTTATTATTACATGAGGACATAAAGAATTAATCCTGGCTCTCGGTGTCTGCAAATGACCGCCTTTTCTTACATTGTGAGTTCTCCCTTGTTTTGTGGTGCTGTTTCTTGGAAAAGTGTGGCGTGCTATGGTGTTTGCCCGGGTCTTTATCGGGTTTGGTGGTGGCTTGGATGTTGTCCTTTTTCGGTTGTGGGGCCATTCTTCGGAAGCTTGTTCCTTTTTCCATTTTATGGTTAGTGTAGAAAGAAAGGAATGATGGAATCTTAAGGGAGTCGTCTTTGTCAGTTGAAGATCTTATGCATTTGGTGATCTTGAGAATAGCCAAATGGGCTTCTGAGTAAGGAGTTTGATAGCTCTAGCTCGGATGGAGCTTTGCATAATTGGGGAGCTCCTATGTTCTGCAGGGGTCCTAAGAGTAGAAAAGTTTTAAGATGGACATCTCCTCCAATGGGTGTCCCGAAATTTAGTGTGGACGGTGCAGCGAGAGGAAACCCATGTCCTTCTGGTATAGGAAGGGTGCCCCACAACAGTGAATGGGATATGGCCATGTTTTCAAAGAGCGTTGGCATTTTGGATTCTGATGAAGCGGAAGTCTTGGCTATTTTAGACGCTCTACGTAATATTCAGATGTGTTCCCATGCTTTTCTTGTGGTGGAGAAAAACTCATTGACAGTAGTTTCTTGGGTCTCTTCTCCATCAGCCGCCCGTGGAAATTTCATTTCCATTTCAATGAGATTAAGTTTTTGGCTTCAAGTATCCAAGTGGAGTTTAAGCATTAGGGCTGCTCATCAAATGGATTGGCGGGATCCTTGGCAAAGAATCAAGGGGCTTTTTAGACGTTCTCCTTTGTTTTTATTCTCTTTGTAATTTGTTTTTGCTTTCAGGTTATAATGCTTTTAAACCTTTGTAGCCCAATCTTTTGATCAGTGCCTCCTTTGTTTTGTTTCCCTCTTCTAATGAAATCTTTCATTACCAATAAAAAAAATCAGGGCATAAAGAAGCCATAATTGGGCTTTATTCATGGCTTCCCAAAAAATGAACATGGTACATGACAACTATTTAAAAATAAAACAACAAATGTAGCAAAATCCTAATCAAGGAACAATAAACAAATAACAAAGAACCAATTCATACAAAAATTTTAAGTGAATACCTGCTGCAAACCAAATGGCTGAAGATGAGCGGATTCATCTTCAAATACACCCCAGAACTCTTGCTCATCCGATAACCACATTACCACAGTTTCTGTAACCCTGGCAAGCAAATTCTTTTGTATCTTTTCATTCCCAAGTAGCACATCTCCAGCAACTATTGCCAATTGCTGCAACTTTGCAAACAATGCCTGAATACATGATAAAAGAAAATTCAGAAAATTGCCAAATATTTCCATCCAACGGAAGAATATTTCATGAAATATCAAGGAAAATGACCACCACAAGCAAGAAAATTGTCTCCTGCAAGTTGACATAATATTAAGATTAAGGGTTCGGTTAGATACATACAAAACAGAATATTTACATATTTAAATCTTTTCAGATTATAGTAGTACCAAAAAAGAATATGCAATAGTGAAACATTATAGTAGTGCTCTTGTTTGCTAATTTCTGGATACGGAAGATTCTAAGTCCAATTGTTTGGCAGGTTTTTTTTTTTGAATGGTAATTGTTTGGCAGTTGCTGAAGATTTTAATATATACTGATGTCAAAATTTCACCATTTGATCAGAACTACAAAGAAATCAGTTTCCACCGATCTCTCAGCCTATTAGTCCAAAAGGGAAAGAAGACAGGTGAAGTAAAGGGTGGCCTACATGAGTAGCATTCGTCTTTTCTTTTCATTGTAGCAATCATAATTCCTTTTTTTTTCAAGTGAATTATTCATATCCAAATAATTGAGATCTTCAAAACAGTCAAGCCACTAAACTTAGAATAATTAAGCATAATACCTACAATTATCGCACAACTTAGACAAGTCACAAGACCAACAATACCACTGAAAAAATACAGCTATACAGTAGTCTGAGTTCAGACAAAAACCTAGTTGCAATAATTTCTCTACAGACAATCAACACAGAATTTAGAAAGTTTAATCAGCTATGCCACTTTTCTTGTTTAAACTTTAAATACTTCATTTGCATGAGAATGTTAAAGAGTATTAGCTAAATTCCGAACAAATACATCTACTGATATGCTAGATACTATTTATGATGCAAACAAGAATAAGTCTCTAAAAAGATAATCTCAATCCACAGCAACACTTTGAATGTGTAGCGAAGTCATCAATTGAAAATCCAAAAAGATAAAAAAAAATTACCAAATTTCGGCACTCGAATCAAGACAATTGCATTCCAGTAAGGCAATAACCACTACTCTAAATCTCAAAGAAAACTCATAACTTCAATCAGTTCCTTGTAGTCCAAATAACATATAAAAACTAACTAGGCAGTCGACAGCAGTAAACCAGGCCTCAGAGTCAAATTACTACAACCAGAACAGAATATTACTAACACAGTTAACACCCAAAATTGACCCATTTGCTGTTGGCCAATTAATAGTTGCAAAGGAAAGCCACCAAACATTCATTCGCCAACTTAAAATGGTAAAAATCTCATAACAGTGATTAGATGCAATAGATAATTCATTCGAAAAACCAGCATCTTATTGGACCCTTTGATATACTGATAATAGGACCTCTGAAATGTGAATTAAGTAGATGAGTGACATTGATAAATACTAGTTCAGTCAATGAGTTAAATATATTTAAAGGGCACCAAATTCATGCAACAGACTGTGAACTATGTCATCAGTACTCTACAGTAACTTTATTAGAATTTCTAAAATAGTTTCTTGTAGCCGACTCCAAGATAGTTGGGACAAGCCTTTAATGATGAAGATGAGTTTACAGGTAGCAACAGGAACCTAAGTAGGAGACAAGCCAATCTAACAGAGAGAATAAGAAGAAAGATAAGACAAGAACTAGAAGAGGAAAAGATAGAAGGTAGAGAGAACCCATCACCCATGAAACATTCTCGTAGTTCCCGATGACTTCTGCCACCCTATGAAACAATTTCAGTGAGCAGCTTAAGTGCATCATGGGCCTAATGGCTGCAAGAAGAGGCCTACCCCATAGTAGGCCAGTTCATTGCACCAAGCCTACAGATGACTAGCCCATTGGACGTGGCCCATGTCAGCCTATATCTACTTTTTTAATATAACAACTATCCAAGAATTCTCCTAGATTGACATTCTTAGTAAATATCCAACAAGATTTCTAGATCTGCATTCTTAGTAAATTTTCAAAAAGATTTTCTAGATCTACATTCTTAGTCTAAAAATCCAAGAATTTCCTAGATCTAGCAAAATAGGGCCCATTTGGCATCATTCTCATACATTCCAAGATTGTGCGGACTTTGTGCCAAGAATGAGTTGTGCTGATGATGGGATTGCGCAGAACACGTTTGGCAACATTCTATCAATTTGTTGAGCTGAAAGCTGACTGTACAGAATTTGTTTGTCAACATTCTGTCAGTATTTTCCCAAGGATCAGAATCGTATACATAATTTAACAAAAAGTAATAAATAATTCTACAACTAAAACTTATTATCAGAATTTGAAGATCATAATAATTCTAATATGAGATTTTTACAGTTTTAGTAGAAATAAATTAAGTTGGGTACTGAAGAGAAATAACTATGAACTTATATTTGTAACTTCCTCAAGGTTTCCAAAACACAAATGATTCTTCCAGATTCTAAAAGAAATGCTAATATATCAATCCAGATTCTAAAAGTTATGCTAAACACATAGGCATTATAATGATCAATTGATAAATTTCATTAATTCCAAATTAGGGTGAATTGATTCACAAAGAAATAGTGAGTATGAAGCTGCTGCGTTATTGGATTTATTATAAACGGGCCTAATGCGGAAAAAAAATGGGGAATAGATCTCGGGTCAACCTACTCAAATAAAAAAGGAGAGGTTGACCTCGGTTGGGTTAACCTACCCAATACTGTAACAAATTCAAATGGGAGAAGCCCATAGTTTAAAATAATAGCTGTTGGACAATGATTTTGCCCCTTACTTATAGATGAGTTGTGAGTTGAGAGTTGAAGCCCAATTTTAAATGTTGACATAACATAGTAATGATCACCAATCCATATTGTGGGGCCCATCATATCAAGGTTTCCATTTGAGAGAAAATAGGAGAGAGAGAGAGAGAGAGAGAGAGAGAGAGAGAGAGAGAGAGAGAGAGAGAGAGTTGTGGGGACTAACCGTTCATATATCTACTTAAAAGGTTACGGAACAATGGGTTTTCTACCAAAAAATGAAATAACATTGTTCCGAGATTTCCTCACTTCTATGTTCCCATGGCAAGTCTTTTCTGGAATGCTCTAACAGATCTTTTGCTTTTTTAATGGTTATCATCATTCCATCATTTTTTAATTCCTTGGCACGTGGGAATGTGAAAGTGAAATGATGCCAGACGAGCCCATAGCTGACTACCGTCTCCAACTGATGATGGGGAAAACCAACAACAATTTGCATGTGAAGAGCCAATGCCAACCAGAAATCAAGCCTCCATGAAAATATAAAAAATCCTGAGATTTGAGGGAACTCGTGGGAGAGTAATAATGTCGAGATCAAACGCTTCACGAATAGAATGACAATCCACTTCCATATGTTTGGTGCGCTGATGAAACACGGGAGTGGTTGTGATTAAATAGTACTAGTATTATCTACATGAAGTGGTGTAAGATCATGTTAAGGAAAATCAAGCCAGGAAAATAGTCCATGAAGCCATATTTCATAGCAAGCGGAGGACATAGCTCGATACCTAGAAACTCAACACTATTTCCTACATTTTCATGAAATTAATGAGTTGAAAAAATAAATGCACCAACCTATTGTAGCTCGTCGAGCATCAGGACATCCAGCCCAATCAGCATCATTATATGAAGAAAGTGTAAGCGTGAAACTAACGAGAAAAAATTGATAGCAAGTGGAAGTATCCTTTAGGTATCGAATAATTTGGTGAATTTCTGCCATAAGTAGATCGGGAGGATTGGTCATGAATTGACTAACAATATAAAGAACATGCGAAATGTTAGGTTTGATGATGGTTCAGTAAACTAAACTACCAACACGCTTTCATTAAACAGTTGGATCACAGAGAAGATTATGGTCTTCCGCGCTATATTTAACATGCACATATAGAGGAGTGTCAACAAGATGAGAATCTTGCAATTGAGCAATGGAAATGAGATCTATAGAACATTTGTCTCGATTGATGAAAATTTCTTTCCAAGAGGTAGGAAATATGCAAGTGCCCAAGGTCCTTGATGTGGAAAGATGAGTGAAGAAATTGTCTAAGTCGTTGGATACTGTCGAGATCATTTATGTGATGATTATGTCATCAACATACACAAGCAAGAGTGTCAATCCTATTAAATACAGTCGAAAGAACATGAAAAGACCAAAACTGCTTTGTTGGAATTTAATTTTTGAAGAGTTCTGTGAAAGTTCTCAACCGTGCTAGAGGGGATGGTTTCGGTCTATAAAGTGATCTTTGTAAATGATAAGCAGCCCCTTTGATTTTGTATTGGATGACTGGACTATTTGCACAAGATGAGTTAGAAGACCACTTATCCCAAATAGAATCACAACAAATATAAAATCTTGATGTAAGCCCCACAGTGACCCATGATCTCCACAATCAGAAGTTGTAACGGCTAAGCCTGGCTCTAATACTATAACAAAACATACAAGAAAGAGAAAAATATGTAAGAGTTTTCCATTCAATTATCTTTCTTGATTGGAGAGGCCTTGTATTTATACCCTAAAATCATCATCAGTTTATCACATTTCTTTAATATATATATATATATATATTAGAGAACACAAAATTGTACAGTATAAGAGTATATACTGGACAAAAGACCCAGACCCCCCCAAAAAAAAATGGTCCAAAGTGAAGCTGAAACCAAAAACAGTTGGAACAAAAACAGCTGAACAAGAACAACGCAGCTACAAAAAGGAAGCTGAAGCAAAAACCAGCTGAAACTCAGACCACCCAACACAGATACAAACAGGAACTCCAAAAGTGCAAGGTTACATAATAACAGCTGAACCAGAAGAAGTAATCCTTTGAATGCCCTCTTTCACTAGACAATCTGCCTTCCCATTCTGTTTATTATAATAGAAGGAGACCTGCATCTTGCTAGATAAATCCATCACCTGTTCCTAAATATGAGAATATCTGCCAGCAGCATGGAGGAGAAGACTTACCTGATGGCCCATTGCAGATATAACAGCTCAGCTGGAATGCAAAAAAGTGAACAGAATCTTCACTTTCACATAGTAAACCACCAAACCCAGCCAACTGTGGATTCCCAACCACAATACCACGAAGTTTAGCTTTAACACACCTATCGGAGATCCACCTACGATTGATGCACACCAGCATCAAGGAAGAAAAAGGCCCCTCTTTCCAGTTTTGCAGGTTCGTATCCAGATGAATATTTCTGAATTGCGACAGAGGGACTGTCCACGAGGCCACAGTAATCCTCATTTTGTCCACCAATGGTCTAAGGTTAGACAACTCGTCTTCATAGCATCGATAGTTCCTTCCCTTCCATATGATCCAGTTAATGGCCATAAAGGCTAGCTTCCAC
The DNA here is from genome assembly GCA_012931725.1 of Litsea cubeba. NCBI lineage: Eukaryota > Viridiplantae > Streptophyta > Magnoliopsida > Laurales > Lauraceae > Litsea > Litsea cubeba. The sequence goes on along the minus strand of CM022951.1, from coordinate 21,856,658 downwards.
AAAATCCTCCCTCCAGCCCCCTACTATTATCGCATTAATTGGCTCGCCGCAAGGTTTATGGATCAGTTTGAAATCAACAAGAGGGTCCATAAAGGATGGATTAAAGATTGAAGGGCTTGGATTGGAGTGGGGATACACAGTTAAGAAAAATCTAAAAAGAAATAAGGTGTTTTTCGGGCCTTGCTCGACTGGGCCTGAATTGGCCCACACACATGAAACCACACACCCCTAGGGTTGCCAAGCGGTCCCTTAGATGAGGCAGGATTCTTTTGGGCAAATGGTGGGCCATGTAGCCCCACAATTGCTTCTTTGATAGACGCTTTGGACGTTCCAGCAAGCGTATCTTCTTTCTTATTTTTAATTATTTTGAGTTGTTATAGGCTTGTTTTATGTATGTTAGGACTCCTAGTGATTAGGATTTCATTACTAAAGAGTTTGGATCAATAGATGTGATTTGACTCGGGTTTTTAGCATGTTTTTAAAGCTCAGCAGAGTCAACTTGAGGTCCTGAGTCACCTATTTTATAAGCAAACGGTTGAGTCCAAATGGGAGTCCAAGTCGGAGTTCGAGTCACCATTTTACAAGCCCTTTGAGACTCAGCCAAGCCAAAATCCAAGTCAGCCACATTATAAGGGGATTCATTTAGAAGGTTTATGGGGTCTGAGGGTGACTCCCAACTCAACTGGGGCACATGGGACTTGGCTAAAACTCCAACGACTCAAGGGTGACTGTGTAGGCTCCTGAGTTTTGAGTTTTCAAACCTCTGTTCTTAGTGTTTTAACTTTTAAAGCACCATCTAAATAAAATCATGTAAAGGGACACCCAGCCCTAGCTTGGTTTATTTTTCATTCAATAAAATCATATTTTCATATCTTCTCCGTGGATCGAGATATTTTCCTTCACACTAAAGATTTTGTAAGACCCTGACCCTAAATATGTGTTTAGTTACTAATTAACCTTGAGTAGTAGTTAATTAACAAGCCTTGTGTATTAGATTAATGGCTTAGTGGTTTTGTGGGGTTTAGGAGCTAGTGAGATGCCTAGGAGGACCTTTTTGTAATTTTGGGAGAATGTGAGGGTCAGTTTGTAATTTCAGAATATAGTAATTTTGGGCTCGTTGGGCAGAGGGTTTTTTTTTTTTTTTTTGGGGGGGGGGGGGGGAACCTTTCATTCTTGGAGCATGTCATTTCGATTTTCTGAACTCCCTAGAATCCCAATTTACTCAAATCCCATGTTTTAAAGAGGACTATTTTGAAAATTTGCCAAACCCATCTCATAAAAGGCAGCTCTCTTCACTTCTCTCCTTCAATCTATTTAGCTTATGTCAGCAACTCTCTTCCTTTACTCTCCTTGCTCTCAAACAATCAAGAACTCACACACTATCTCAGTTTGCAATCAGCCAAGCTCTCACCATTGACACCCCTTCACCATCACACCCCAATTCTCCTTCTCCATTGCTAAATTGGTAAGTTATCCTTTGTTTCCTTCCTTCCCTTGCATTAGACCTTGCTAGTAGATGCTAAAATCCTTGCATGCAAGTTTCTTTACTTCCATTCCTCTTGATTTGGTTGTAGGAGTTCTTTTGAGCGTAGAATTTGGGGATTTTTAACAATAGCTTGAGTTTCAAGTGTAGAATTTTGTTGATTTCCATTATCTATTTTACACACCCAATTCAAGCCCATCTTACATTTTTGGTTAATTTGCATGCTATGGAAACGGCTAGTCTTTAATGCTTTAGAAATTGAAAATTGCATGTTCTGTATAAAGCCTTGACTGCCCAGCTTTATGTAGCATTAAGCCTCTTGGATGTATGGGAAGAATTTTCTCCTGACCGAGCATTTAACTTGCATTTCTAAGTGCTTCGGCTAGCTGGAGACTCATCTATGGCTAGCCAGCACTCAGCAGCTCAGATACAGCCAACCAGGAAGCCCTTCAGTTACAAAAGCCAAGAGCAATATTTATGGGTTTTTGTTCATCGGCTAGCTGAACACTCACTCCCGCTGACCACAGCTTTGGTTACAAAAACCAAGAGCTTATTTTCTAGACCCCGACCCTACGGCTAGCCAAACCAGCCTTTCGGATAACCCCCTCCCCCCCCCCCCCCTGCGGTTTTTCCAACATTGTTTAATTGCGATTCGCGGGACCCTAGTAGGTGATGTTTGAGTAGACATTCAGCTACGGATTGCCCCACGAATTGTGTAGGACAATGCTAAGTCAAATGTGTGTTGACTTGGAACCTTTGATATCAATTACCTCCAATGACAACAAGGAGACGGTACTTCATAGATATCGGAGATTCTAGGGATGCACAAGCTTGAATAGTGTTATCTTTGGGCAATCTAAACCCTAGGTTTGTAATTTCTCCTTGGCCAATCGTGTTGGATGCACCTTTATTGTGCTCTATTATTCACATGGCTAATCCATGTATCCGTATCTGCTCAATGTCTTGCTTATTGTGCTTTAAGTTATGGGACTTGTACTTTCAACTAGGATGGACCTAGATACCCTCTCCTTACTGTAATTTGACTTGTTATATTTATCCTGTTTTGCCTGGTCTTGTGCGAATAGGTCTAAGACCAGTAAGGCTTCAGATTGTTAGACTACTCATTGGAAATGTGATTTGTCAGATAAGCTTGTTCTGGAGTAGTCTTGCTCTGTCACAGTTTTTGAGGACAGTCTAGTAAACCCCATTTGTCCTTGGATTCTCGAGTTGGCACCATCAGCTTCGATCCCATTACAGTCGGACCCGGCTGAGTGAGGATTTTGTATTTATATTGTACTAATTACAGGTTAGTCATTGCGTGGGAGTGACACTGTCCTCCGGTACCACACGCCCATACCCAATATCTATCTGATGGTCATATATATTAAATTCCTATAAGGAATCCTGCAGTACTAATGCTATTTACACCTCGTATCCGCTCTCACCATGGTCATGCCGATTGCAAATGTGAAGTTGGGAAAATATAGCCAATGTGGTTTTCCATTTTGCTTAGAATGTTTTATAAAGGCTTGTCTTATCTGAATCTTTTATGATATTTACATTTCTTGCATAATCTTACCTAGTTGTACACCTTATTGATATTATTGTAAATTACCTGTCTTTAACTCATTATTGATGCAACAAGTTCATGTTTATTATACTTGCTTACTTGACAAGCTGCTGTAAACCTAATGTTGCTAATTTTGGCATTGTAGGGCCATCACCCCTGACCGGAGGTAGAGGAGCTTGAGGAGACACTGCATGGTCTAGCCAAGTGGAGCACTGACAATGTGGTCTAGGCATCATGCTAGCGTGGGAGATGCATCACCTTTGGAATAATTGTTTCATTTGTAGCTTTTGGCATTGGCCTCGCCGGCCATTGGGTTCTAAGTTGTAACTAAAGATACCTTTGTAACTATTTAACTTCAATGTTTTTTCTGCTTATATTTTGGAACATGTTTACTCTGAACATCTGTTTATTCATGATTTATGCTTAAAATGCTGTTTAAATGGTTTCAGGAGCTTCCGCTGAAAGGTTTTAATTGTGTTGGAAATCGGATACATCCTCACACAGAATCCTGTGGATACAGTGTGGGGTGAAATATCATCATTAACCAACCCCCACACTCGTCATCCCCTGAGGCACGGACTGATTACGGTGATCCGGTTTGGGGGCATGACAGATTTACAACAGATTATTTGACTATTTGAATGAGTAATCTTCTTTTTTCTTCACAATAGTGGCAAAAGCATTGGCCAGCGATAGACCAATGAGCAGTTACTTGCAGTTTGCAAATGGTGCATTGCCTCTATTCCGACGGGATGGGTAGTAGTAGTGCTTATGCTCTGAGGTGACCTAAGGTTTGAAGGTAAACCTACCAAAAGTGTTATGGTGCAGGTGGGTTTCTCGGAGGAGAAAATTCAACCATCGACCAAAAGGGTTAACTGTAAAGTAGGGAGGTTTCCTATGCAGTAGTTGGCTTACTGCTTGGGGCAAAGTTAAGATCAAAGCTTATTAGGGCCACTACTTACAAAGTTTGAAAAAAAAAAATTTTGTTTAGTCAAAAAGGTGGTATCTTAGGTGGCAGACTGGCAGTGTGACTTTAATTATAGCAACATAAGTAATTTGTCAATGTATTTACTATATTTATGTCCCTAAACCCTATTCAAGAATGTTGATGGAGGTGGCTTAAAGATTTGCACACATAAGAAGGAATTTCCCTTGGGGCGGGAACAGTGATAAAAGAAAGATGCACACCTCTTGAATTGAGCAAAGTAATGAAGCTATAAATTTTGGGAAAACTAAGTTTAGGGAGCTTGGTGGAAAAAGATGGGCATTGCTAACTAAATGAAGGTGGGAATTTAGAGAAGAAAAGGACACTTTGTGGAGGGGAATTATTGTTACTAAGTATGTTGAGGATGAGCATGGTCGGGTCCCAAACATGGTTCAACATCATGGTCGTGATGGGCATTCTCAATCAAAATATCTCAATCTTCTAGTTCCTCCAATGGCCAAATAAGCAGGGTATGACCATTCATTATAGTTTCTCCTATTAAACAATATCTAGTAACTCTAGAATTAGGGTTAACATTCCCTAATGAAGGGGGAGAACTGCCCGAAGAGGATCCACTAGAATTATATGTAGAAGATAACAGGCCTTAAGAAGGCCCAGCCAATCAAGGCCCATGTATAAATCCCACACGTGGGATATGGTCTAGATTTGTATCTAATTTGTACAGCTTATTTCTCTCTTCTTATTTCCTTGTATAGTCTAGGATATATTCTTTCTATTCTTTCATTATTCTGATTTGTACTCTCAACATATTCAGAGCCTTGATTAAGGTCTAATATGATTATAAATAGAATTGTCGATCATCTATGGAGGTACGACCTTCTCTCCATTATTCTTCTTCTTCTTCCATAGATTATAACATTATATCCCCCTTGCTTGAATTCCATCTCAATGGTAAATCACAATGGCTTCTTATGCCAATATTAGCACTCCAAGAATACAGTACTATAAAAGTTTATTAATCCATCACTTGAGAGTTGAGAGAACTCTTGAAAAAAAAAAAAAAAGGAGTGATTCAGTGTCAAGGTTGCTAGCCAGTAATCCCAAAACCAATTGGTGATAGGAAACTGCACAAACAACTACTTAACACCCCCCCCTCGGGCGGGACACCGCCCGGATCCGAAGCAAACGCCCGCACAAGACTATAACGCGGCATGGGGCCTTTTTGCCCTGCGCATTTTGCGCCCGCACAAGCACACAACGCGGGTTTCGAACTCGAGACCTCAGGCTCTGATACCATGTCAAGGTTGCTAGCCAGTAATCCCAAAACCAATTGGTGATAGGAAACTGCACAAACAACTACTTAACATTCAGATCTGTCAAAACAGAGAGGGACTCACGAGATACCTAAACAGCGCAAAAAAAAAAAAACCCACTTTATGTACTGTCAATGAAGGAAAACCAAGCTGCTCCCTTGATCCGCTGGTAGAAAAAATCCCTCCAGCACTACATATCCTCCCAAAACAAATAGTCTAAAAGCCTCAGATCTGTTTTTACGAGCTCTCAGATTCAAACAGGGTCTGTTGAAGAGAGAATAACACTGTTTTCTCTTGGATTCAGCAAAAACAGGAAGTCAACACTCTTCCTTGGGTTCAGCAAACCCAAAAACCCTAGAAAAATTTTTTTTCTCCCAAATAAAAAAACACTAATCTTGATGAACAAAGAGTCTTCTACTCAGAGGAAGGCTCTGATACCATGTAAGCCATTTGAACTTGTGATTTCCAGGGCTTTCTCGAATTATGACAAAAGGATGAAACAGATAAAGGAGGCTGAATTGATTCAAACGTATCATACAGAGGTGTTGCTTAGGGTTGGTGACGCCTCCAATATATAGATTTCTATATTTTTGAGTATCTACCCAAAAACAAAAACCAATGTTTTAAGTATTTACAAAACAAACCACTATATCTAAATAATTATAAATTAGTCATCACTGGATGTTTGCTTTTGAAATACAAAATATCAAAGCTCAACATGACGCACGCATACACATGAAGACAAAAAAAGGAATTTCTATTTCATTTATTGAATTATCAAAACCCAAAACCATTGATTTCTTCATTTTTATTATTATAAAAATATATCCATAGCTAATACTACTGCCAATGTAAAAAACAGTAAGATACCAAAAGATAGATAACAGACTTAATGAAATCTAAGAAGCTAACCGCATATAATATAAATTGTATAAGGTTTTCATAAGGCTGATTCTGAACCACCATCCAAGCACGAATACCTTCGTTTAAGAGAAGATTTTGGTTTATAAAAGAAAAAAGTCTGAAATTCAGGGTCTTCCGCTGCACGGATTTCCAAGGAAATGAAGCCATAGGCACGTAGAGCTAGACCGACTACTCCAAGAGCACTCATCCATAAACCGGTCACTGGCAAAAATAAAAGAGATGTAACCAACGGAAATAGCAAGCCCGAATCTTAGGGACCAGAAGCGGTTAGCAGTGACCAATAAGGTCTCCTCAGCGGTGAAAAGCAAAAGCATGGAATGCCACCATTTTCAAATTCAGTCTTCCCTACAGTGGCACCATGAATAGTGCATAGCGGGGCGCTATTTCATTTATTGAATTATCAAAACCCAAAACCATTGATTTCTTCGTTTTTATTATTATAAAAATATATCTAGAGATAATACTTACTGCCAATGTAAAAAACAGTAAGATACCAAACGATAGAGAATGGACTTAATGAAATCTAACTAGCTAACTGCATAAGATATAAATTTTCAGAAATGGTGAGATTTCTAATATACATGAACTAAAATCGTTGCACTAGCATATTGTTGTTATCTGTTATGCATAGCAACCATGACTGTTCTAAGAATGGTATGCTAGGAAAAAGTTATGTTTCAAAGAACATGCTAGTGCCAGAAGCCCAAAACAGACAGCCCAAATTCAGCACAAGCTTCTGAAAAAAATAAAAATGAAAATGAAAAGCAGTAAACACATTGAATAACCATTCAAAAAGAAAATAATAACAATAAACACCTGGAATGGCAATGAAGGTAGTGGGTCAGAGTCCCAAAACAGATCCCCTGCTTTCCCATTTAAATACATCTGCGCATCTAATCGTGTCTTTCCTTCCCTTGAGTAGACGAAGTTCAACACATACTGCCGACAGAAGTGGTCTCGAAGTTTATCCAACGAGTGTTGGAGTTGGCGCCTCCATTCTTTAAATTCAGGAGTAATATTAGCAATAATATTTTCACTAGGACCACTTCCTGCATCCTTGTTTTCATTCGGTGGATTGCAGATTCTGGATTCGGCCATCAATAACAGTTCATCTGCAACACTAAATGCAGTTCCCAAAAGCGCAAGCTGTAGAGCATCAGTTTCAGCTCTAAAATGCATAGCCTCTTTCTGTTCATGGAGGTTATCATCTTCGGAAGGCCCGGGTAGGGCTTTAATCAAAATGTCTACATATTTATCAAACAGCTGAGACAGTCGGTTTAAGATTGTTCCTCCAAAGCGAACAATGGCCATGGGTGTAAGCTGATCAACAATATCCTGCAAAAGAAGGTTAAGATGCAATGTTAAGAACCAAAACCATCAAATCAAATAGCTTGAGAATGGGATCCAATCAGGAAGTTGTGAAATTCAGCAGAAAGCATACAAAGAAAGACCCAAGTCACCTTTTATTTAAACAGTACCAGAAAGTGATGCAGTCCTAAAAGGGGCACACGAGTCCTTTATGAATGAGGCTAAAGACCCCACACCGTTTTTGGAGAATGTTAATAAATTCCAAAATCCATTTCGTCGTCCAGTAGCTACAACAGTTTTTTTGATCGGTACCGCGGCAGCCCTTTGGTTAGGTATTGGGGCAACATTACCTATTGATAAATCTCTAACTTTAGGCCTCAGATGATGTACTAGCAGTGCATCAAAGATGCAGTCATCGATTCTCCTGAGAGGCCACAATTACTGCAAGCAAACATATTAATGACAAGGAACACATTTTTGCAATGCTATAATGGATGATGCCATGTGAATCACTAGAAACATGTGAAGTGTATGGCTAACCCAATCACGAAAGTTTCCTAAGGGAACTAGAGCAGGCTACCATGAGACAAAAAATCTTCTTTATAAAGAGATTCGATTCGGATACTCCAGCTTTCAAATGGAATGAACAGAACGTACAAGTCTTGCACAAGGAGTTAATTGTAAGTTTACCATTAAAGGCTTTCCATTTCAGGCTAATGCATCAAGGAGGGTCTTGTGCTTCATTTTTTATATCATTTCTGATGGTGCTTTACATATGAGTCCTAACACAACAACCTCCAAATAAAGAAAAAAATTATCATGAAGATCTCTCTTACAATAGGAATGTAATGTTGGTGATACAGGCCATAAGTAAATACATGGGATACATTCAGAGGGCAACCATCACTTAAGTATTTACAAGTTTTAATCTTGGATTTATGGAATGTGGGTTTCAAAGGTAAAACATGTGTTATGTTCCTTTCTACTGACTTCTCTTCTTTGATTATTTTTATTTATATTTTAGGGTGACAGAATCATTTTAAGATGGCTACAGTATATCTGCTATCAAGAGCTCATTTTGGATTGATTGAATCTCAGATCCTAGCTCCGAGCCTTCAGGTACAAGGTCATGGGATTGGTTTGAGTTGTTTCTGAATCATCACATTGTTGCACAAATCTATTGGAGTTTATTGCTAGTCTGTCTATAATCACCATATCTGAACACTTCTGGCAAATTTTTTATTGGTAACATGATTTGAATCTGCAACCTCATAGATGTGACAATGAGCACCTTCCAACTGTGCTACAGGCTTCTCTATTTCTCCCAATATTTGGTACTTGGTAGGCATTTTATCTCTATATACATCAAGGAAAATATTTAATTATAGCGGTAAGGTGTTCCAGAATATTTGAACTCCAGTAGCACCAGAAAGTAAATGCCACTAGTTCATAAAAGGTCAGTTCCAATTGTTCATGATTGAAAAAACTCTAGCTGGAATTTCAGACATACAAAGGTCAAAAAAAAGAAAAGGAAACAACACCTAAGTTTTTTTAATAGTGGAAGGAAAAGTAAATTACCCTGACAATGGACATAAACTTCATCCCCCTATTGGTAAGCATGGCATTTGATGATGCGACAGCAGAAAGTGGTGACCCAAACTGAGGGGACAGCAGCACCATATCATCATCTTCTGCTAAGTCCAGTACCATCTTTCTTGCTCGTCTGATATTCATTTCCAGCACCTCTTCAACATATGGATGCAATAGCACAATAAGCAACTTAGAAAATTTAAGTCCTTGTGATTCCAACATCGAGCAATGACTTAAACTAGCCTGAACACAAATACTTGCAGCACGGAGAGCAGAAACTGTCTCAGGGGATGGTGCATTTTCTTTCACCAGATGAACAAAAGACTCCAGCTCCCACTCAGCCCACTGCACAACTCTATTGGTGTACATCGGCAAATCTCCAAATATCAAACCAGATTCCTTAGACACCATTGAAATTGTAGAGAATACGAGCTGTGATAGAGTTGCAGCATATGTTTCCGAGTAGATCGAACATGAAGGAAGAAAAGCCTCAATGTCTTTATGAAGATATGCACCATAAGCTTTAAGTAATAACTGATGTGCCGATGGACCCCTCCCAAGCTTAAGTAAACCTGACAAAGCTTTCTTTAGCTCAGCAAACCTCACGGATGGCTGTTCAGCAATCTCAATAAGCTGATCAGTAAGCATGACCTTCCTTTTCAGGAATGCAACCTTATATGAGGACACTTCAGAAGATGAATTGTCTCTCATATCATCATTGAGCTCCGAAGAACATTTCTCTTCCTCGTCTAAAGCCAATAATGCTTCATCCATTTTATGCTCTGCCAAAAGGATATCAATCTTCTCTAAAAATGTTATCTTGTGCTCCTCTATTTCATTCGGCAAGAGATCCTGAAATTCAACAACCTGATGCTTGTCAGCTTCATTGGTCTCACTATCAGTAGCTTGGTTCCACTCTTCCAACTCACGGCAAACCCCACTCATCAGATCCTGTACAAGAATCCGTTGTGCAGATATGTGCTTTTGAAGTTCAGTCAGTTCATGCTCCATTTCAATAACCTCTTCAGATATCCTGCATAAAAATCAGAGAAAAAATGGTGATTTAGTAGGCAACATTGATTTTTAAAATATAGAGGAGTTTACCAAAAAAATCACTTTAGATGCACCCTATACCAAAACGGTCATTTTAGTTTCCCTCTTACCAAAGTCGTCTTCCCGCCCAAAAATTCTTTTTTTTTTACCAACTTTTTTGTATTTTAAGGGTCAATATCAACCCTCTGTGCGTGAAAAACGCAGTTTCCATCATTTTCCTCCTCTCTTTCCCAAACCCAACCCAATGGGGAAGACCCAAATGCTCAGTTCCACACCACACTTAAATCAATACAAAACAAGGGTTGGATTTGGTGTCTGATCTGAGTGTTCGGTGTGGAACTGAGCATTTGGGTCTTCCCCATTGGGTTGGGTTTGGGGAAGAGAGGAGGAAGATGACGGAAAACTATTTTTTTCGCGTGCGGGTGTGGGGGAAGGGTCAATATTGACCCTTACAATGCAAAACAAGGGTCGATATCGAACCTCAAAAAAGTTAGTAAATATATATATTTTTTTTTTGGGCGGGAAGACCCCCCTTTGGTAAGAGGGAAACTAAAATGACCATTTTGGTATAGGGCGCATCTAAAATGATTTTTTGGTAAAATCCTCTAAAATATATATAAGGTTAATAGGTCAGCTTGCATTAACATGTACTTTCTTTAAGAGGGGCTGATCTTCAAGATTGATTTCGAGAAGGGCTGATCTTCAAGATTGATCTCGAGAAGGCTTACGATCATGTTGAGTAGGACTTTCTAGATTATATGCTGCTCAGATTTGGTTTCGGAGAGAGGTGGCGTGGTTGGATGAAAGAATGCATCTCTTCTACTTCCTTCTCAGTCTTGATAAATGGCTCTCCTTGCAGTTATTTAAAGCTTCCAGAGGTCTTTGACAAGGGGACCGGCTCTCCCCTTTTTTGTTCACAATCGTAGCAGAAGCTTTGGGTACTTTGTTGTTAAGGGCAAAGGATCTTGGTTTGTTTAGAGGTTTTGAGGTGTGCAGAGGTGGAGACTGTTACTCATCTGCAATTTGCGGATGACACGATTTTGTTTTGTTCAGCTAATCAAGAGGAGGTGGTTAATTTGAAACGGCTTCTTCAATGTTTTCAGCTGTGTTCCGGTTTGGAGGTTAACTTGTCTAAGAGTTTGTTGGTGGGTGTGGGTTGTCCTAAGGAGACTGTCAAGGACATAGTGAATTTGATTCATTGTAAAGCGGGGAAACTTCCTATCTCTTATCTTGGCCTTCCTATTGGGGGCAAACCAAGATTTAAAGAAATGTGGGGCCCAATTGTGGAGAGAGTTGAAAGAAAGTTGTGTATTTGGAACAGGAAATACTTATCCTTTGGAGGCTGGATTACCTTGATCAAGTCTAGATTCTCGAACATTCCAGTTTATTATTTGTCTCTCTACAAAATGCCTAAGAAGGTGTGAGACTTTGGATCGTCTAAGGCGTGACTTCCTTTGGGAGGGGAATTGCGACAAAAGAAGATTCACTTGATGAAATGGAGTGAGGTCAAAAGACCTAAGAGATATGGTGGTTTGGGCCTTAGGGACCTTGAGAAGAAGAATCGGGCGCTCTTGTCTAGATAGTGGTGGAGATTTGGGGAGGAGAAGAAGGCTTTGTGGAGGAAGGTTATTGCTCTCAAATATAGGGAGGACAAGTGGGGGTGGACTTCTAAGTTTGTGCCTAGGTATCGTCTATCGTGTCTTTGGGGGGGTATAATGGCTATGGGGGATGCGTCCAATGTAACGGGTGAAGTCTTTTTTAAAGGGGTGGTTTTTATTGTTGGGGAGGGGAAAGATGTCAGTTTTTGGTCTGATGATTGAGTGGGGGCGAGTCCTTTAAGGTATTTGTTTCCTAGTGTCTTTAGAGTCGTTTCCAATAAGGAGTCTTCCCTGGGGGATTGTAGTACAGGGAGTGGTAACAATGTGTCCTGGGTAGTGTCCCTTAGGAGGTCCCCTCGTTAGTCGGAAGAGGTTCGATACAGGGAGTTGTTGAATTTGCTTTCTAACACTTTTATTTGCAGGGAAGGCAAGAATAGGCGGATTTGGAAGCCATCCACGTCAGGGGCTTTTTCGACCAAAGCTTTTTACTTGGTGCTTACGGAAGCTAATCTCCCAAGAGCATCCTGTTTGCTAGTATGGTTAGGGTTGGTGCCACCTCGTGTTGAGGCTTTCTGCTGGCTAGTAGTGGCAGGGAAGATCTCCACGGCAGATAATCTTAGGAGGAGGGGCATTTTGTCGAACTCTATTCTAGATACTTTTGTTCTTTGTGGGAAAGAAAGGGAATCTATTGATCACCTTCTTCTTCATTGCGAAAGGGAATCTATTGATCACCTTCTTCTTCATTGCGAGGTGACTTCCTATCTCTGGTTCTACTTCATCAACTTGTGCAGGTTTTTTTGGTGCTTCCCAAGAACCTGGCAAGTTTGGTGGAGGCATGGGTGTGGGGTCCTTTTCGCAGTTGTGGTTCGCTACTTTGGCGTCTAATTGCATTCGCCATTCTTTGGGAAGTGTGGAAGGAAAGGAACAAGAGGATTTTTAGAAACTCCACCTCCTCTTTGGAGGGTTTGGTTTCGAAGGTTATTTTTTCAATTGCTAAGTGGGCTTTGGTCATGAAGGATTTTAGAAATCTCAATGAATCGGATTTGTTTCACAGTTGGCAAGCTTATATGGGGTGTGGTGCTCCTAAAGTAAAAAAAAAAAGTCCATTTTTTGGATTCCTCCTCCTACAAGTATTTTAAAATTCAATGTCGATGGTGCGGCGAGAGGCAAACCAAGGCTGGCGGGTATTGGTGGTGTGCTTCGTAATGATAAGGGTGAGATATTGCTTATGTTCTCTAAAAGTGTTGGGATTAGAGATTCCAATGAAGCGGAGGTGTTGGCTATTTTGGAAGCTCTCCAGATCTTTTCGGCTTCTTTCCATGGCCCACTGGTGGTGGAGAGTCATTCTACTAATGCAGTGGGGTGGCTCTTGAAGCCTGATTCTAGACCTTGGAAGTTTCAATAATTTCACTTCAAAAAATTAAAGAAGATCTCCTCCTCTTTGGTTGTCTCCTTTGGTCATGTGAAGAGGCGTGCCAATAGTATCGCGAACGCTTTGGCTAAACAAGGGGTGGATAGAGATTCCCAATGGGTGGGTTTTTCTATGTAATCTTTTGTTTTCGGGGGTGGTTTTGTTTTGGTTTTTTCGCTTTGGTGGGTGGGGTATAATACTTTTATACCCCTTGTATTTCTGATTTTCTTTCTTGTGCCTTTTGTCTTTTTTCTCTTTTAATAAAGGTTCCGTTACCGATCAAATAAAAAACATGTACCCCGTAATGAAAGCCTGATCTTCAATAAAATTGGATTGTTCCTGATTAAACTGAGCATTTTGTAAAAATACAAATGTATCCTTTCGTGTAATCGTTTCTTAGTTACAGGGGTATTTTTGTCATTCTATTTAAGTATGCTCTGTTAATAAAATAATACAGATTAGTCATGCATGACACGCGACTATCCCTCTTGCATTTCTTCTTTCTTTCTCGTTTCTTTCCACCACTCCCTTCTTTTTCCCTTCTTAAATTCTTCCGTTTCTTTCTTGTAATATCCTCTTTCTACTTGGCATCAGAGTATGAGTGGGACCTAGTTAGACTTCAAACAGCTAAAATTAACATGCATATTCCTGACATAAGGAATCAATTCTCCAGGGTATTAAAAAATTATTATATGGGTTGAGAATTTGTGACATACATGTCATCTTGGGTAAGTTCTAGATTTTTTGAGCTTATTTAATGGGTTTTGAAGGTTCCCAAGAGAGACTGATGTAAAATCTGGTTTGCTGATTTGATGAGCTGCTGTCAACCAAGGGCTTTTTTATCTATATCTGTGTATCGATATGGTGTGCTTGGGTGGGTTTTCCCAGTTCAATGAAAAAAGTTTCATCAAATTGTGTGAAGATCTGGATTGCTTTAGTCCATTCCCCCTCCAGAGTGTTGACACCAGATAGTGTGCTCTGGAGTTCCTTTTAGACTGGTACTGAGGTGCTACGTGATATGTCACGGTTGTGAGGCAGTAGATGTCATTCTCTCAATTATAAATGCCAGAATGAACGAGAGTTTTTGAAAAGATATTGTATTAGGGGGTGTTTGGATAAAGGTAGAATATAATATGATCAAATTTGAATATTGTAAGATTTTATTATCACATAATAAAATAGTATCATATTATAATATTGTGTCATTTATGGTGTTTGGCAATTCTACAAATTTCAATATATATATTTCAAGTGTTTGGCTATCTATAACATTTTCACTAGAGGATGCATTGAAACAATAAATGAATAAAAAACGTGAATGATTGACCCAGTGGGAACCCACTAACTAGTAGTCACACTACAGTGATTTAATATTAGTAACCACAGTAGGGCCCATTTAATTATAAAACCATTAGACTAAATGTTAAAAACCACAAGCAATATTGTTTAATCAATGTGGGTCCACCAAATGCTAATAACCATAAATGTAATACATCCAATGGTGATTATAACGGAGAACCCTATGGGTGTTGAACATCATCGAGGAATCCATCTATGAGAAATAAATGGAAAACTCATTTGATGTTAATGATCACATTAACCAAGCTAATTATAGTAATCACAAGGGGGCATTAAACAATATGATTCATTTAATGATGGCAAACTAGTAATTAGTCCTACAATCCAATATTGGTAATTAGTATAAGACCCATCTAAAGTTGGAAATACGGGACCCACATAATGTTGGTAATCGTAGTAAAAATTACCTAATGTGATATTTGTAAGACCCACCTAATATTAGTAATCAATAAAGAAATTATGTAATTATGACAGGGCTATGGGACCCACATAAAATTTATAAACACTAAAGGGCTCATCTAATATTGACTCATTGCAGGATTCCTATAGAAACAATCAATATTTAAAAAAATGCAGTGGGCCAAACCCTTGTTTTGGTTAGTTGTCCTAATGAAATATAGTTTTATACAGCATATAGTTGAATATTATAACATGAAGGTTTTTGTAAGAAAATGAGATATTGTAGAATACCTTCTAAGTTATCCAAACACCTAGTTTTTAGATGAGTAGATTATATTCTAAACTAGGATATAATATAGCAAAATCTTTAAGAATATATGGTTTCCAAATACCCCCTCTTGGAGAATGATCACCAATATATAGGACATACATGCCTTTAATCAAGGCTTTTACAAAGGAATCTAAATAAATTACATCAATCACTAATCTAATAAGGAAAGCAATCAATCACTAAATTATATACAGTATTGACCAAATCAAATTCCAAATCCACGTGAGATGTATCTTGCTGGAATGGATTTATTGACTGGTGGACCTTGGACCTCTTAATGGGTATTGAGCCAAACTTAACAGTAGACATCTAGGATAACAACTAGCCTTGACTGATGTAGCTATTTAGAGTGGGTTCAGTCAGCCAAGATTTATCTTTGGCATGAAGAGACTCGGTTATAATGACAGAACCCAAATTCCCAAAAACATCGAAGGATGATAAAAGGGTATGCTGACTGGGATGCATAGGATCAGGTGATTCTTTCGCAACTCCAGCATTCCATGGAGTTATGGCGATATCAATTTCAAGCAAATTCATGTTTTCCCAGACTTACATTGTTGAGCGGATTGAATCTCCACTGTGATACCCCCAGGACAACTCTCTCCATTCTTCATATAGAAAAAAATCGTCATTGGGTAATTAAGGTAATAGCTCCCAACACCTCAGTGATGTGATTTTATTTTTGCTACTCCAGGTAGCAATATTCATGGCCCAACAGAATGTGCAGGGTATAAAATATGAACAATCCCATTGACCCCTGGCATGTCAATAGGCCAGGCTAGGGAATGATGCAGCAGCATCAATATGTCATTGGAGATAGACTCGTGGGCCATATGTGGGTCCCAAGGAAATCTAGAGATTTTTCTTATTTCATTATTTTCCTAATTTTATTTAACAGTTGTAATTAGGATTAGGTTTCTAATTTCGGTAGGATTTTTTTCTTGTTTCCTAGTTTGATTAGGTTGTTTCTTAGCCTCTAAGTTTCTGTTATTATTTATATGGCATGGTAGAGATCATAATCTCAAAGTTTGAGTTGAATAGAATTTTCCCTCGTGGGATTCATTGTTAGAGAGCATTCTTCATCGTGTGATTGTTTCTGCGGAAACCCTCATTGTGCTGCGACACCTACGATCCAAATCCTAAACCCTAGGATTTGCATCACTAGGGCAGAGGCGAAGCATGCCCAAGCCCAACTTTCTTATAATAGGGTCACAAAATTAGGCCTCCATTGACCCTGCTATATGTTAAGCCAAAGCCCAGCCCTCATAAAAAAATTTCAAGCCCAAGACCAGGCCCCATAGTTTTGATTAGCAAATGATAAATTATTGATATTAGAATGCAAACATTAAGGACACATTAGTGCAGCCACGTTTCCACATAAAAAGCGAAGAAAAGTTAGCTGCTTTTCCATGGCAAAATCTTTCCACATTTGCTGAGGCCACTTTTCAATGAGGAAAAGCGCAAAATTGAGCTAAATTTTCTACAATTCCACGTAAAAGCATTTCCCTTTTTTTTATATCATTTATGGTGTTAACTATAAAAGATGAACAATCCCATTCAAAAGCTAAATCTTTTGTTCATCCAATATTGGAATATTTAGATCATTATATACTATGTTTTTTGAAATGGTAGATCATTATATATTATGCTAAATGAGATATGCCAGACAAGCAAAACAATAGTAGTTGTTTTAGTTCCTACAGTAGTAACTATTATGGGTGACAATCTGGCCCTCTAGCGACAGTACCCAGAGCGTGGCCTAACAAAGCCTGCAAAAATGAGGAATTTTCTGCTTTTCCTAAAGCTGGAGAATAGGGCAGGGCCTGATTTTGAAAGCCCACTACCTTGAGGGCCTGGCTAGGACAAGACCATGCTCATCCAGGCCCAGCCCTTTGTTGTATTGATTAATATATATATATATATATATATTTACTACCCTTATCTAAAAGAGAAGAAGTTGTCGTGCTTATTTCTCTACACATCTGTAGGGCCCAGTTAAGATGATAACACTACACACCTTGCTGATGGAGCCGACTTAGACACAGCAAGTGGCCAAATGCAGGGCCGAATGTGAGACAGCGCATACTACCCTGAGTTTAGTGGACTAGCAACTTTAGACCAGAATTCAAGCCGCTAGGAGTTTAAACACTAAAAATAGACTTGGTCCAGCTCAATTACGCATGTCCAGGCTCACCTAAACACATCGAATCCTGTCCTAATTAAATCAGATTCAACTCTGCTGAAACCTTTGATTGAATGCATAAATTTATCAAGCCATGTGATCCACTACCCTTCCATGCAGCCCCCAATTTCATTTTTATTCATGAAATCGCTCGATAGCACCATCCAATCCGAATTTGGTTTTTTACATACTTCATCCATCCAATATCACCATTCCACCTTTTTCAATCAAAATTTTCAAAATGAAAATTTCCAAACGAAGTATGCAATATAACTATCCAACCTTATCCAAATCATGAAATTGTTCAATCAAATTTTCCAAATTTCACTTTACCCATCCAATCAAAGGCATAAAAGAAAACTTTGAATAAGTTGAAGTGGGCAGCTGCCTTCCCCCAGCTCTCTCGCTCTGCCTCTAGGTAAGCAGCAAGTTGACAGGCGGTGATGGTTTTGAAGGAGGAAAAAAACAATTAAGAGATGTCTTGTCCAAGCTGGGCATAGTAAACATGATGCACCAGCTTGAGGAGGGGTGTTAAGAAACAGCTAAGGGCTTTTTTTTGTAATTTTCTTGTAATTATGGACCAATTTGTAATGATAAAAACTTTGGTGGGAAGGGGTTTCTTTCCTAATTCTGATAATAGTGAATAATGTAATTAAATTGGCCGTAATTAAGGTTTGATGACCAGTCCTCATGGTTCTCTTTAAGTTCACTCTCCTCCTATAAAACCCTAACCTATTTCTCTAGCTATTTCCTCCTCTTTAATCTTTTGGGTTTTAACATAGTTTTCTTGTAAAAAACTTTCAACTAATAATGCATTCCAAAGATAAAAGGAACAGTGAAATGGCATGAGAAAACGGTGTCAGAAAACAGCAAGAAACATTCAGAACATTCCATAAAAAAGAAAAGGCAGTTCACGTCAAATATTCCACCACTTTCTAAAAGTACGTTTAGGAATTAGGATATATTTCCATTTTTTTGTTGTTAACATGAATTGAACACAAAACCTCAAGGTTGCAATACTCATTCCATTGTAGTAAGAACAAATAATTCAGGCAATTCTGAGGAAAATCAATAATTACTTATCAATAGTGATAATAAACCATGACTTTTAACATATCTGAGAGGTGAGGAGCAAAACTTGTGTACATTTTATTACCTTAGGAACGCCAAGAACTTTGACTGCATATTTCCACATAAGCTCTCCACAGCATCCTTCAGATCTATAAGCTCAGTACAGAGTTTTCTGATTCCCTGCATGCAAAGAGATGGTAAGATAGAAACAACTACTACTTCCCTGAAGATTGGTACTACCATAACCATACAATAAGAGCAGATTTACTTCTGAGGACTCCCTGCACCAGTCTTAGTTGTTCACATTTGATATAAAAAAAACTTGATAATGTTGTGGTAAAAGCCTACAAACTCAAGATGCATTTCAACAAACAAACACCAATCACTATAGACCTGTTTAGATTCCTCGTTGAATTCACAATGCAAAATCTACTAAATTGAATTGTTTGGTTAAGACTTTAATTAAGTCCTGTTTATATTAGGCTACTTTAATTGTGTTAGTTGGATGTTTTACAAGAGTCTTAGTTTTATTATTGAAAGGTATTAAGAATTTTCTTGGAAAATGATTCTAGAGTTCTGTTAGGAGTGGGATAGTCATTCGACGTGTGATATGGAAGCCTATATATATTGGCTTGAGTATTCTGTATTCCATCCTTTTTTGGCAAAATTATCAAATAGCCCCTGCAGTGTTTTTTTTTAGCCCTTAACTTCTACAGTTTCTAAAACTATAGTCTCTTCAGTCAAAATCCATTTAAAAAAATTATATAAATACCCCTTCATGGTAAAAAAAGTTGGGTCCTAATTCTGACATTTTTTACTGGTAACTGGTAAATTGGATTAATGAAAGAGAGTCTGCAATCAAAACAAAGGAGTCTAAATTAATGAAAAGAATAAAAGCATTATGACCTATGCTATTACTATAACGCTACAAAATGAAAGCAGAATCGAGGATGAAGAGATTAGAGAACAAAAGCAATAAGTAGAGAAGAAGAAGAGATGGAAGAAGAAAGAAGCAAAAAATACAGAGATAAAGGATAGAATTCATGTGTGTTACTTCATGCAAGACTATGCCTACTTTTATTAACTTAACTTAAAATGCCTAATTACAAATGAACCCATTGTTCTACAAGATTACAAATAAAACCCTGATCACGTGAAAAGAAAGAAACGATAAAAAAAATTAAGAAATTACCATAAACTTGATCTTATTTTCTACACTCCCACTCGAGCTGAGCATAGATATCGAACTTGTTCATCTTGCCAAGACGATCTTGATATCTACTTCTACCAATTGCATTTGTAAGCGCATTAGCTAAAGATCACTTTGACCTCAAAAACAAATGATGTATCATATTAGCTGCCTTTTCCCAAATAAAATGGCAGTCAGAATCAATAATTCTATCTTCTCCTGATAATATGAATTCTCCACAAGATGTACTGCTAGACTATCTCGATAGAATCATATAGGAACCTCAATTTAAATTCCCAAATCAGCCAACAATAAGTTAATCCATAGAGCCACAAATGTCCTATGTGTCATTGCATAATACTCAGCTTCAGCACTGGAACAAGCAACCATATACTACTATACTCTTCCATGTAACAAAATTCCCAACTACAAATGTAACATAGCTTGAAGTAGATCTTTTATCATCCTGACAACCTGCTCAATCAGCATCATTTGTGTTTCGAAATTTGTAATTTGTAGAAAACAGCCAAGCAAGGTGCATGAGAGGATAGTATATGTGGATATACTCTTGTGAGAGTTAACTCTCACTGCTTACGGTTAGAGACACTATGAAGGGGCCCACCTGGAGCCCCACTGATCACAAGACCAAGGGGATGGAAAGAGCCATCTTTGACGGTCCAGTTCGGATGGGTGCAAACCCATAGTTGTCAGTTCCACTTCGCTCTCCATTTCGGTCTGGCCTCCAAAATGAAATGTTTAGGAATTTCGGACTTTCAGCAAAACTTTTCAAAAAATATATAAAAACTTAAAAAAATAAAATATAAATATATACATATAAAAAAATTTAAAAACTAAAAGATAAAAAATATATAAATATGTAAAAAAATAAATAAATAACTAAAATTGGGATCCTTATTGTTGCGTTTAAAAACCTTTGTGATACACATATATATGAATTAGACTTACGAATATTTATCAAGCTTATTGAATTATATACTTGAATGCATCAAATTTGTCGAACTCGAACTACGAATTAAATGAATTTGAAAACGAATCAAATGAGTCTACTCCATCAAATTTTAAAATTGTGTTAAGCATCGAATTACGAACTTTGAACTCAAATGCGAATCCATCGAACTGAAAATCAAGTAACCATGAGCCCAACCCACTAAAGGACTACACGAAGAGGGTCGGCATCAGTCAGTCCTCTTCAAGATCGTATGGCTTGTTTAATCAGATGGTGGGCCCATGGTTCAAAATAGAGGCCACTATGCAACGTAGTGGCCGCATTATCAGCCATAGCGGTTGAGGCCGCTATGCTATTTTGCAAATAGCAGTGCTACAATCTAAAACTTAGTAGAGCTAAGTAGTTTTAATTTAAAATATTGTTTTTCCTATTTCTTCTCCTCAATAGTCTTTCCTAAAGTTGTCCTACCCATTATGGTTCCAAATCACTAAAAAAAATAAAGCTTGGCTCCGACACAAGATTCGATTTTTTTTTTTTTTTATCACTTAAAAATTTCACACCACTATGCTACTACGTATTGCCGCAACTACTACGTAGCGTTTTGGCCACTGGCCGCTACTTCCAATGAACCCGCTATTTTGATCCTTGAGGGGCCATATGGGGCCCACAGCCCCAGACAACCAGCAAGGTCAATGCAACCGTTGCACAGCAGGTTCTAGTTCGACAATCCTTTTTTTTTGTGATTTCTTCCTTGTTTTGGTTTATGTAGGTCCCATTTAGATTAATGTACCTAGTTTACTTGATGAGAAATGGTGGCTATTAAATTAGGGTTTCTAAGAAATGTTGAGGGATGTAAGGGAAAGATAAGTCGATAGCACTAGGTGGAAACACGACAATTGAAGAAAACCTTTCTTTATACATTGTGCTGCTTTCTTCTCCATTGTGAATTTGGGATTGAAGAACTTGATTATTCATCAATATCAGTAAGCAATCTGGTTTTATCTCCTCGTTTTCTTGCATTATTTACTGTTGATTGGGTTCGGGGTTGGAAGTTTGGTTTTTAATTCAATTAGCGATCTCTTTGGCTCATCATGTCTCTTATGTCAGTTCCCAATGGAAAATAAAAGATATTGAGTTATAAAAATTTTGGCTCGCAAATGAGAGGTCCTGTGAGTAAATGGAAGGAAAGAGTTAGTCAGAAACGCACAACCTTATCAGAAGGTCAATGGAGTGAGTATTGTTTCAATGGGGAGCCAACATGGTACGACCCTGAGTAATTGAGTAAGGTGATCAATGAGGCCCATCCATCAAGGAATAGTTGGAGGACACATTGGACCAGATGCAACTGCAAGGAAGATCATGTTAGCTGGACTATACTAGGGGGCACTTTGAACATACGTTCAAGAGGTCATTGGAAGTATTGATGAGGAGTAGAACTGTTGATTACATGCCATTACATACCTCCAAAAATATTTGAGAGGTGGAGTCTTGACTTCTTCGGACAAATTTCAACTCCATAAATAAATAAAACAATAATCAATTAGGGATCTCTTCGGATACATTATGTCTCTTATGTCAGTTCCAAAGAGAAATTGAGTTTTAAAATTTTTGGGTGCCAGTTCTTGATTGAGCCTTAAGGACTAGATTGATCTACCATATTAGAGGCGTCTGGCACTTATCTTCAAAATACACCAAGCTGCATGTGATTTTGATGAGTCTAGAACCCATGGTCGAAAATCTCCAAGGCATGCTTGAAGTATGGCAACACAGAGCATGAGTTTTAGACATTTATTGTTGATCTGTGAAGGTAGTTTTTAGGTGTTTGGTTAATGATACCTCCCATTTTGTACCTGGTTTGAGTTGTGCAAGTGCAACTCAAATCTACATTAATTCAAGCATTGTGAGTTACTGGGTTGTGTAACCATTATAATTTTCAGTTGGTACAGTACTTTTGGCTGTTATTATTAGTGTGATTTTGAGAAATATGTATAATAATAAATTAGGAGGGAGGTTGTGAGAATTCTAGCTGCATAAAAACAAATTTGGAGTAAAGTAGTCTTACCAATCAGCCACTCTGGGATACTAATGTCAGTTTTGATGGTACCAATTATTTGGAATGGGTCCAGTCTGCTACTACGAATATTCAGGGTGTGAAGAAACTTGGGTGCGGTGCCACTGATGGTACATTTTCCAAACCATCGAGAAATGACAAGGGGTACCATACACTGAGATGCCAAAGACAAAACGGTTTTTTCCCAACATCTCCATCCCATGGACAAGTTAATATCACATAATCTTAACGTGTTCAAGGACATCTCAAGACTTGCTTGATCAAGTATAGGAATCTTAAATCTAGAAGTCAAATATCGCCCAAGCCTGAGCTATATTTTGATGAACTATGAGGAGTAACTTTAAGTTAGAACAAGATGCATTTCTTCATCTTGATACAGCATTGGATAATGCAGACTCCTAGTAATAAAAAGAAACAATCATGTTTTTTTTTTTGCTCTGTTTGGTAAACCAGGAGACAAAATACTTGGTTGCTGGAAAAAAAAACCCATTTTGCCAAACAGACTCGACTAAAACACGGGCTACTAAAATAAGTACACACAGATGCTGTGAATGCATAGAAATAGGAAAGGAAGAAATAAAATAAACCCAATACAAACCCAGAAATTAAAATAACTTCTCGAATAGATTTTTTTTTTCAGGAAATGGGGCAATTTCATAGCTAGCGGATAGGCATATGAATCTGAAAATGAATAGAATAAACAGGAGTGAACTGGAAAACATGGGTTATCCCAAAAGGTACATATAGATTATAGAAACCGCAAATGCCGAGAAATGGGAAGAAAGAAACTAAACTAAAACCATCCCAGAAATCAAAACAACCTCCCCAAGTACCCCAACAGATTTGAAAAAGGAAGATGAGGGAATTTCATTGATACAAGAAAATAGGGATCTTTGGAAATAAGAAGAAAGAAACTAAAATAAAACAAACCCAGACACAATAACATCTTCCTCAATAGATTTGAAGAGAAAAAACGAAATGGGGCAATTTCGTTTCCACAAGAAACTAGGGATCACTGGAATAAGCACATGGAGACACATGAATCCTGGAAAATAAGAAGAAAGAAACTAAAAACAAAACAAACCCATCAATCAAAACAACTTCTCCAATGAATTTGAAGAGAAAACTGGGGTAACTTCGTCGCTAATGCAGAAGTAAATGAAGTGGAAAATGGATGGAATAAAAAGAAAGAAGCTGGAAATGGAGAAATGGGTCAGAAAATGGGGGACCTTTTCGGTGTTGGATTGGTAAATGGAGTTGATTTTGGATTGCGGGGTGATCCATTCATGAGATGGGAAATCATCATCTTCTTCGCTGCTGCTCTCCATGCTTTGGTTCTCGATTTCCTTCTCCCTTTGGAGTTTGGACTGATGAGAAGTGGAGGAGACGAAAATAAGAGTGACGGTCAGATTTTTGAGGGGAGAAATATGAGAGTGCACGTGAAGGATACTTCATTTGTTTATTTATTTGAAGAAACTTTTCTGAACAGACCCCCAACATTTACTTCATTTTCAAAAGTACCCCCCACCAGGCATGAATATTCCCTCCAGATGTGGACAGGTGGTTTTCATCGATATAAAAAAAAAAAAAAAAGAAACTTACAACAGAATACCTTGATATTTAATTTAGAGACAAGTACGTAGGAGTGTGACCATATGTTTGAATCAAAAGTCAGTCCTAAACCTTAATCTCTTCGGATCAATTATGAATTTAACTATTTATATTCAAAAGAAAGTACTTAGTGGATGAATCAAGAGATAGTATAAATGCAAAACTTGAAATATAATAGAAAGGCTTTAAAATCAAAGTATTTTAAAATAAATCGTACAAAGACTGAATATATAAATTGTAATTTCAGTGGGTATATACAAAAAATTGAGAATCCTATGAGAATTCAAGCAAAAAGATACCAAAGAGATATTCATTCCGTTACCTTGGCTTGATAATTAGTAAGAATGGAGTGGTTGAAAAAGTTTGAAGATGTTGAACATATGATAAAAGTAGGATGGTTGAAGTAAAGATTTGCTATTAGAGTACTTTGTCATCAGTGCAAGCCAACAAAGTTAGATGACAAATTTTACAGAAGAGTGATTAGACCAGTTATGATATATGGAGCTAAATGTTTGTTAATAAAAAAGGGAGCATATGCACAAAAATAGATGTAGCAGATGTGAGAATGCTGAAGTAGATGTGTGGTAAAACTAACAATGATAACTGATGATGCCAAAAACAGGGGTTCGGACACCACCGGTCAATATGATTAATGCAAAGCAATAAAAAGAGAGATGAGGGATTTATAGTGGTTCGGTCAAGCGCGACCTACGTCCACTTCAAAAGGGTGATCTTGGATTAATGTTGAGAGTTACAAAATATGTCAAAGTAGAGAAAATCCATCCCCTCTCAAGTGATGAGAGGGCTC
Organism: Litsea cubeba; assembly: GCA_012931725.1. Lineage (NCBI taxonomy): Eukaryota > Viridiplantae > Streptophyta > Magnoliopsida > Laurales > Lauraceae > Litsea > Litsea cubeba. The sequence goes on along the minus strand of CM022951.1, from coordinate 21,831,474 downwards.
TATTTATAATTCTTTCCCACCAGGTGGGGAGGTAATCGGTTCAACGTCTCTTTGGAGCGTCAGACGTGTCCCTGAGGATCGAGCCAGGTGGAAGGCAGGTGAGATCCTCTCCGCGAGACTTGGTAAATGCAGGTTAGGGGAGACTTCGTCGCGATGGCTTGGAACCTGAGGTGACGAGGCTTCGTTTAACGAAACCCGGATCTCAACGGGGCTACTCTGGCCTGACCCATGATCCTAGACGGACCGGGTCACTTGGACCTGACTCATTACCGCGATCCGGATTGGGTTTGACTCATCATTTGCCCCCTAATGCCCCGTTCTCAAATAATAATATATATATATTTTTTTTTTTTTTTTTGAAAGGGGGCATTGATAAATTCCAATCTCGTCTCTTGACAAATTTTCTTCTTCCCGACCTTAACCGCTTGTCCCTGCAGATGTGTATTTCGGAGAGTCCTCCCGGCTTGGGTTACTCTTCTTTGAAAACTCTGGCTATAAAATAAGCCCTAGAGTCTGATTTCTTCAAAAGAAAGAAACTTGGTTCTGCAGAAAAAACCCTCGGGAGAGAAGAAGATGGTGGCAAGCAGAAGGGTAGGCACTGGCGTTGGCGTTTCCGGCGATCCCTCCATAGGTGAGGAAGATGTGGTCGTTTCCCGCGATGCTCGGCAATGGGCGAGGAGAGAAGGAGGAGATGGGCGAGGGCGCCATGGCCGAGGTCCCCATGGCCGAGGTCCCCATGGGCGAGGGCGCCATGGGCGCCACATGCGCTGGCGAGGTCGCCACGGGCGAGGGCGCCATGGGCGCCACAGGCGCTGGCGAGGTCGCCACAGGCGAGGGCCCTATGGGCGAGGGCGCCATGGGCGCCACAGGCGCTGGCGAGGGTGCCACAGGCGCTGGCGAGGCCATGGCAGGCGCGGGCGAGGCCATGGCAGGCGCGGGCGAAGTCAGGGCAGGCGTGGGCGAGGGCTCTCGTGCTCCGCGCGTCGCAGCGCTGGTTGTGGGCGAGGGCACCTCGGGCGCGGGCCCCATGGGCGAGGGCACCTCGGGCGTGGGCGAGGGCTCCTCAGGCGCGGGCCCCATGGGCGAGGGCGGCTCGGGCGTGGTGGCTTCTTGGGCGAGGAGCAAGGTGGCTGCCCTGGTGGGCGAGGGCGCTGGCGAGGTGGGCGTCTGCCTGGCCGCACGTGCCCCTGCGATGGGCGACGTCGCGGTGCACCCCTGGGCGAGCGGACGCGAGGGAGGTGATGGTGGCGAGGCCGTGGGGGCCCCCTGGGCGAGCAGGCAGGACACAGGAGGCTCGGCGATCCCCCCTTGGGCGAGCAGGCAGGGCAAGGGAGGCTCGGCGATGCCCCCTTTGGCGAGCAGCCCCCGCGATGAGCTCAGGCAGGGGGGTGGCTTGCTAGGTGGAGGACAGGATGGGCGACCCCAACCTGGTGGGCGAGCCAGAGATGGGCGCGCATGCTCACAGCACCTCTCGCTCAGGTGCCGCATCCGGCCAGGGGTCACGAGACCTTGCATCGGTCTCCGCGGCGAGAGAAAAATTACGTCCTCGTCCCAAGAAATACCAAGGGAAGGTCATCGTTGAGGACGACGGGTACAAAGTAAGTACAATCTTCAGCACCTTTCGGACAGATAGTGACATCTCCCGAATCATTACTTCGTATCGTGTTCCGCCCATGGTGATGTGTCGTCTTGCTGAAAAAGATGAACCAGCTTGCGACAGCTCCTCATGTGAGATCCTCATTTATGAGGATATGCTCGAGGCCGGGCTGAGATTCCCAATGTCTTCTTCCATCTGCCGGATTCTTCACTATTTTTCCCTAACCCCAGGGCGTCTCGTGCCTAACGGCTGGAGGGCCTTACTGGGTTTTCTTGCGTTGTGGAAGAAGGTGAATGGCGAGGATGCCTCCCCAGCTGAGTTTCACGCCGCTTACAACTTGATGGAGTCTCCTGCCCCCAATAGGGGATGGTATTACCTCACCTCCAGGGGATGTAAGCTTCTTACAGGGATGCGTTCGAACTGTCACAGCTGGAAATCTCGCTTCTTCTTCATAGGTGGCGAGTGGGCTTCGCAAGCAGATCAGGATTTGGTGCCCACACGATGGATTAGCGCCAAAAGACTGGGTACGTTTTTCTGTTCACTTCCCCATACTTATGTAAATGTATATACACATTGTTCCTTTATGCACACCGTTACTCTGCAGATCCTCCCATACTCTCCAAGGACCAAGAGGCGAAACTGCAAGCGGTGAGGGATCATCCAGAGAAAGACTTGGGAGCTCTTATTCCCAAAGAAAGTCGTAAGGCCAGTGGACCTTCTCCGGGCTCTTCTTCAGGACCGTCATCCAAGAGAAAGAGTAAGTTAAATCTGCTCTGACCATAATCTTAACATTACCTGAGGTGTTATTCCCTTGTTTCACTTGTCAATACTTCTCTTAATAGGCACGGAGGTGAGCAGAGAGATGATTGGAGACCGGTTCTCGGCCCGCTTCTCGGATAGGGGAACCCCTCCTTCAAAGGTGGCGAGAACAGGCGATGTCTCACCAGGAACCTCTCTATTGGCTTCTCGCACCGAGCCCCGAGTGTCTCCCACTCGGGTGGTTTTACCTGAGATATCTCTTCAGGCAGGGATCTCCTCCGCTAAGACTGTTGTCTTGCAGCCTTCCTCTTCAGCCACACTTCCTGTCCCCCGGCTATGTCCTCCACAGCCGGGTACTTCTACAGGGGCACCCACCGGGACCGGTCCCCGGCGGGGTCGTTCGTGGGAAATGCGGGATAGGCTAGGGAGATATGTGCTGGCGCATGAGGTCTCTCGGGTTAACGCCTTGTGCACCGAAGGAGTCATTGACTCATTTGTAGAGGGCCTGACTCAGGTGAAATTCATTATTTATTTTTCTCCTGATTGTTACCCCTTCATTTCTTTATAACTATCTCACTTCTTGTTTCTTATCTTTTCAGCTTTCCACAGCATCCATCTGCTTGCTGCAGCGTGCCCAGTCTTGTGGTCAGATGAGTCGGGAGAAGGAGGCTATGCGGCTGGAGCTCTCCACTGCTCAAGAGAAGATTATTGCCCTGGAAGCCGCTGGTAGGATTTCCGCAACCAATCTTGCTGCGTCCCGAGAGAGGGTAAGCAAGCTTGAGACCGGGCTTTCAGCAGCCAATAAGAGGGCAGCCGAGGTAGAAGATGAGCTTTCGAAGACCTGCGAGAAGGCTTCGCTCACCGAGGCTGAGCTTACGAAGTCCCGTGAGAGGGCTTCGCTCAGTGAGGCTGAGCTGATGAAGGCCCGTGAGAGGGCTTCGCTCAGTGAGGCTGAGCTGATGAAGGCCCGTGAGAGGGCTTCGCTCAGTGAGGCAGAGCTTGCTCGAACCCTTGAGAAGGTGAGGCTCAGGGAAGTTGTTGTAGAGGCTGAGATGAGGACAGCGTCCGAGAGAGCTTCTCAAGCTGAGAGGGACCTGCAGATTGGCATCGCTGATGCTTTCATTGATGGCTACGAGGAGCTTCGAGAGAAGATTTCTGCCGCCTTTCCAGACATTGACATATCAGGCTTTGTGCCGATGGAGGCGCCTGATGATGGTGGTAGCAGCTCTGGTGATTATGAGGACGATGAGGAGGAGGATTATGAGGAAGGGGATGAGAGTGATTAGTGTATAGGGATTTCATGGGTAGGTAGCTTGACTTTTGTAAAGGCAACATCAGCCTGATTTATGCAACTTTTGGTAATAAAAGTAATTTTATTTATCCATCTTTTGTTTTGCAACATTAAATCAAATAAAAAGTGCAAACCTAAGTCCTTTAACAAAAACCCTAATTTGCCCCCTGGACCTCCTCACTGGTAGTACTTCTTCAAGTGTTCTGCATTCCAGGGATGGGGTAAGACCTTTCTTTCAGAGTTCTGGATTCTGTAGGTGCCTGGTCTCACCACTTCTGTTATGAGATACGGACCTTCCCAATTTGGTCCGAGTTTTCCTTCCCGAGAGTCCTTCGTAGCGAGAATCACCTTCTTGAGGACTAGGTCTCCTGGTTGGAAGGAACGAGGCCTCACCCTCGAATTGTAGTACTTGGCCATGCGTCGTTTGTACTCCGCATTACGGACCACAGCCATTTCTCTTGCCTCCTCTATCAAATCGAGGTTGAGGCGGAGTCCTTCTTCGTTGGTGGCAGGGTCGTATTGGTGGACCCTTAGGGAATGTACCCCTATCTCGACAGGGATTACCGCCTCAGTCCCAAAAGCAAGAGAGAAAGGGGTTTCTCGTGTAGGAGTCCGCGGAGTTGTCCTGTAGGCCCATAATACTCCTGGAAGCTCATCAACCCACAGACCTTTTGCTCTTTCGAGCCTTGTCTTAAGGTTGCGCAGGACTGTCCTCACCATCACTTCTGCTTGTCCATTTGCTTGGGGGTGTGCCGGGCTGGAGTGAGGTTGTTTTATGTGAAGGTCTGCGCAGAAGGAGTTGAAGAGCCTGTTGTCAAATTGTTTGCCATTGTCGCTGACGATGGCTTCAGGTATCCCGAAGCGACAGACCAGGTTTTTTCCAGACGAAATCTTTCACCTTTTGGTCTGTTATCTTCGCTAGGGGTTCCGCCTCAGCCCATTTTGTAAAGTAGTCGATGGCGACTACTATGAATTTGCACTGGCCTCTACTCAAAGGCAGGGGGCCCAAAATGTCGATGCCCCATTTGGAGAAAGGCCACGGGCTGAGGATGGTGGTCAGCTCTTCTGGTGGCTGCCGCGTCACAGTGGCGAAGCGCTGGCATTTGTCACACTTCTTGGCGAGGTCCTTGGCATCTTTCAACATGCTTGGCCAAAAGTACCCTTGCCTAAGCGCTTTATGTGCGAGGCAGCGTCCTCCCGAGTGATTTCCACAAATCCCCTCATGAATTTCTCTGAGGGCGTAGTCAGCCTCTTCTGGGGAAAGGCAGCGCAGCAACGGTAGGTTGTAACCCCTCTTGTAGAGAACATCATGTAGGATTGTGAACTTAGAAGCTCTCATCCTCAGTCTCCTGGCTTCCAAATGGTCACCTGGCTCGGTGCCCTCTTGGAGGAAGGCTTTTATGGGGGTCATCCAATTTGGCTCATCGTCATCTGATGCACAGTGGATGTTTCCGATTACCACATCCAACTTACTTTTCTCCACTGGTGCCCGATGAAGCGTCTGGTCCCGCAGATGAGGCCTCCAATGATGAGGCGAGCCTGCGAGTCGCGTCGGCGGCAACTTTTCCTCCCCTAGAAGATGAGAGAGCCGAAAATAGTTGGAAAACTTGTGATTATTTCCTTTACCATGAGTGAGGGGAATCTTGCATTCTTTCCTCCTTTGCTTCGAATTCGCCAGTTTACCTATTCCCACCAGTTCTGACCGTTACCTGATTTAGCACCATCTCAATCGCCATTTAGACAGAGAGAGGGCTCGACTCCTTCATTGTTTAGGCAAAAGTGGAGCTCACTGCTGATGGTGTACCATCAGGACTATTGGATAGCCAGTCCGCTTCCTTGTGTGCTGACATACACGTAGATTTCCAGGTTTGCGATTTTTCTCAGGAGGTACTTGGAGAGGCTCTCCGTTCATAGATGGAGAGGCCTGCGAGTCCTGTGGGGGAGAAGCTTGGGCGCCCGGAGATGAGGTGGAGAGCTGGGCGCCGTTGGTGGGAGAGGTGAGACGGCGCGCCCGTGATGAGGTGGAGAGCTGGGCGCCCGTTGGTGGAGAGCTGAGCTGGGCGCCCGTTGAGGGGAGCTGGACGCCCGTTGGTGGAGAGGTGAGCTGGGCGCCCGTTGAGGGGAGCTGGACGCCCGTTGGTGGAGAGGTGAGCTGGGCGCCCGTTGAGGGGAGCTGGACGCCCGTTGGTGGAGAGGTGAGCTGGGCGCCCGTTGAGGGGAGCTGGACGCCCGTTGGTGGAGAGGTGAGCTGGGCGCCCGTTGAGGGGAGCTGGGCGCCCGTTGGTGGAGAGGTGAGCTGGGCGCCCGTTGAGGGGAGCTGGGCGCCCGTTGGTGGAGAGCTGAGCTGGGCGCCCGTTGAGGGGAGCTGGACGCCCGTTGGTGGAGAGGTGAGCTGGGCGCCCGTTGAGGGGAGCTGGGCGCCCGTTGTAAGTAGAGGAGGATCCTCAGTTTGCTCTTCAGCATACGTAAGCTCCGATACAAAGTCTGCCAAAGCCTGTGCTTTGATGGCAGGCCTTGGTTGATAGTGAATGTCAAACTCACCAAGCTCCACCGACCACTTAGCCAATCTTCCAGCAACATCAGGTTTTGCTAAAACTCTTTTCAGAGGTTGATCCGTGATGACAGTGATTGTGTGGCCCTGGAAGTAATGACATAGACGCCTCGCAGTCGAAACGAGGGCGAGCGCCAGTTTTTCCAACTCTGAGTATCTGATCTCTGCCCCTCTGTATGCTCTGCTCACATAGTAGATTGGTTTTTGTACCCCACCATGGTCTGTAATGAGGACAGAGCTTACTGCTGAGGGAGAAGCAGAGAGGTACAAATACAGCACTTCCCCAGGTAAAGCATGTGAGAGGAGAGGAGGTGTGGCAAGGTATGCCTTAAGCTTCTGGAAGGCCTCCTCAGCCTCAGATCCCCATTCAAAAGTTTTCCTAAGAATTTTGAAGAAGGGCAAACACTTATCTGCAGATTTGGAGACGAACCTGTTGAGCGCTGCAATTCTCCCATTGAGGCGCTGCAGCTCCTTAGTTGATGATGGCGACCTCATATCCAGTATGGCCTTGATTTTGTCAGGGTTCGCCTCAATCCCCCTCTGATTGACCATGAATCCCAAGAACTTCCCCGATCCAACGCCAAAAGCGCATTTCTCGGGATTCAGCTTCGTATTGTAGGTCCTGAGAACACTGAAGGTCTCTTGAAGATGACCTATGTGATCTGCTGCAGCCAAGCTCTTTACTAGCATGTCGTCGACATATACTTCCATCGTTCGCCCGATCTGGGAATGGAACATCATGTTCACCAGGCGCTGGTAAGTGGCCCCAGCATTTTTTAGTCCGAAGGGCATAACCCTGTAGCAGTAGGTGCCCTTCGGAGTGATGAAGGATGTTTTTTCCTGGTCTGGAGGGTGCATGTTAATCTGGTTGTATCCCGAATAAGCGTCCAGGAAGGAAAGCAGCTCGTGTCCCGCCGTGGCGTCGATGAGGAGGTCGATCCTGGGCAACGGGTAGCTATCTTTCGGGCACGCCTTGTTAAGTTCACTGAAGTCTACGCAGAGGCGCCATTTCCCATTCGCTTTGGCCACCATCACCACATTGGAGAGCCATTCAGGGTACGCGACTTCACGGACTGCCCCCGGTATCAATCAGCTTTCCCACTTCCTTTTCTATTGCTTGGGCCCTTTCAGTGGAGGCGCCCCTTAACCTTTGCCGAACAGGTTTGTGGAGAGGGCTGACGTTGAGGCGATGGGTGGTGACGGCTGGGTCTATCCCTTCCAGATCAGCATGTGACCACGCGAATATGCCCATATTCTCCCTCAAAAAATCTGTCAATCGGCCAACCAGAGCTTTCGGGAGTGAAGAGCCAATATACACCTTCTTTTCCGGATGCTCCTCATGCAAGATGATAGGGGTGAGTTTTTCAACTGGCTCCCCTCTTTCCGTGGTAGCCTCATCTCTTGGGTCCAAGACTTCCACCTGCAGCGCCTCCTGCGTCATCTTGGCCTTCATCGAGGTGACGTAGCATTCTCTTGCTGCTACTTGATCTCCTCTTACCTCCCCTACTCCATTCGGGGTTGGGAAGCGGAGGATGAGATGATATGTGGAAGGGACGGCTCTCAAGGAGTTAAGCGTGGGCCGCCCCAGAATGATGTTGTACGCTGATGGACAATTTATCACCAAGAAATTGACCATTGTGGTGGAGGTTCGGGGGGCTGTTCCGGCCGTGACTGGTAACGTAATGGCCCCCAAAGGATACACCTTTTCCCCTGAGAAACCGATGAGGGGAAACTTGACTGGTTGCAATCTCTCTCGACCCAACTTCAGCTTATCATAGGCTTCCACAAATAAAATATCTGCGGAACTTCCACTGTCAACCAAGATCCTATGCACCTGGAAATTGGCGACGGTCATAGAGAGCACCAGAGGGTCGTCATGAGGGTGCTGGATGTTCTCTAGATCTTTATCCGAGAAGGATATGATCTCATCAGTGCTGTGCCTCGACGCCTTTGACGGTCGTGGCTCATCTGGATGCCTCGCCTTTCTGGCGTAGGCTTTCATAGCGGAGAATGATTCCGCTGACCCTCCAGAGATGGTACGAATTTCTCCAATAGGGTGTTGATTTTCGCCATTGTGAGGCTGTGGCGGCGCCTGCCCCCTACCAGCAACATACTGGCGCAGGTGTCCCCGCTGAATAAGATCTTCAATCTGCCTCTTGAGGTCGAAGCAATCGTCAGTGTCATGACCGTGATCGCGATGGAAGCGACAGTATTTGGTCATATTCCTGCGATTTGCTGGAGCTTTCATCTTTCCCGGCCATTTTACAGCGGGATCATCTTGAATTTCCAGTAGAATGTGCCCTACTGCAGCATTGAGAGCTGTGAAAGCTTGTTGATTTCTCTGCGGAGCAGGGAAGGGTCGATCTCTCGGGGGGGCAGGACCGAGTCGGTCCCTGGCTGGTACCCTCTCGGTTCTGCTCCGCTTGTTGCTGGGCTCCTTCTTGTCGTCTCTATCATGTTTTCCTTTATCTGCAGCTCTGGAGGACTCGCCCCGTCTGGCCCTAGTAGCGTCCTCCGCATTCATGTATTTCTGGGCTTTCGCCAACAGCTCCGTCATGTTCTTTGGTGGGCGCTTCATTACTGAAAAGTAGAAACCCGATGAGCGGAGGCCACCCAAGAAAGCAGTCATGGTTACCTTGTCATCGGGTTCTTCCACCTGAAGTACCTCCTCGTTAAAACGAGTGAGGTATGCCCTGAGGCTCTCATTATTGTCCTGCTTTACAGTCAGCAGGTGTGTGGGTGGCTTTTGATGGCGGCGTCCTCCAATGAAGTGTGACACGAAGGACCTGCTTAGTTCTTCGAAGGTGGCGATGGAAGCTGGGGCGAGATTGGAAAACCACTGTCGGGCGGAGCCCTTCAGTGTAGTCGGGAATGCTCTGCACATGATCTCATCAGCGATATTGTGCAGCTGCATCACAATCTTGTAGGTTTCCAGGTGATCGAGTGGATCCTTCCTTCCATCGAAGGTCTCTATAGACGGCATTTTGAACCTAGGAGGAAGGGGGTAGTTTACTACATCAGACTTGAACGTGGTGTTCGTTCGTCTGACGAGATAATCCACCGTCTCTGGGGCCTGCGCCCTCACTGCATCGAAGACATCTCCGATTTGATTCTGCATCTCCTTAAATTTTTCCTCCCATTGATTATAGGGCTCTATGGAAGGACCAGGGAGATTGCTTTCCTCCTCCACTGTATTATTTTCACTTTCCCCTTCTTGGAAGTGGGGGTCATCAGCCGGAGGTTCTGCAAAGTGGGCTCCACCCTGAGGAGGAGGCGCCGCATAATAAGCATGACCTTGTGGACCAGCCAGGCTCGGGCCAGGTGGGGGGTCCAAAGGAGCTTCGGCAGAGGCATCCTGGGCGCGATGGAACTGAGTCATCAGGGGAACTCCTCGACCCTGGGCGCCATAGGGATGGGCGCCCAGGTGATGGAGATTGGGCTGGGCGCCCACAGGAAGACCCCTTGCCTGGGCGCCCAGGGGATGGGCGCCCGGATGAGGTAGATTGGGCTGGGCGCCCATAGGAAGACCCCTTACCTGGGCGCCCAGGGGATGGGCGCCCGGATGAGGTGCTCCGTTTCGCGGAGCGGTTGGGCCCCGCGAGCGCGTCGCCTCCTGCTGCTGGATCCCACCGAATGGTGCTCCTCCTTGCCCTGCGAGCATAAGTTGGAGGATTTGCTGGTTTTGAGTCACCAGCTGCTGCATGGTCTCCATCATCTGCTGTGGAGAGGGAGTAGGAGCGGGGGTAATCGGGACAGGATTACCCGGTGGAGGACCGTTCTCTCCCTGTCTGGGAGAGTTAGGCTGAGCGTTAGGGCCCGGACCCGTAGCTAGGCCAGGGTTATCCTCACGTCTTCCTGACCTCGTGCTGATCACCATGATTCTAACAAAGGGGTTTGAATTTTTTCGTTTCCCACAGACGGCGCCAAACTGATGATGCCAAAAACAGGGGTTCGGACACCACCGGTCAATATGATTAATGCAAAGCAATAAAAAGAGAGATGAGGGATTTATAGTGGTTCGGTCAAGCGCGACCTACGTCCACTTCAAAAGGGTGATCTTGGATTAATGTTGAGAGTTACAAAATATGTCAAAGTAGAGAAAATCCATCCCCTCTCAAGTGATGAGAGGGCTCTATTTATAATTCTTTCCCACCAGGTGGGGAGGTAATCGGTTCAACGTCTCTTTGGAGCGTCAGACGTGTCCCTGAGGATCGAGCCAGGTGGAAGGCAGGTGAGATCCTCTCCGCGAGACTTGGTAAATGCAGGTTAGGGGAGACTTCGTCGCGATGGCTTGGAACCTGAGGTGACGAGGCTTCGTTTAACGAAACCCGGATCTCAACGGGGCTACTCTGGCCTGACCCATGATCCTAGACGGACCGGGTCACTTGGACCTGACTCATTACCGCGATCCGGATTGGGTTTGACTCATCAATAACCTTAAAAATGAATGCTTTCGAGAACATTTAGGGGTAGCATTAATAGGAGATAAAATCAGAAAAAAAAAAAAAAACTCATTTGAGATGGTTTGGGGATGTTCAACATATGCCGGCAATGACGCTGATAATAAAAGGTTGAGCTATACAGGTTGATAGCCCACCAAGGAAAGAGGTAGGTCAAAGGAGATGTAGATGAAGATAGTAGAAATATATTTAAAGATGTGCAACTTATATGAAAATTTGTCTTAAGAAAGATCAAAATTGAGAAACATAATTCATGAAGTTGACCCAATATAATTGAAACAAGGCTTTGATGATGATGATGATGCATCCACGGGTTTGAAATACCTATCGACCAGGGCTAGCCCATTTTGTTGAAAATGAAGAGTTGAGAAGGGCCATAAATATTTGTTGGTTCATGATCAGCCAATGATACAAAAAGTTAGCTCAAATCCAGCCGATGTGAGTAGTGCTCTAGTTAGCCTGGCCCATATGTACCACTACTTGCCCTTTATTATTTCTATAAACAATCTAAACTATGAACCATTTTATAGAAGAACCGTGCTACACAGCCCGAGGCGGTGCCCGGGCTGTGGCACGAGATCCCACTATGGACGGTGGGATCGTGCCCGGGCTGTGGCACGAGATCCCACCATGGATGGTGGGATCTCATTTCAAAGTGAGATCCCACCGTCCATAGTGGGATCTCGTGCCACATCCCGGGCACAGCCTCGGGATGTGTGGACTTTTTGTTTATGGAACAACTCTTTACTAAAGGTTTTTGAGTTTTAGGACTGACTTCAACATTTCATCAAATAAACTATAAAAAATGTCTATCTTTGAAATCCCATCCAAAATATATTCTTTTAACTTCAAACTTAAACCTATGATCCATTTGTTGTTTTAGTTTCTCTCTTGTAAGTGAGTTTGGAGAGCTTGGACTTGAATGAGCTGAATGTGTGTTGTGACTTAACTTGTGTTAAACTAGCAACAACAAGCCTGGCCCAAAAAATTAAAATATATTAAAATCTGGAGGCATTATTGGAAAGAAAGAATCTAAAAGAAAATATGTATTATTTATCATTATTAAAATTCTATATATCAAAATATAAATTATAAACATTCATACATAAAATAAGATCTGCATATGCGACCTAGATTTGATCGCAAATGTCTACATTAAAATTTGCATATGTAGCCTTAAATGGGCCATCTATTTTAATATGAAAATTCATAAATAAGACCGAAATGAAAAACAGAAAAATCAATGCATTTTTATACACTTTCAATAGCAAAATAAAATGCAGATTCAATTCAGGGTTCAGAAAGATACCTTCCTTTACATAATACATTATAACCTACCAACTCCAAGATGTGAAACCATGAATCCATCATAAATATAATGTTCATGGATAAGTTCTTCATAATAAAAACTCATCTAACAACCCAAAACCACTACCAAATTCAATTTCTAATTGAAAAAACAATAACTTAGACTATGAGTTGAATATTCCAGCTTGCTAATACAATAGAATTTAGTAAAGAAATTTGCTTCTCCAACTGTGGTTGAATGCGAGGTATCCTCCACTTATCTCAACCAATTAGGAGACCTTTCACTCACCTACATGATAATGAACTCAAATAGAAGCAAGGAAGAAAGTGATGGATTTGGATGTGGAGACTGCAATACGCGGTCGGAGATCTATGTGCGTTCTAGCGATTGGGAAGCAACGCAAATATCTTCGCCTCTTGTCTTTTTTAGGAGATGAAATAATCTCAACCCTAGGGCCCCCTTATCTTATATAGACAAGTTTCAAAGAGTCACGCTTAGTAGAGACTTCTTCGCCAAGAAGCCTATATCCACTAATCCCATGAGATTTTTATTGGCGGGACCATATCAAGTCTTACATTAAGTGAAATTGTATTTGTTGTTGGCATCGGCCCTGCTTGATCTGACTATAGGCCACATGATTTCCTACATAAAGAAGTTAAGTTTCACAAAAGGAAATCATGAACTAATTATAATAAAGGTGTGCTTGGATGCACCCTAAATAGGAGGTTCAAATAAAAATTATAAAATAGTAAATGAGAAGTGGAATTCTTTTTTCTGCCCTCCACACTTCAAAAACAATATCAGCAGCATTTCAAGAAATAAAAGGCTTTGTTTCTTGGGGCATTCGGCGACGGGTTCCTGAACATTTCACTTTATTGCCTTAGGTTCAGAAAAAAAAAGTCATAAAGCCGAAGGTCCCTCACACACTTTTCCATACCTGAAATGTCTAATTTACCCCTTTCTTTAAATCATATCCCATGATTGGTGGGATATCCCATTAATAATGGTCAACTACCATTTAATTGGTCACAATTAATGGAATCACATTAATGAGATTTTCAAATAAATTCTAAAAACACACAAATAAATTTTAAAATAACACAAATAAATTTCTAAAAATACAATAATTTCAAAAAATACAATGAATTTTAAAAAAAAGGCAATAAATTTCAAAAGAACGTAGATAAAGTTAAAAAGATGCTAATAAGTTTCAAAAAATCCAAATAAATCTCAGAAAATATAAATAAATTTCAAAAGATTCAAATAAAACTCAAAAGATCCAAATAAAATTAAAAAAATACAAATAAATTCCAAAAGAGGCAAATAAAATTCAAAAGACGTAAATAAAGTTAAAAATGCAAATAAATTTAAAAAATGCAAATACATTTCCCAAAACTAAGATAAACCAATTTTTCAAATTTTAGAAAAATTTTCCAAAACTCAAGTATTGTTGTAAAAATCAGTTAAATTTAGTTTAAAAAATAAAAATAAATTTCAAAATACACAAATAAAATTCAAAAACACAAATAAATCTAAGAAAATAAAAATAAATTTTCCAAAAATACAGAAATATTTGTTTAAGAACTCAGCTAAAATTTTCAAAATGGAGATAAATTTGTCAGAAACTAAGCTTTTTTTTTCAAAAGTTCAAATAAAGTTGCCAAAAACTCAGATAAATTTGTTCAAAAATAAGATAAATTATTTCGGAACTCAGATAAATTTGTTACAAAACTTAGATAAATAGTCAAAAACTCATACAAATTTGTCCACATAAATTTGACAAAAACTCAGCTAAATTTGATAAAAACTCGGATAAATTTGACAGAAACTCATACAGATTTGTCCAGAACTCAGATAAATTTGACAAAAACTCAGCTAAATTTGATAAAAACTCAGATAAATTATTTCAGGACTCAGATAAATTTTTCGAAAAATCAGTTGATTTGCCAAAAATGCAGATAAATTTATTAAAAACTTAGATAAATTTTTCAAAAACTCAGTTGATTTGCAAAAAATGCATATAAATTCGTCAAAAACTTAGATAAATTTTCCAAAAACATGGATAATTTGTTAAAAACTCAGAGAAACTCGTATAAATGTTCCAAAAACTCAGTTAATTTGCCAAAAGCGCAGATAAATTTATCAGAAACTCAGATAAATTTTTCAAAAAATCAATTGATTTGCCAAAAATGCAGATAAATTTATTAGAAACTCAGATAATTTTTTTAAAAACTCAATTGATTCGCCAAAAAAGCAGATAAATTCGTCAAAAACTCAGATAAATTTTTCAAAAACATAGATAAATTTTTAAAAAAATCAGATAAATTTTCCAAAAGCGCAGATAAATTTGTTAGAAACTCAGATAAATTTGTCAAAAACTCAGTTGATTTGCCAAAAACGCAGATAAATTCGTCAAAAACTCAGATAGATTTTTCAAAAAATCAGATACATTTTTTAAAAAATCATAAATTTATAAAAAAAAGATAAATTTATCAAAAAATCATAAATTTATTAAAAACTCAGATAAATCGTACAAAATTCAGATAAATTTCACAGCTTAGACATGATCTTCTTCCTCGATTGTTTCTGTTCTGTAACAGAACTTGCAAAAGGCTCTGACCTTCTTCCTCGTCAACAAGTACGGATCCGTCTTCTCCAATGAGACGAACCTCTGACTAGACAATCCTCTTCTTCCGGTCCTCTTCTCCGGCTGCAAAATCCGGATCCTGTGCGTTTCTGCAATAATCTGCGTGAGACAAACACCGATCAAAACCGATCCTTTATGCCTCTATTTTCCTGCAACTCTTCTCTGCTCTCCGGCGTAGGCGATAAGATTCTGCAACAATGACGATCAACGTCGTCTTCTTCCTCCTTCCTTCTGTTTCTGCAACAGAGGACCGGCAGCCCTACTGCCTTCTTCTACTTCTCCGGTGTCACTGAGCAGCGTTGATCGCTGCGGTCTTCGATCTCCTGAGAAGGGCGACCGAATCCTCTGAGATTTTCACCGGTCGGCAACTGCAAATAAGATCCTCTATGGTTGTCTTTTGTTATTGCTGCAACACCTGCGCCCTTCTCTGCTCGGATGATGGCTAGAATCTGTTGTAGGTAGCGGTGATGTTGCCTTATTTCTCTAAGCACAACGCCGTAAATCCGGAGTCTTCTCTGCCTGCGAAATCCAGATCCTTCTTCTCCGAGCCCTTTCTAGAGCGACTGGTGGTCTGGTTTGCTGGGAACAAAAGCCTTTGATCTGTGCACTGTGTGATAACCCACCCTGATCTCTGCCCTTGATCGTGTGATTCAAGCCCTAGCCCTAGGAAAACCCTAGCCTCGCTCTTCGATCGATCAGCAACTGCTCTCGATGGGAACCTGCAACTACAATCAATAGGGCGTCTTTCTATTATGGCCCACTACTGTGATCAGCACCGAGCGCCCATCTCCTCTCTCCTTTCTCCTTTCTCCTCTCTCATTTCTTCATCTGTTTCTTTTATGCCCTAAGCACCGATTCAACATGTCAAGTTGAAGAAGAAGAGGGATAATACAAGATTTAAAATTTGAATTTCATAATTTCTTGCCTAAAATGGTTGAAAGGGTAATTAAATTAGTCATGAAAAATAAGATCATGTGGATGCAGGGACCTAAGGCTGGAAAAAGTCTAGCTGAGTGGACCAGAGGCCTTAATAAGTTTTTGCTTGGGCTGGAGGCGAAACATTGACTTATAGGGACCTTTCGCTAATTTTGCCTTGTTTCTTTGCCATAAATAGGCTAGTGGTGGCGCTTAGCATTATAACAAATCGACCCCCGCAAACGCCCCTCGAAAACATAAGCCTTCTTCATTCCGATTCTATTTCTTCAAAGAAATTAATGTCTTTGATCACAAAAATGTAAACATTGTAAACACTTAATTAGCCGAATGTATACATTATTAAGATATTACTTATCGAATTTGCAAAAGAGAACTCATATTTTGCAGAAGACTACCAGACTACATAGTTTGGTATATACCAGTTTGATGGCTTATTTTAATGATCTGATTCCAATGCCATTTAAGAGAGATTGACCACGCGACATAGGCTAGTAGTTTTAGACATTTGTATTAGAAAAAGAATGAGAGGGACGTAAATAAAATGTGCCCTAAAACAAGGTGGATGGATTTGAAAAGAGAAAGAACGGCAGTATTTAAGGATAAGGTGATTGGAGAGGGAGAATGAAATTTTGGAGAAACTATTTCTTTTGTTGATCTAGTTATATTATATTCTTGAATGATTGAGTATGCTTGTCTTTATACCAGTAGGTGCCTTTCTTATTGTAGTTCTCAATGCTAAAATAAGCTTTTTATTATCTATGCTTACTATTGGCCCCCGCCCCCATTCCGCCCCTGAAATGGGTTCTATTTGAAGAGAGATGGATTTTGCTTCATAATGGCTAGTGAAGATGGGGTTTTTGAAGATTATGGAGATGATTTCTATTTGGATAGAGATTTGCAAGCTTTAAATGAAATGCAACTATACTTGCAATATCACAACTAAATGGCATTTTTATTATAAAAAAAGAAATTAACATCATTTACGAATCACTCTTCTAATGATTTCTAAATTGTTTTAATTGTTCCATTTTTTTAGAGTTTAAACTTATTTTTTTCTTAAAAAATTTTTAGATTTTTTTTAATATCAATGAGGCTACATAATTTGGAGTGAGATGAGAAGTTTTTGAATTGTAAAGTCACGTCTTTACTTGGAACTTTTTTTTTCCTAATAAGTAAAGCAAAGTTTTCTAACGGTTGGAACTTTATTTCCCCTCTTGTCATTACTAATCAAATGTGGGTCAACTCGATCGGATACCTTTACATAAGCAATTCTAAGAAATTCAAAAGATTACATTTAAAAAAAAAAAAAACTCAACGTTATTGTAACTCTGGTTTAAGCTAATTCAAACCTTGCTGTTCAAATTTCACATTCAAAGAAATAGTTTTCATCAGCGTAGGATTTTTCACGCTCTCACCCCACCATGATCTCACACCAGGCTCAATTTCGCCCTCATCAGACTTTAATTTACAATTGGATTGAGTCTCGAAGAAAACTACAGTCAAAAGACCACTAAACTCTAAGTCCAGATCTCTGTTTCATCCAATCCACATTCGCCCACTAAACTCTAAGTCCAGATCCCTGTTTTATCTAATCCACATTCGCCAACTGCATAAAATCTTATGCTAGCTAATGTACCTTCTCGGAATGAAAAAATCAAGAAAGAAATTTTATATAGTTGGCGAATATGGATTAAATGAAATAATATCTCCATGTATCTACGAAACAGAAGATCCGGTCTCTTAAATCAAGGGCTAAAGACGATCCTACAAGGTCAGTTTTTTTCCTTTTGACCCTTATCCATAAAGCCCCACCAAAAAATTAGAAGGCATCAAAGTAGGTCCCATGGGCTAAACTGCATATGAACAATATAAAGTCCACTCCCACGCTTCCCTTCAAATTTGTAACAAACTGAATTTTCCGTTGTGGAAGTTCCCGCACAACGGAGTTTCATATTCAATTAGAACTTAGAAGACCAACCCTAGTTTTAGAAAGTCTAGCTAGATTGGGACACTCTGTTTTAGAAAGTGTAGGAACCCTGGTTTTAGAAACTCTTATAACTAAGTACCCTCCTTATAAAAATGCCTTCTAACTGCGATTTCATTTCACAACACTTCTTTCATTTTTCTCTCCTGATCACTCTTCTTCCTGTTCTTTTCTCAACACAGCTTATATCATTCTTTCTTGCACTTGTTCATCATCTCCCCGTTGTTTTATTCTTCAAGAAAACTTATGGGTTCTACTCACCTCTGCACTCTCGACCCGGCATCTCAGGCAGCAATGAGGATGCATGCACAAGAGGAAGAATTCAGAGTCACAATAAAATACAAGGTGGAGGAGATAAAAACATGGAAATGGATTGACCCATCTGACGTCAATGGAGGAGCTACTGATTCTGAGGTATTCCGAAGAGAGATTTTCAACTCTCATGTTGATTTCTCCACTTGTACTTGCAATCTTTATCTCCACATGGGTCAGAATGGTTTGTTCTCCACACACTCTCTCTGCTGCGTGTTATTCCAAGTGCAATGTTCCAACACTTGAGGACGATGTTAACTCAAGAAGTGAATTCTGCTGCGCGGATTGCAGTTGGAAAGACGCTGCAACTGGAATGTTTACCAAGAGATCAAGATTGCTACAAATGAGTACTGGTTGCGGAGGGGAGAGTTGGAGAATTTGAATGAGGAGACAGGAGGCTTTGGGGCAGTTCCGGCCACAGATGATCAAATCAGTGAGGGATTGAAGACTAAAATATTCAAGAAAGACATGGAGAACGGATACGACGATTGTGCAATCTGTCTCGAAGAGTTTGTTGATGACAGCCAAGTAAACCAGTTGCCTTGTCGCCATAGTTTTCATCGACCATGCATTGTGAAGTGGCTCAAACAGAGCAATTGCTGCCCAATTTGTAGATATAGGCTTCAACCCAAATCTTGATTTTCCTTTTTTCTTTTTTTTTTTATTGTTTTATGTATAGGAACAATTGTAAACAACAACACAATCTTGATTTTTGAGTTGGATATAAATAGATATTCATATTCATTAAGCCATTGTTAAGTTGAGTTTTATGTTACATTCAAAAAAAAAAAAGGTTGAATTATGTTCCTTTTCTTCTCCAATTCACTTATACCATGCTTTCCCCAACCCATATTCATTAAGGCACTGTAGTGCATTTCTCTCTTATCTAACTAGTGTGTATGTTCTCTCTCCTTTGCAATTTAATTGGGTGTTTCTTACTTTCTTTCTTTCTTTCTATTTTCTTCTCAACTTGAATTGTCTCATTCTTTTCTTCTGTAATATGCCTGAATTGACAGTTCTAATTACCCAAAGAGAGTTGAATTCCATAAAATATCAGAAAGAATCGCAATGCCCTTAGAAGACATCCTCTGCTTCCTTCGGTTAAACTTCTATCAGAGGATTTTCTCTATTTCTGATGGGCGCACGATAGTTACTGATGAGGAGATGCATGGTTAACAATGGATAATGAATCACTCAAAACACCCAGTGTTACAACATTGAATAATATTAACGTTATGCAGGACTTTTACATTATGATGAATATTGATTTCTCATTCCAGAGTATAAGATCTTGTGTTACATGGATTAACTTTTCAAGCTGGGAAGTGGGCGAAAGCACATCTTAACCCTTTTTTTTTTTAATTAAAAACAGAGCTTCCATGTTACAGTATTTTGTTTGGAAATTCAACAAATTTGGTATCAACTTTTTTAGATTTTAATAGATAGTAAGATTAGATGAATGTCATATTTGGGGTTGTGGCAATTCACAAGGGAGATGGCATGAAATAGGGGGATTTGGGGTTAAATTGATGGTGGGCTAGATGGCTTAAAATATGTAGTGTGTGTACATAAAACTATCCAGACAGTTTTAAACTGAAAAAATATATTTGTGTACAGATATTTTCAGGTGAGCTTGTGCACAAATAGCTTAGATGGGCAAGGCCCGCCTGAAAAGGCCTCATATGATCAATTTGAATGGGATAACACTACCACCCCCCTGAATGTCGTTGATCCCATGTTTTTTACACTGATCCAAATGGGATTTGATCATTGGGTTAAAACAATATAAAATACAATTAAAAAGAAAGAAAGAAAGATAGATTCTAAAACCTTTGAACTTGAGGAGTACCACATATCAGGGGGTTGGGATGATCGAAAAATTTTGCATATAGGCTGGTCACATCTAAATCTTTTGATCCCCAGCTTCCAATGAATTGGCATGGCCCCAAGTGGGCCCCACAAAGCTGTGCACAAATTGCTTAGACAAGCATGTCCACACTTGGAAGGGACAACACACACATCTCTGACACAAATGAGAGAATGATATATAGTTGATTATAAGATCTTGTGGAACATGATTTGATTCTTCAAGCAGTTTGGTACATTTAGGTGAGAGGAAAAAATTATGCCCCCTGTGGATTGCACTTGGATGCTTGCCAATCACATGAGGATAATGTGATGGAAAGGTCAAACAAAAGCTTTCATGTCATAGTTAGCAGCAAAGCAACAATGGAAAACAGAAGCATTTTGAACATGCTATCTTTGTATGTGGTTTTTTAATATTCAACTTCTGTTTGTCATATGAATTAGATTGTTTTCTTAAAACAAATTGAATTAGTAGAATCATCTAGACAGAACAATGCAAGAGTCTGAGAGTTTTCCATCTTTATTTCTGCTACTGCTAGAACCATTATTTGCAACAGCCCTCTTATATATTTAGCTTTTTTTCTGTACTAAATAATTTTTTGTTTGCGATATTGAAGACCTGTTTCTAGGAGTTTCTAATTTTTTCTATGGTTTTTAATTAATTAATTTATATATTTTAATGCAACTGTCAGTTTTGTTTAGATGAATGTTAAATTTTGTTTTGTCGCAATTTCTACGAGGTAATGCATATGAGAGGGGATAAGTCGATCACAGGTGAGCTAGGAGGCTCGGAAAGTAACCGCACCTAAGAACTGTTTTAGCTGCTCCTTTCTGCTGCTAATGCTAGAACTTTCATTTGCAGCAGCCCTCTTTTCTCTCTCTCTCTCTCTCTATATATATATATATATAGGGGATGTTCATATGCATCATTCCCTCACATGATGTGGTGAGAGACAACATAGTGGGGCCAACTTGTTGATCCATCCGAACCATCCACACACATAGGACCCCTTTAGACGCACTAGACCCATTGGGTTTTCACCAATTTAAATGGATTGGACCGCTAGATCAAGGAAATTTTTTTTCTTTACTATTAAGTCGTTAAATTAGTGGGCCATGGATGAAGGGGTTAGAGACATGGGATTGACCACAAACTTGATACATGGTCCCATCCAAGATGTCTCTTTCCATCCCCCACAAGTCCTATGATCAATGGGTCCCTAACCGGGCCCCATTAAGTTTGTCCCTCACCACAACATGGTGAGAGAAGAATGCACATGAATATCCCCTTATATATATATGTGTATGAATTCTCAAAAAAACTCTCCTTTTTGCTCCCCTATGTTTTTAGGGCGTGGAGCCCACCTTAAGCCAATCCAACCATTTCACGCATACTAAACCCCCCCCCCCCCCCCCCCCCCCCCCCCCCGTCTCATGAATTGATATAAAGCTCAAATTTGACGCTCATCCAACTTTTACTCACTGTTGGATTGAAATCACAAGAAAGTGCTTTTTTCTATAATAAATCTTTTTTAGCATTATGGATGTCTGGCCTAATTAAGCACTATTCCAACAAGAGGTCACCATTTTACTATTATGGTGTTTGGAAAAGAATGATCCATGTGTTAGTATCACAATGTCTGAATCAATCATATCATTTACATTTACCATACGGCAATCAAGGAACACTGCTACACTAGGTTAGGCCTCATCCGTTCATGTTTTGAAGTGTTTGATAGCAACAGAGGGAGATGTTTTAGTAGTTGTTTCTATTGAAGTTAAGAAATCCTACCTTTGGTTGGAAAGTAGCACTGCATAGGATGGATGGGTGAGAGTTGTAAAGAGGGGCCTACCAAGGAATCATCATGGGGTATTCAAATGGATTGTCAAAAGAGAATACAGGTTTTTTTGCGTGGCACCACACTGTTTACCTGCCTTGTGTTTTGATGAATATAAACCACAATCTATTGTTTAGTACTTGTTTTTACCAGCCTTTTACTTTGAGTTTTAGTAATGTTTTAGTTATTAATTCTTTTGCAAGAATCTTGTGTATATATTGTTTCTGTTATTACACAACAAATAACCTTATAATCATATGAAATATTGAATTGTATTGATGATTTGCTCTTGATATTGAAGACCTGTTTCTAGGAATTTCTTATCTTTTCTATGGTTTTTAATTAATTCATTTTCTATTTTTTTAATAAAAAGGATATTTAATTGGTAGGTGAAGAAGCCTACTCCCACACCTTGCTTCGCAGAAGGCTTCTAACACCTATCTTTTGCAATTACACCTCTTCTATTACACCAATTACAGAGTTTCTACTTCCATTAGTTTGGGATTAGGCTAGGGGAGGGCATGTAGTTATCCTTAGCTCGGAATTGTTACACTATATTTCATGTTATTGAGTTTCATTCAATCCGAGCTCGAACAGAATGATGTCCATGGGGCTGTTATGTGCAGCAACTGGACTCAGTTTAAGTCCTAACAATACTGTCTTTCATGGAATTTTGTTTGAAACTCTCATAGTTTAAGCATGACTGTGAAGTTGGTTTTCATTTGCCATGGTTGGGAACCATTATATATGCAAGTTTAATGGGTCTTGTTTTTTATCAATTGATTTAAGGATGGATGGTTTAGTTGCAACTATGATCAGTTCAAGAAAAGTATTGTCATATAGAATGCAAGACTTATCATGACAGTGGATAGTTCAAGTAAAAAATCAAAAGATAGCTTCTTCCTAGTGAGCCCTTCATCAATCATTGGCAAAAGCATTACACTGTCAGCTAAAGATCTTGTTGCCCATATTATAATAAGAAAGGAAATGTTCATATTAGTTTCCAATCCTTCATTCTTATTTCAAACAAAAGAGAATCCAAGGCTCCATATTGACCCAAAGTCCCAAGAAACAATAATTTTAAGTCAACTGTAACATTTGAAATTTATAAGTCATTTGATGTTTTCAAGTTTGCCTCAAATCTAACCAAGTAATATTCATTTAACTGAATAATCCTATTAATTTTTGTGCATCGTAACTTTTCTCGATGACCATTAATAAGTTCTTTTATTCGGTTATGACCCCCATTCTGCCAAGTTACTGCTCTCATTGTTGACACCAAAAATGTCACTTTGCCTCTTCAAGATCCAAAGAGCTACATGAAGTCGCAACCTGCCATAAATAGGCAATGCTGCTTCCAAAAATCAAATCTTGTCAGAATCAAACAAAAACTGCAAGATTCTTCCAGACAGCCAAAAGAAGAGTACACAAGAAGTTTCGGGCCATTTCAAAATCATTTGGCCTAACTTCGCTTCTCCGACAGCCGAAAAGGAGCTCTCGGCGGCAAAGCTCTCCGGGACCATGGTTCCCAAGACAGAGCCTATGGATCATCTTAAAATGACTCCAATACGTTCCCTGTCAAATTTCAAGTCAATCGGACATCGGTTGACCGCACATCAAACCGCGACATCTTCATCGCGACAAAAAGCAAGTCTACAGGTAATAGGACCCCAAACGGCTTCAAAACTCAAACAAAAGCCTATGGTTGGTCTTATTTATTGCTCAGGAGGCTTCACACCAAATTTCAGGTCATTCCGACATCGTTTGACCCAGTTTCAGCTTCTGACGGAAAATCGGCAGCTCTGCGCGACAAAGTCTTCGGCTTTCTCAGGAAATTGGAAACTTTGCAAAATAAAATGCAAGGATTCTCATCAGGTTTCCTACAAAGAAATCAGGCCAATAAATGGTCAAAATGTCAAGGAAAAGTACAGAAGAAAAAAGAATCGAAAAACAGCAAAAACGGATGCAAAACGGGACACGAAAGGGGGAAAACCCCCCAGGGTCGCAGGCGACCTTGGAACCCGGGGTCGCCGGGAAGGCCCCGAAAACCCCGGTTTTCGCCGTTTTTTTCGCGATTCGAGGAGCCCAGCCTCTGGTACTTTCCAAAATTCATGCTTTTGAGACACCAAGTCCTCTGACATCCGTCCAAAATACGGGTAAATCATCAAGAGTATCGAAGACAATATTGATCGCCACCCGGTCAACCAAAAAAAAGTGTGCTTTCTACCCGACCGATCGAGAAATCGACAGGACAGATGGCACCGATCCGCTGTTGGCAACAAACACCTGAAATTATATGGTTATCTGATGTCGATCTACATGAAGATCCATCGATGATCATCAACAGAAGAATCCCAAAAGACGTGGCACGGCCCGCGACTCTTCAGCTGCTCGGCGACCACTTAATGCGATTAATTGACTAACTTTATTACAGTCATTAATCCATTTCTTTGGACGGCCCAATCAGAAGCAAGCATTCGGGAGTTACAAGTCAAGAAATTCATGGCATTTAACCTATGAAACTCCTCCCATCATGGCGATTAAAGGCGATTAAATGCCCTCAATCTCCTCCGGCCAATCAGAAGCCAAGAAAAAGGAGTTACAAAATAAACAATTCAATTTTGTAACTCCTCCCATTATGCGGCTTAATGACAATAAAAGCCCATAAACCCACCTAAAAGGCTACCAAAAAGCCTATAAATAGGAGGGCTCTCCAAGAAGAAAGGACATCAATCAACAAACAGACAGACAGACAGAAGCACAGAAATCCAGAGAAAGGAAAAAGAGAGAAAACTCTGCGGAAGTTCTACACCGGCCACCGCAACAAGGTGACAAAAGTCCCTTGGGGGGTACCCCCCCCCCAAGGTCCTTGCCTTCTCCTCCTACCTCCAATGGCTTAGATATGGCTTTTCAGCCCGTCTACTCGGCTTTTTATTGGATATAGGACCTTCCTTTGGTCTTTGTCCTCTAAAAACCTGAGGTTATAGCCAAGCCAAGCGAATCAATAACATCCTCTGTTCTCATCTGCATGGATGATGGTGAAGCCCACATATGGCTTGCGACCGTCAATCTAAACGAGTCCCCCACAATCTCCTGAGAAGTTAGATCCTCCTTTTCTTGCTTTTCATTGTAGTTTGTATTTTTTTCAAAAGAGACAAAAATCACAATTCTTGTCTTTCATTGTTGATAAGGATTGTAAATCGGCTATAAACGCCAAAATCGGCTATAAACGCCAAAAATCGGCTATAAACGCCAAAAATCGGCTATAAACGCCAAAATCGGCTATAAATGCCAAAAAATCGCCTTTCACGGCAAACCAAGAAAAATGTCTCTTTTCTTAAATATATGTGCAATGGAAAACTTGAAAGAAGTTGATTTCCTTTTTACTTGCGAAGGTTGATATCCGGATCACCACTTGCAATTCCAAGTAAAAATAGAAAATCTGGCACACCCACAAAAAAAAGAAATGTTGATGCACGCCCCCCTTGCCCCCCGGTTACGAAAGGGTCGGAACCAAACGGACTCCCACGTCCGCCGACCTCGGTAGGAACCCGGGCATCGGGAGCGCTGTCCATCAAGCTGGCATCACCCGGTGGGACCCGTTTATTTGAGAACACGATGCTAGAAATGAAATATTTGCATATCATATATTTTGCTCTATGCTTATATTTCTTTTCTCGATTCCTTGGCTACTTTATAATTGGTGGCCTATGTTAAATTCCGCAAAAAAAAAAAATGAGATGAGATTTTTTGTTTGGAAATTTCTAATTCTTTGAATTTATTTCCACTCTTTCTCTTTTCAAAAAAAAAAAAAAACAAAAAAAAAAAATCAGATTTTTCATTTTTGGATTCAAAATTGAGAAACTTTGATCCTTTCCCTTCTGGGCACTGGCGCTCGCGGAAATCGTTGAGACCGTGTTCGGATCGGGGGTTGGGCCATTCTTTCTCTTCGATGAGTTCATTAAAAATCTAAAAAAAAAATATATATATATATAAAAAAGTATAAAAAAAAATTTTTTAGATTTCTCAATTTGGATTCAAAATTGAGAAACCTTGATCCGTTCCTATCGTTCATCGCGCTTGCAGAAATGTTGAGCCTGTTCGACTAAGGTTTTGGGCCATTGTTTCTCTTCGATGAATTCATAAAAATAAAAATAAAAAAAATATATATAAAAAAAAAGACATAGACCACTAAGGTTAAACCAACTGTGTTCTTTGATCATGGTTGATTCAAAGAAAAGCCTTGTCCAGAGTGTGGAGACAGCTTGACTGTTCTAGGCAAGGGTCCTCCAAACGGGTTCATTAAGTAATCCTACCCTTACCTGGGGGCAATTCTATCAATCAAGATTTCATAAGACCGGGTTAGGAGGCCTATGTGTACTCTCTCGTCTTTTAAATAAATTTTTTCAAAAATAAAATTTTTAAAAATAAAAATTTAAAATAAAAAATAAAAAATAAAAAAAATTTTTCAAAAAAAAAAATCTTAAAAAAAAATAAAAAAAAATAAATAAAAAAAAATATAAAATAAAAAAAAAGATTTTAAAAAAAAAAAAAAAAAATCTTCAAAATCTTCAAAAAAAAAAAAAAACTTCCGTCATTTTGGGTTTAGATTAGAGAAATCTTGGTCTTCTCCTTTCTGAGCACTGGCGCTCGCGGAAATCGCTGAGCCCGTGTTCAGATTGGAGTGCCTTTTGCTCTCTTTGATAAACCCGATATTGGCCTTTCAAAAAAAAAAAAAAACTCGTCATTTTTAGATTCAGATCCGAGAAATCATGGTTCATTTCTTTCTGAGCACTGGCGCTCGCGGAAATCGCTGAGCCCGTGTTCAGATTGGAATACCATCTGCTCTCTTTGATGAATCCAATCTTGACCTTTCAAAACAGAGAATCTCATCTCATAGATGCGGTCTCAAAACATTTGTGTCTAGCGGTACTAGTACGCCCTTTCAGGGTCTACTGTATCGCGACCGGCACATCTGTAACTC
This sequence comes from Litsea cubeba, assembly GCA_012931725.1. NCBI lineage: Eukaryota > Viridiplantae > Streptophyta > Magnoliopsida > Laurales > Lauraceae > Litsea > Litsea cubeba. The sequence continues at coordinate 21,804,940 of CM022951.1, read as the reverse complement.
CAACTTTATATTCTTCTTACCTCGAGCAAGCTCTGCTTCTCGATAAGTCGAATTTAAGTTCACAATTGCTTCTAGCAGTCACTGGGATGCCCATTCTGGGCTTACCATACCTGCGATCAGAACAATTGTACCTTCTATGGCATTTTGCCTTCCTCATATTGCTTGGGTCATCTACCTCGAGCAATTTGAAAAGACGAAACCATAGAACTTCCCATTTATGATCATTATATTCTTGTGATTACTAATGGACGTGGTCTTGTTTCAGAAATTTTCGAAAACTAACAATGGCAGCTTCACTAACCATTACTTTCGACGAAAACAAGCACCAACTCATGCTTCAACAGAAGCAAACCACGCGCACCTACAAGCGCCCCATCAGCTGCCGAAGTGTCAACTCCCTCGGCAACTCTCTGAACTCCGGGTCGACCTCGACTCCCCGGACTATCGTCTTTGGGACGCTGGGACCATTCCCACTTCCCGAGGAACAAACTGCTCCCTCCAAGAAGCAGAAACTCGCCACTCAACGTGTCACTACCATGACACCAAAGGCGAGCACCAGAAGGCCTGAAGCTCGTGGCAGCCCCACGAAGCCTCAACCTGCAAGCAACCAGGTCTACCCCAAGACTTGGTCCCCAAGACCTTCACCAAAACAGAGAAGGTCCCAGACATCCACTAAGCCAGCATTCCTGGCCCCACTCAAGGAGAACCAGTTCTATCCTCTTGCTTACATGAAAGAGGAGAGACCCATCTCAAACCTGACTTCCAAGTCAACCCAGCATGAGCCGGCTTGTTCCTACAAGCCCAAAATCAAGTCATGCATCACAAGGCCTCTACAAGCACCTGCTAAGGCCTACAAACCTGCAGTTCGACCCTTCATATCTACAGGGGCCGAACTTCAAAAATTCAAAGCTTCTACTGCAACTGGCTAAGGATAGGGTTCGCATCCTGTCCTTGCCCAGCTACAAAGAAGACAGGCTCGGCTGCTGCGCCCGAGGGAGCACATCCTTCATCGTCAAAGCCCAGTCAGAGCTGACCGAAGCTCAAATTGCTCGTCGTATACGCCGCCGCGCGTCGTATAGACAAAAGAGACTAGAGAAGCAAAGGACCCAGCCTCCCACACTTCAAGTCTCTCCTAAATGGGTCGAAAAAGAAAGACCCAACCAAGTTGCTGCCGTTCATATGGTTGGAAAAACCAGAAGGCGCCAAAAATCAGCAACAAAAATCCATGTCCGACGTCCAATGACCCGCAGCGTCTCCAGGACAAGAAGACATTCAGAAGAATCCCCTGCTCCCTCAAGCAAAGGACAACAGAGTGATCCTTCCTCAAGCTCTTCTTCAAAAAGAATGAGCCCCAGCTCAGTCACCAGGACAGTTTCTTCGTTCGAATCACGAAGGATGAATGTCTTGGCTACAAATTCTGAGCCGCCACCCCGCAATCCACCTCCAGAAGATGCGATCACCCGCATCCAGCAGTTGGAACAGGGCCAGCAGAGAATTGAAACTCTGATGGAAAACCTTCTCCTCGCCTTCCAAAATCAGGCGAACAATGAACCTCCTCCGAATCATCAAGACGACGAGGTAAATAGAGAAGAAAATGAGTCACGCGCCCTTACCAAAAAGGACGTAGACGGTATCCTCGCCAAAGCAAAAGAAGAGGATATACTCAAGGAGCATGGGATCAAGCCACCATATCCCTTATGGATGGACTCGGTCCCGTTCCCCACCAAATTCAAGCATCCTACTCTCCAAACATATACGGGGAAAGGATCAGCCAGACAGCACGTCATCCACTTCAAGATCCTGACGGGAGCTATCGCGGATCAAGATGCACTCAAGATCCGCCTCTTTGCAAGTACCTTAAAAGGTACGGCCTTCGATTGGTACTCCACTCTGCCGGAGGACTCAATCCAAAACTGGGCCATGCTAGAGACACGCTTCCTCACTCACTTCAAAGTTGAAGATCATCCCGCTACTATGGCTCAGCTGTGCAGCCTAAAACAGGGGGAGAATGAATCAACATATGACTTCATTCACAAGTGGAAAGCAATGGCATACAAATGCTCTGATGTATTGCCACAAGCGTCGCTAGTCGACATCTGCCGAAACAACATGAGAGCCAGAATCCGCTCCATGATCATCGGCAACAAATCAAAAAAACCTGGGAGAACTCCTAGAAGCTTCCATGGAAGCTGAAATGGTGATTAAAGACCTCAACAGTCAGAAATCATCAAGAAAAGAGCCAACCGCCACTGCAACCTCTAAACCAAAGAAGAAAGAGGTCCTCAATGTGCAGACCAAGTCAGCTCCTCAGCCACCAAAGAAAGCTGAAAACAAAGCTGTTGGTAAGAGACCTGAACTCTCAGACGCCTTCAAAGAACGAGTAGAGAAGAAATACCCGTTTGATGAAGATGTTGATGAAATCTTCGGGGCTCTTGTGGCGAATGGCAAGCTCACCTTGCCTGAACCAAAAAGATCGGGTGATGTTGGCAAAACCAACGATCCTCGGTACTGTCCATACCACCAGATGATCTCGCATCCTCTCAATCAATGCTTCGTTGTGAGAGAGAAAATAAATGAGATGTGGAAAAACGGAGTCATCACCTTTGACAAAAACTATGGGTCTGCCTCCGTCAACATGGTGACATGTGGACAAACATCAAGATCACCGAAGAAGAAGATCACTACTTCCTTCAAGGTGATAAACTCAATCCAAGCGTCCGAAGAACTGGTTCCTTACCCGACACCAGACGGACAACCGATATGGGTACATCCTGATCTCCTGGAAGATGAAAATTGGGAGGTCGTGAAAATAAAGCCTACAGCTCAACAGCGAAGGCAGGCTAGGAAACATCTCCTCAAGCTCAAACGGCAAGAGAAAACCCAGCCAAAACTAGAGGTCAAAGAAAAGGCAAAGGCTTCCTCTACCGCTTCACTGGAGGTAACAAAAACATCCCTTTCAGAGACTTCAAAGGGGGTAAGGAAATTCACTCTCAGTGATTTCATGCCACCCTCAATTCAAAGAAGCCATGCAGGAGACATCATACTCTTGCAATTCGGTAGTTGGATTCTCCATTGATGGATACGAGTCCAGCGACACCGATGATGGATTCGAATCCAACTACACAGATGAGTGGGAGGAATCCCTTGAAACAGGAGAATATCTCTCCGATGAAGAATGGGTTCCTGAGTCTCATCTTATGCCAGTAATCTGGTATAACCCCCTACAGCCACAAGGATCCTGGTCTGATGATGAAGAAGACCAAGAAGCTGTACAAGAAAATGCTGCTGAACCAGCACCTCTCATCACTCCAGTGGAAATCAACAATGTTGAGCCACAAAGAGATGATGAAGAAGAAGATCCGGCTCCCATACCTGATCTCGAAGAATATGCAAGGATCTTGCAGCGACTCGCTCTAGAACAAGAGCAAGAACGCGTCAACGAGCCTCCTCGCAATCCAGAGCCTGAAGTCCCTGAAGACCACCAGGTACATCCTCCCTTAACTCCTGAAAATGGAGAAAATTGCTGGATAGACGATCCTCTCACATCCGAGGATGAGTCTGACTCCGATCAGGCAACGTCTCCCGTCAGAGCTTCCTGTAATGTGATAATTCAGGATTATAGCTCTTCCGAAGCATCGTCTGATGAGAGCACTTACACTCCGGCGACGCCTAGCAATATATCTTCTGGAGCCACCTCGTCTCACGTGACTTTCACTGAGATGACACCCTCTCAGGTTTCTTCTCCTGAGACTGTGACTTCGAAGTTCACACCCTTCCTGACTGAAGAATTCCCAGCCATTGATGCTTGGGACGATGAATTAGTCAACGAAGAAGAAAGATTACGGGATGCTGTTCAGGACTTGTTCCCGGAAAATGCTCCATGCAAACACAATCACTGAGGATGGTAACTCTGCTGCTGATACATCCTCAGCAAATGAAAAACGACAGCCTCTTGATCCTGAAGACAATCTTCCAAACGAAGACCCTTCTCAAGAAGCTCTCGAAGTTGGTAAAGGCACCCGCTCTGGCCGGGACTACCACAAAAATTACAACCAATCTTCCTTTACATATGTAAATCCTTCGGGAAAAGATGTTGTAAGCGCCCCTAGTGGCAACAATGATGAACATGCAGGCCCTAAGGAGGCTTTCAAGTATGACTTGATTGAACACTTCAAGCACATACCTGCACGTCTGCACATCCTAGATTTGTTGCGAATGTCTCCGCACACTCGTGATAATCTCATTTCGGAATTACAAAAGCTGAATGAGGATGTCGACAAACATGCCCCGCAAGTCCTCCAAATTTGAAATGGATTACCGGGTCAAAAACTCAGAAGCCTCCTCAAAGGGAGAAAAGAAGAAAACTGAGGGATCATGCATTGAATGCCTCTCGGTTAAAAAAGCAGCCAGTGCAACCATCGCCTTCACAAAGGATGACCTTCTACTTGGCGAAACCAGGCATAACCGACCCCTGTACTTCACAGGGTATATCAAGGAAATGCCTATGCATAGAGTTCAGATCGACCCAGGTTTCTGCACTTAACTCATCTCCACATCGGCTCTTGAAGAAGTTGGGCATCCCACCCAGCAAACTGAGCCACACATCTGTATCTATCTTTGGATACGATGGGAGTACTCAAAGGCCTATCGGCAAAATCAGGTTCAAGTTGCAGATCGGTGATCTTATCTCTGAGGTCACAGTGTATGCAATAAAGACCCCTTCATGCTACAACATCCTTCTCGGACGCCCTTGGATCCATGAGAATGGTGTTGTCCCTTCAACTCTACATCAATGCATCAAGTTTGTTGGCGACGACGGCATGATACATCGAGTCTTTGCGGACAGAAAACCCTTCAAAGGTAAAGAAGTCCACTTCGCAGACTCACAAATGTATGAAGGTGAAAAAGAAGAAGAGGAGAAGCATACAGCATCCTTTGCCGAAAATCTCCAGAAAGATAAGGCAAAGCCTCCTCAACAATCACCGGAAGAAAACAAACCATCCGGTAAATCTGAAGAGAGCATGCAAAACTCCCTTCATCATCTCCCTCAAATCTTCAAAGCCTTTGGTCATCACAACTAAAGTGAAGAAGGCAAAACAAAAGCCTGGGGGCAAATTTGTTGTCTCTTTTGTGTCTATCATGCAAGACACGGACTCGGATTCAGAGCCAGAAGACGACACATCGTCAAGCCAAGCTGACATCAGCAAGTTCAGCCTGCTCTTACTCCAATGGAGACAACTTCTGACATAGAAGATCCTACGTCAGCTTCCTTCGTTGTTCCAGCAACTTCAACAAAGGAAAAGCCGATCTTCTTCCATAGATCGGATGCTTCTTCATCAAACTCCATGCTTGAACCTTTCCAAAATAAAGGTACGCCTCAACTATCCTTATACAGTTCTGTGGCACAAGCTATTATGAAGAAAATGGGCTATGACGCTCAAAACCCAGTCGGTTTGGGAGAAGGACACGGTATTCTCACGCCATTGGGGCCCGTCTTGACCAAAATCCAGCTGGAAGATTGGAGACTCTACGGCTATGTAGAAAAGTCTTCACACGGGTTTAGGGTATGATCCTGACACTCCCTTGAGACAGTTGACACAAAGGCTTAAAAGTCAATAAACTGACCAAGCCTCAACATCTCAAATCCATGAAGACATCGATCTCCCTGGATATCTCTTTGATGAGTCACCTGACAAAGATCCAGGAAGCTCATCCAATTGGCCACGATTTTCTCCGGAAAAATGAAGAGGAGTTGTCCGATGGCACAGACGTGTAGGACTTCTGACCCAGAAGAACCCTCATCTCCAAAAGAAGTAGCCTACTTCGACTCGGTTTCAACAGGCGATTGGGATCATCTCATAGCAAGCCTTGGGAAAATTACCGATCAAGAAGACCCGTGGAAAGGAACAAACCTTGGTCTGGAAATGCCCTTGAAACCCCAGAAGGTTTCGTTGAGCTGGAAGCCTCCGAAAATATTGTGGAGGAACCACCTTCGAACCTTCCAACAGAAGATCCTGTTCAAAAGATAGACTTGGGAACACCAGATAACCCACGTCCTGTATTCATAAGCAAGAATATAAAGGATGATGAGTTACCCGAGTTACATCGCCTTTCTTCGTGAGTTCGTGATTGCTTTGCATGGTCTTACGCTGAAATGCCAGGCTTAGACCCCAAAATAGCAGTCACAAACTCAATCTTCAAGAAGACATCAAGCCTGTCAAGCAAGGCCAAAGAAGATTCCGTCCAGATGTGATGGATAAAATTGAACAAGAAGTTCAAAAACTCAAAAGCGTCAGGCTTCATCTGTGAGGAACAACATCCTGAATGGTTGGCCAACATTGTCCCCGTGACAAAGAAAAATGGGCAGATCAGGGTCTGTATTGATTATAGAGACCCTGAATGGCGCATGCCCAAAAGATGAATTTCCGCTCCCCATACCAGAGGTAATGATTGATAATACCTGTGGATTCGAGCGAATGACATTCATGGATGGTTTCTCTGGCTACAATCAGATAAAGATGCATCCTGAGGATGAAAAACATACATCCTTTCGAACCCCATTTGGCGTGTATTGTTACACTGTCATGCCATTCGGTTTGAAGAATGCTGGTGCTACATATCAGAGGGCTATGATGAAAATATTCCAAGATATGCAGCACAAGACGGTTGAATGTTACGTTGATGACCTCGCCGTCAAAAGCAAAAGAAAAGAAGATCATCTCGAAAACCTTCGAGAAGTCTTCCTCCGGCTTCGCAAACACAAACTGCGAATGAATCCATTGAAATGCTTCTTCGGCGTCTCGTCGGGTAAGTTCCTCGGATTCTTAGTTCGGAAAGCTGGAATAGAGCTTGACCCCATAAAAGTCAAAGCCATTCTAGAAATGCCCTCTCCAAGAACCTTGAGAGAACTCAAAGGGCTTTCAAGGGAGATTGGCCTACATCAGACGGTTCATCTCCAATCTTTCGGGGAAATGCCGTCCATTCTCCCGGTTGATGAAAAAAAGGTGTAAAACTTTGTCTGGGATGCTGACTGTGAAGCTGCTTTCCAAGACATCAAGTCATACCTGACAAAACCTCCAGTGTTAGCTGCTCCTACCACTGGAAAACCATTCATCTTGTACACAAGAGCCCTTGATCACTCTCTGGGAGCTCTGCTTGCGCAAGAAAATGATCAAAGAAAAGAAGCTGCTCTATATTACCTCAGCCGCATGCTAGTAGGTGCAGAGCATCGCTACTCTCCAGTCGAAAAAGAATGTCTTGCAGTGATGTTCGCCGTACAAAAAGCTGCGTCACTACTTTGCTTTCCAACACAGTTCTACCTAGTCTCGAGGGTCAACCTCTTGAAGGTCCTTGTCACAAAGGCAAGGTTCTCTCAATGCTCGACTGGCAAAATGGTCCATCCTTCTGTCACAATTTATATTAGGTATGTACCACAAAAAGCAATCAAAGGGCAAGCTCTAGCGGACTTCCTCGCAGAGCATTCCATTGCCTAAAGATTCTCCACTAAGAGATGAATCTCCCAGACGAACCAGTCTACAATGTGGAGACTTTCTCACAAAGTGCCTCCTGGGACATGTACTTTGACGGTGCAACCAGGACAAATGAAAAAAGACAGCTGATCTCGGGAGTTGGCCTCCTCTTTTGTTAGCCCCGACAAATACATGATTTCCACACGCTTTCTCGCTACTGAACCCATGCAAACACATGCAGCTGAATATCAAGCTCTGCTCTTAGGATTGGAACTCGCCATCGAATCCGGTATCACCATGCTGGAAGTCTTTGGAGACTCTCAACTGATCGTCAACCAGATGAATCAGAATTTGAAGTCAGGAAAGCCAGATTTGCTGCCCTACTACAACAAGGCCACAATCACTTCTGCAAAAGTTTGACCTCTGTCACATCACCCACATTCGTAGAGGCGTGAAAAACATACGTGCAGATGCCCTAGCCGGACTTGCCGCATCCATGGCAATACCAGGAAGGGGAAAAACATGCAAAATCACAGTGTGTGAAAAGGAGAATCCTTTTCCTCCCTCTTAACACACACCAAGCAGTTGCTGAATGCCACCAAGTGGTCGGAAGTCGGATTTCATCCTTCAAACTTCAAATTGGCGAATGGAGGGATCCGTTCATTGATTTACATTATGTTTCGGAATCCTACCCTGAAGATCCAAAAAGAACGGGTAAGCATCCAAAGGCGAACCCCAAGCTTCCATTTGTATATTCCTTCAAAAATCCTTTACAGGAAATCCTTCAACGGAGTACTTCTACGCTGCTTGTCCACAACAAGAGGCCTGAAGAGAAAACACTCAAAGAAGTTCATGCTGGGTCTTTGTGGAGCTCATCCAGGCTGGACCTAAGCTCTATGATCAGAATAAAAGGTTTTGGATATTACTGGCCTACCATGTAGCTGACGCAAATGCAATTGCCTAAGCGCTGCCAACCAATGCCAAGTTCATGGAGATTACCTTCACATGCCTCCAGATGGGCTGCTTCCTACAGCGATCTCATGGCCTTTTCCGAAGCCTGGGGTATGGGACATCATAGGTCCTATTTCTCCCCCTTTCAAGCGAAAGGTCATCGCTTGCATCTTCGCCCGCTAGACGATTCATTTCTCCAAGAGTTGTCAGAAGGCATTTGCGTTAAACGAAATGAAGACCTCATCAGTCCCTTCAGTTTCCTGCGCACCAACATCATTTGTGCCCTTTCGGCATACCCAAAAGATTCGTCCATGATAACGGACCACAGTGTCCGGGATCATCGATTCTACAGGTTTCCTTGCGACAAATACAAAATCCAAAGAAACTTACTTCGACCTCCATACAATCCGGCTAGCAAACGGGGTTAGCAGAAGCTTTCAACAAGACACTCTGCAAAATCTCAAAAAAAAATGGTCTCTAATCACAAAAGAGACTGGAGCGACAAAATGTCTGAAGCTTTGTGGGCCTATCGAACCACCGTTCGAGGACCAACCCATAGCACACCATTCTCCTTGGTCTATGGATGCGAAGCTGTCGTGCCCTTGGAAGTACAAATTCCTTCCTTGAGGGTATCCTTGCAAAATGACATGACTCAAGAAAGCAATGTCAAATTGCGGCTCCATGAGCTGGACAATCTCGATGAGAGACGGCTCGAAGCTCAACAAAGCATTGAACTTTACCAAGCACGTATGGCAGGATCTTTCGATAAAAAGGTCAGGCAACGCGCCTACAAAAAGAATGACTTGGTTCTTGCGGTAAAAAGACCAATGGTCTTCGCTCACAAGTCCAAAGGCAAATTT